>CM052339.1:3338631-3411905 GCA_028455595.1 Lasioglossum vierecki
TTTGAAATTGAAATTTCAACTACGGGAAAACTATGCGCTCCTTTACACGAATTAATTCGCTCTTTTGAGGAGAACTCTGAACAGAAGAATTCTGCATGGACAGCAAAAGCAGTGGGACTGCAATGATTATCAAAGAATTCGACGAGATTTTCGACAGTCTTAATGGAGAAGGAAGGAAACATGGACCATTAAAACCACTGACAGGACCTGTAACAAGAAGAAGTTGTTTGGTTTTCGAGGTAAAATAGCTCCGAGTTCCAAGGGTTAATTAAATGTTATCATTAATAAATACATTAATAAATATTAAAGAAAAATGTTTGAGCAAAAAGTAAATGAATTTTTCAATTCTGAATTTTCATCGCCTGCAATTTGAAAGTGCACTACCTAAGCTGGGTCGAAACGATATTTCTCGTTACTTTAAAACGATTGCAACACCCTAGCGAGTAATATTAATGTTTTCGGAGAGGAAGTACCTATTCTATAAATTGTAGTGTTGCACGTAGATTGTTATGCTTGCTGAAGAAAATTCGCATCGAATGCTAGACCGAGCCAGATAATAATATATATTAGCATCCAATTCCTTTTACCCTTCCTACACCATTTTGTCCATCATCGGTACAAATTATAGCACATTATCGAATGCATTATCCTGTATAATGTAAAATTGTTCACTTCATCCATTTATCCTCAAAAAATTGTGTTAACAATCAAGCAAATCAAGAGACAATGTGGAAATCTATAACCTATCTAAATTAAATATTAAATAAGTTAAAATGTAAAAGTAGTGTATAGAAAGGAGATTTATAACCCAAGGGGAATCAAATAAAATCGGAATACAGTAACTCTTTCGCAATAATGACCAATAAATTCTACTGAAAATGCACGAAACACAGATAAATTACAAAGAAGATAAATGTATTCTCAGTCTACGAACAGTATCCGTGAATGAACCGGTGACCCCGGAAAGAATGCGAAACATTAATTACGGAGATAATGAACGGCAAGTGTGGTCAATCGGTAACGACCACGTTTCTCTCCCTGATCCGTCGTATCATTCAAGTTAAAGGTCTCCTTGTTCTAATCTACACCTGGCGTACGATCTAACTCACCGAGTTTATAAAGCAAACGGGCTACGTTGATAGACCACCCACGGACTCGTTCAGCTGGGTTTCTCGTCGCACTCAAAACTCGTCGAACGCGCGTCTGCACGGGGCCTGGACATCCGACTTCCGCCATATATACTATGCAGTAACAGTACACTCCTCTTTGCCCCCACGAAGAAGTTGGACATTAAATTTTCACGGTTCAGTGCCGTCGAACGCTAGTCCTTATGGAGGACTAGCTGCCTTCGGTGTCCTGACGGGAAACCCCAAGGAGGCCCTCGAAGATACCGCATATGGCACGCGCGCGACCGGGTCCGCAGTCCACGGAGGTCCCAATTAATCGGGGTACTCGAGTGTTCTAATACGCATGCACGCACCTACCTACCTACCACCACCACTACCTCTTGCACTTTCTTTTAACCGGTATCCACGAGAATACGTCAATTCGCAAATGCAAGCTGCTTGACAAGTACAAAGGGCTGCTCCTTGCCACGAACTTCGCTGCTGGACGAAGTAATAACACACTTCATACACAGCGAGTCACGTCCAAAATCGTGCACTGCATTCAAACATGTGAGCCGTTTATTTTGAAAGTGGCCCAGGTCCAGTTTCTGAGAAAATTAAGCTAGAAATTTTAATATTTATATTTCTACTTATATTTTCTACTTATTTATATTTTTATGCAACTCTCATCTGTCCCTCGATGTCAAATTGACACAGTGACAAAAAAGAATTTCAATGTTTGTTAAATCAAATTGATTTAACTGTTGATACTTAACTATTCATAATTAAATACTGATAATTAAGTATTCATACCATTCGTACCTACTTCAGAAATAACTTAATTCTATTTTATTTCAAGTAACTTTTATATAATTGTTTGTCGAAGTCAGTTTGAGTTGCATTTGTACTGCTACAAACAAGTTTGTATGGGAACAAATAAAATATTCGTCAAGGAAAAACGATTGCAAACATTGATAAAAATTTTGCTCGATGTGCGTTTGACTGACTAGAAACCTATGTACTTCCATTTTCACAGAATTTTGTTACTGTACCACGAATACGTAAGATTCAAGGATAATGGTGGCAACGTTTTTAAGGGCAGGAAGTGGAAGTCAGTCGTTGGCGTGGTCCATACGGCGCGACGCTTTAGGCGCCGTCGCGTCGCGTCTCGTCGAGATGCTTTCGTCCAGTCGTCAATTTAGGAAATTTCGGTTGTAAAACCGAGGTAGAAGCTATCACGAGTGTGACCGAGAGGTACAATCGCTAATCCCGTAGACGCTAATGTCGATTTTATAGACACTTCGTGCCCTCGGTAATTGGTTTTGCAACCTTTCGTTGAATCTTTTAACGATTTTAACGACCCGAACCCCTTTAGAGATTTTAAGAGACTATCGAAGAGAACTATTTGTTAGACAACATTTTGTCGGCGGAAATGATTAATTCATTTAATTGATTATTTAATTTTGAAATTTATTTATATATCTTAAAATAAGTCAGGTAGATTGAATGTAATATAAAAATGTTTTCAACTAATTTTAAATTATATTACCGAAGTGATATTCTATTTTGAAAGATTTTTTAAATTATTATACAATTATTATACAATTTTTTTTATAATTATTGTACAATTTTTAAAGGAGGAAAGATATTTCTTACAATCGATGAAGGAACTGTTAATTTTGCATAAAAATCCACTGTCTAGTTATAACAAATTTCAAGAATGCATACCAATCGTTAAGCCAGTCATCGTGACAAATTGCACAGGTATAGGCGGATTTGAAGCAAAAATATAAAATAACATAATGGAATAGCAGGCATTAAGGTACGGAACGGTTAGACAAGGACAAACATTGATGGCTTCCAAAAGGCGCCCGAGGCGTCAGCGTCGTTCTGTCGAGACGTCGTCGCCGCCACTGTCCGATAGAGAGTATAAGGATTCACTCAACCGTGAAACGATTCGTTATATTTAGCATTGTTAAGAATGAATGCAAGTCTATTGAAACGTGCCAGAAGGGTTGCTCTATTAATATTTCGCATGAAATTCCTGCAGCGTTTTTATTAATGATGTGTTCGGAAATAAAAATCTGCGATAACATTTGTATGAAGTGGACACCCTTAAAAATCACATTACTTCTTAAAAATTAGATTAGATATTTTCTAAATTTGCTAGAGAATGAGTGCACTAAAATTAACATTTCATATCAGATTAGTATTAGAATTTAAGAAGAAGAATTCAAGAATATATTTGAACATTATTTTCAAGTAATTAAATTTAGTAAAGAATTTAGTAAATATTCTTTTTCAAAGAAAAAAAAATGGTTCTTGCTTAATATTGTTTGTTGCAATCGAAGAAGAAATTATTGCACATGAAGATATCCAATCTAGCTATCATTATTATTGCAATTGATTAAATGTATTAATGCATTATAAAACTTGCAAAAATTATTGAATTCGTTCAATATGTTAATTACGTGTTCTGCTGGAAATAATTAATATTTTTTCTCTCACTTTCACTATTGAAATACGATCAGCTTATTTAATATGTATATCGAGCATATGCCACCGTTTAAAACACAAGAATAACCACATTTACCGCAGAAACAATTAAATGAACCATGAACGAGGGGATTCCCGAATGCCGTAATAACGCCGCAGTTTTGTGAATTAGCGCAGCTGGCAAACATCAGATAACACTAACGGTGCTCCGGCTACCTTGGATAATTTCATGGAGGGTTAAATGATCGAAGCAATTGCGCCATTGAAGGGCATACATTTTACCATAAACTGTTTCCCCGAGCATCTTATTTCAATAAAATTAAACTCTGCCTCTAGCGTTGGGCACCTGAGGCTATCCTTGAATAATTGAAAAAATATAATATTCCATTTTGTCTATTCCGTATCATTTTTAAAATAACAATACTAGAAATCGAAATGAATTTACTTAATGAACCTCAATAACGTCATCAAATAGTTTGATTTAAGATTGCAATGTAAAAGAAAATTTCTATGGTTTCTTTTGGCACAGCACAATTATTGAAAATCCTATTAATAGTAATTTAATAGGCTTCCGGTTAGGTAAAGTGTTAAATTTCCTTGTGACCGTTACAATTGTAATTGTGTAACAATAATTTCAATATTCATATATTTTTGTCTAATGTTCCTATATTCTTAACGAATGCATTCATAAGATTGTATCAAGGAAGCTCAGCGGACCCCTCTACTAAAATGTAATCGAGGTTGCATGATCTATTCCCACGTTTTGTCAAAGTTGCCTGTTACATGTCTTTCTCTACGAATATAGAGTATAGAATGGCAAATGTTTTATCTGATCAGAATCACAATATATTAACGAAGCAGTATTAAGAAGCAGTTGAATTTGAAGTCCACGTTTGCTGGAGGGAACGAGGAACAGTAAAAGGTAGATTCTTTAGGTGTGGCCAGTAGAAGTTTATGTTTATAGTCGCGGCAGAAGACTGGCGATACGAATAAAGTGTAAATTCGGTCTGCTACCAGAGATTTGCAATTGGCCATTCTCCAGGGCATTCGTCGTGAACAGTTAGAAGAGGAGGAAGTAGTACCTTGAGGTACCTGGTTCAGGTCCACACAAGGAACCGAGTTTGCCTCCACGATGCCTGGCGCTGTCTCGCTTGATTTCTTCCCATTTCGATTAGGCTCACTGCTGTACTTCTTTTATTCCACCGGTTACAGTTACATCGACCAAGCTGGATTATTAACGGCGTAGCTGGGAAATTAATTGAAATCAAACATTTTTCCTTAGATCCCGTTTGTTATTGAACAAATTTAATCATTTTTTTACTAAATGATCTGCAAACATAAAATTCTTATAGAGAAATAATAATACTTTTATAGACAAATAATAATATATTTAAACATAAAATTTAAAAACTATTTGGGACCTTTTTACATTTGATTATTGTGAACAACAATCGTATTTGAGTAAAAGAAAGTTGGCGAATTAACTCCGTTACTTAATAAAACTGTAAACTGTACATAAATTATGAATATTAATATTGCACTCCTCGTTGCAGTCAAGTAATTGAGGAGTTTCTTCAAACTGCAGTATCGTGCACGTGCTACACACTTATCGTTCCACTTAATTTAAAAACCATTGCACCTGCCCCTCCTTGTTTGCATTTTTCTCGTTGCAATTTGCATATTGCAATATAAAAGACTTTGAACTTACCTTTAGCCGATGCACGTGTTGAAAAAGATGGTTTCTTAACGTGTTATGTGAGAACAGGTGAATAAACAAAAGAAGCCACTAAGAATACTAAAAAACCATCTCGAAATCTTTATGTAAATCAAATTTTTACTTTCGATATTTTTCTTTGAGGTGAAAAACCATTTCATACCGGATCCATGAAGTAAAACATTTACTTTTCATGATATCCTCAATAAAATAGCTATTCAGTTAGTTTAATTGCCACAAATTGAGTATTTAAATGATAATTGGGATGTTCCTGTGCTAGAGTTATTGATACTTGGATACAGAAATTTAAATTTTTAAATTTTTTTGTCTGCCAAATCAAACATAAGCGAGGTAGCACTAGGTGCCCGGTACAAAATAACAGTTGTAACTGGTGATTGTAATTGTTTGAGCCAACCTGTTCGTTCACACACGCTTGTAGTGTACCGTAAACCTATTTCCGTTGATGACACCATCTATTGCCACAATTAATTTCATTTTTTTCACGCAGCTGAAGAGCGAGTTCACATATACAGCGGACCAGCTAAACGTGTGCGACGAGAGCTGACAGTTGGACACGTTGCAGTTGATGGGGCTCCTCACCTGTCTCGGGTTGCTCCCCTACTTAGACATGTTTCGTTTTTAAACTGTTAATTATTGTTAATACACTGCAGAAGAAAGCACTCTCCAACGGACTGCGTACTCGACCTTAATTTCTGTACGTTTGTAAATATAGATTGTTAAAATTTAAATTCAAATACAATAATATGTTCCTCGGTAAATTTAATTATTATACAAATTAACTATATGTTTTAATAAATCTCACCAATAATACAAGGATCTGATTGAAAATTTTATAAGTCGCTGGTACTTACTGATCAATCAATAAAAATTCCTATTCTTATCAGAATAAATAAATAAATATTTCTTATCAGAATCTTTGATTTTGTTTCTTGCTCACGGCAGCTTTGAGTTTCGTTGCTCGTAACTTGAGTAGAGACGCCGACGGGATTTCCGAACGGTTCGTGACAGGATAATCCAGGATGAGTCCTGTGGATGTTCGCAAAGCGTGTCTCGTATTTCGACTCAGGTATTTACAGATGAGCTTTTCGCCGGCTACGTCTTCCTCCAGGGACGCTGACCGTAATATATGGAGGGTACTTTCGACCCAACGGTCCTTGGTCGAAAATGGCAAAGACGACCTTGTCCTTTTTCCGAAAAGCTTGCCTATCATCGCGCGGCGTCGACGCGGAAATCTCTGCAAGAACGATAAAGAAACGGAAACCGTGTGAAGCATGGTGCACCGGCGTCACGGGTACTGCTACCTGCTCGAATAAATTAGAATAAATTTTATAGTCAATGACACTGGCCAGAATATTCAGCAGTCGGTGTATGTTAATTTCGAGCTAGCTCAAGTGAAAGGATCATCACGGTCACGTTCCACATTAGACCTATAAATTAGATGATCGAACTGATTAGGATTGCCTTTTCCAGGGCCTCCTACAAGTTAGCCCAAACACAGTTGGGCAAAAATTTAATCAACCATTTACTAAGTTGAATTCTGTTAATCTTATTTTGCGACGATTCATAATGAAAATATAGTAAATAAAATCTATAGAATTCAACGAAATTAAAGTTCAAATATCTCTTATTATATTAATAATTTTTTGAAATGCATAGATTAATTATAAATATATGTATATTTTATTAATTTTTTTATATTTTATTAATATATTATATTAATATAATTATTATTTTTTTATATATATTGAATTTATTTATATAAATATATATATAAACATAAACAAATTTATATAAAAATATAAAAAATTAATATAATAATTTATAGAGTCACTGATATCTAAACAAATTATTTTCTTGGGTCACTTTAAAAATAAACAGTTCATAATAGACTCCTGGATTAGTCACCTGCATCGGTGTTAGACTTATATTCAACAGATTCGGGTGACTCTGACGCGTAATATTTATGAGTGTTGCGTAAGTAGACACGTTAAGAGTATCAAAATCGCTCAGATCCTTCGATTTATCATAGCTGACCACATGTGAGAAAGGCGTAGGCTCCCGAGGTGTTTCTTAACCGACGATGTTCGTGTGTATACCCACGCAGCCCACGTTGAAACATTTTAGATTAGTGCCCCCAGATAACACGTGTACGCACTCGGGACTGTATGTTACGAACGAGAAATTGGCAGGGATCTGAACTTCCTTTTATTCGTTTCAATAGGCTCGGATCTACGCGTGTTATTGGGCCTTATGAATTTACAAACGATTACGATGATTCTGAATATCAAACCTGATCATTTCGACTTGATAGTGATATTCAAGCTGAGATTAATTTCGGATAGGTTAGCATGACTCATGTCCTTAGTAAGGTGTTACGATTAATTTTTTTTTAATCGATCAACGTTATTTTCCATAGCATACCGGCCGATCCTTGCCTTTTCTGGTTCTTCGTGGGCTGCACACGCTGATTCGTTCTTCTGCCCTTCCCCTTCGTGTCTTTCGCAAAAATCAGTTATTATTTGAAGTAAAAGACAGCTTTCATAAAAATATTATAATTAATCAGGCACAGAATGTTAGAATGCACATTGATGCACATTAGAATGCACTTGGAATTTCATTAATTTTATTATCTGGTTCTGCAAATTAAAAATTGTCTGCATCGATTGCAATAAATCGAAACTAAACTCTGAATGTTCTTTTCGTAAATTATTTAATTTTTGTAAAATATAATAATAGGTTATTTTTGAATTGTAAGCTTTGTTCCTCAAAGAGACGAACATTCATCGAACCTGTCAACTGGTGATAGTATTTCTTGATCAAAACACATTGCAACAGCTGCATTCTGAAATCGGACATTTCATATGCAACAACCTAATAGTTTTTGTGCAATCGATGCAGACAATTTTTATCTTGCATAACGATCCGCAGTTTATTTATTAGTTTGTCTCATTGGACGTTTACAAGAAGAGTTGGTACCTCGGAGGTACCGGTGGAATACAGTCGATGGTAGGAACTGTAGGAACTGCATAGAATGCTTTTTGTCGGGCCCAAGGCCTCGCGGAGATGTGAATGAATCTAGAACCTGTTCCCCTCTGCTTCTTCTTACGTTTATACTGTCTTCTTTTAGAAGTCAGGCGCGAGCAATGGGCTCGTTGAAAGCTGCCTTAGAACCGGAACAGAGTTGAATAGGGTTTGTTAAATGAGTCTGAATATAATCTACATCGTGTACATTGTCGGACGTGTAACCCTTTTTTTCGACCACGGCATCGACCCTGCAATCGTAATGATTTGTACCGGTGATTATGGCAGTGACCGAAGTCATATATTCTTTGTCTTAAAATATTAACCTTGCGCTGGTTCCAACTATATCAGTTTAGTATAGAATAAGTAACAACAGTGTATCAGGAATAATTATTTTATGATTTGTCGTTCTGATAAAATTTTTTGTTTAATCATTGGAATTTGTAACTTTATGGATTCCAAATTTATAAATCTCTATTAATTATTTTATAATATAGTATAACGTTTTATAATATAATATAGACAAATCATAAAATAATAATTCCTGGACATCTTCTTCTACATCTTTTTTATAGGATATCTAAATAAAACGGATGTGACTGCATTGATAACTTATATTCATTCATTTCCATTTCATTCATTTTTGATAAAGCAGGACGTAAGATATCTCTTCCGTTTCCTCAATGAATTTATCTATTACATTTGAAATTAATTCTTTTTATTCTGTAATGTAGCACATTCTGTAACAAACTAATTGCTCTAGCTTCCTAAATGAGTTCAAATTCTATAGTACACAAATATAGCTAATTGTTGTTGTAAATGATCGAACCTTTACGAATAAAAATTTGTAATATCCCGAAGATAAATTACGGTCGATAACCAATTAATTAATTATATAGTACAATGTTAAAAAAGTGTCTTTTTGAGATGAGTGCCGGAATTGTAGTGGGAGTCACTGTATTTAAAAATATTTACTGAAACGCTTTTTGCTGACCAGTGATGATGCGATTTTGTTCGTCGATGCATCTTGGCCGTGGCTTCGGGAAGAATCTTCGGAAGAGAGCAGAAGGTGAAACGGAAAAATGAATACTTCGCGAAGGGCGCGAATGATTTACACCACTCTGGTTCCCATCGAGCGAAATGCTATTCGCGGGGAATACCTACTACCTTTACCTATTCTACCTTCTAGAATCTGCAGAGCTGCAGGTATAGCGAACGCAGAGGGTCTGCAAACCCTCGACGTTTCCCTCCCCTTTGCCCACGTGCATCCGAGCCGTGCCGCACCGTGCCGCGCGTAGGCAGCAACGCCGCGCCACTCGTTTGCCTCGCCGTTGCCTCGTCGCCGCTCGCTTCGCCAGTTTCGACACAGTCGTGCCGGTGTGCGCATCTGCGATCCGATATTTCGTCCATAGATCACGTCACGGATCACACGGTACATTATTATACATATTCGCAACGCGTCGATCGACGTCGAAATATTTTCGAACAGTGAAAAGCTCGTCGCTCAAGGATTTGTGACTGTCGCTCTGTGAAACTGCGTCCGGTGCGTCCTCCTTCGCCGAATGAATCCTTCATTGGTTTAGCATGCATTGATCTGTGGAGTTTCCTTCTAGTCAGAGGTGAGTGAACTTTTTTTTTCCTCTTGTCAATTATGGTTCTCCTCTTCGACTTTGGTCACTTTGTTGTGTTGCCGGTAGACGCTGATTGTTTTTTTTCCAATTAACCACGCGTTTTTGCGAGACCGTGGCCATTGTGGAATTTTCGAAACTACATTAGTTTCGAGATCGACATCCTGTCGATGATTTTATCGTCGGATTGTACAATCTGACGTGTCTTATCTTTCATATTTATTTTGTAAATTTATGCTGGTATATAAATCACTTGTATTCAAGTGACCGTGACGAAAACATGTTGGTTAGTTGGTTAGGATCTGTGTTGGTTATGTTAACAGTCGTGGTTACCATGTCTGGTATTTATAAAAATGATCAGTATTATCGACGTCCAGTAGAAATTTTTTATCCAAATAGAAAATAAATTAACAAAACCTGTATTTATCAAATATCTCGCACTGAGAACTCTTGCTGCTTTGTAACTGTTTGATACAATGTATCGTGTAAATATGCCTTTACACATACATTGTAACAGACACAAGTCCTGCCACAATAAATAATAATAATATTGTTACTTTTCCGTATTTTCTTAGAGATTGTTTTTGTTGTCAATATTATTAACACTCACCGTACCACGACCGGTCAAATAATAGCATCCACATTGTTTATTTTTTAATTATTGAAATTATGAAGGTGCTTCTATTAGAAATTATTCAATAAATTTCATTATTATAGGAATTGTGAAACATCTAAATAAATTCTGTCTGGTAATTTTTATGAAACAATGTCTATCCGACACATCTTTGTATCCGGTACGGTTAGTGATAGAAGGAAGAGATAAGAGAAGTTGACTACAATGTTGCAAATGAAAGTGGCCCCGTATCGTTCAGAAGTAAATTCGAAAAAGCTGTTCTTTATTTTGAGATTTATGAACATGTTTGTCGAGCTTCCCAGCTTTGGCTGTCGCCGCTGCTAAGAGAAGCTTTATTCCTTTGTCAACCTATGAACAATTAGGATGACATTCGCGAAACGTGCCATTTTGTTTTCTCCCTTTTTCGCGTTGAAATTCCTTCTCGTTTACGGTTTATTGTTTTGTTAGTTTTATATATTATTAATTAGGTAACTGTTCGATTTGTGTTGCTTAAGAGTTGCGCCAATTTGGTCGTTGAAATTTAAATTCCTGGGAACGAACGACGCGTCAACACTGACGTGCGAGATCGTCAAGTGGCGAGTGTCGATTGTTTACAAGATGTCGAATGACTCGAATGTCGCGGTCGGGAGACAGAGTTAGCCTTGAGGATTCAAAATAAAATTTCGACTCTGTTGGACTGCAGATTACATAGAAGGAAATGTACGAACGATAATCTTGATTAAATCGCGGCAGATCACGGAGATCCCGGAAATCGTTTTGCACTATAAATTCACCTTTTTATAAATAAATTTCACTCTTTTGTAAATCTGTTCCATCTTTTTGCAAATCAATTTTACCTTTTTTATAAATCAATTCAGTTTCATTCTTTTCCAAGTCAATTTCACCCGTTTACAAATTAACTTCACCCATTATGAATATATAAAATTAATTATTTCTTTATTTAGTTTAAATTATGTATGTACTTTCATTTTTAAAATAATCAGAATATGGAAATTGGAAAATATTATTTCGTGTTTACCTTTCATTTGAAATTACACGTAATTTATATATACCATTAAATTCGATCTGCTATTATAACTATTTAAATTCGATTCGATTGTGATTGAAAGTTTCACGGAAATCTAACAGCAATCGTAAAGCTTCTTTATCACGATTAAAAGAACCTGTAAACGTTTCTGGGCATAGGTATTTCAAAGTCGTGGATTTCGTAAATACCCCTAATATGCGGGTATAAATTATGGAAATGCGTGCGCTCGGTGTCCATAGATGCGTTTTACATATTTGCATCGTCCGTAATCGTAGTAGCTAGTAATAAATCGTTGCTGAATTCCCTTCCCTGGAATGAATATAAGGATCCAGCCAGCAGAAATAAATTTAAATTATTAGCTGCTCATTCGAGGAATTACTCTTATAAATCGTCGCGATGAAAATGTTGTTAACTCATGTTTTGCGAGAATAAAATTGAGATGTAGTTTTAACTTTTGTTTAATTACAAATAATTACAACTTGCTATAATTTCAATAATTGTTAAAACTAAAAATATAAAATCGGTCATTTGACCGGCAGTGGTTCATTATTAAAAAAATGTTACAAAAATAATCGCATGCTTTGCAAAATGCGTATACAATAATTGTTTTCACGTGGTCCGGTAAATATTTGTTTGCATCGTAGAACCGTTGTGATTACGATGCACCCTAAACTTGGGATACTACC
Source organism: Lasioglossum vierecki (assembly GCA_028455595.1). Lineage (NCBI taxonomy): Eukaryota > Metazoa > Arthropoda > Insecta > Hymenoptera > Halictidae > Lasioglossum > Lasioglossum vierecki. The sequence continues at coordinate 3,350,965 of CM052339.1, forward strand.
TGAGTGAATCAGGTAATCATTTCTCACCTGAAATTTGTTACGCGGAAAAAATTCTCATCACGTAAGCAATCGGTCACCCATTCCGAAATCAATATGTAGTTCTCCTTGGACGGAAAAGGGAACCAGGACATACTAAAATAAAAATTGTCGGCATTAATTATAAGACATAGGAGCTGAATAAGAATTTATTCCTCTTTTCATTAGACTTATTAAATTGTAACAAATGTATCGATACTTTAAAATTCTAAAAAATCTTTTTAATGTTTGAAAAAATTTACAACAACACTTTTTTCCATAAATGCATAAAATCGGCAGTATATTTATTACATATGAGATTCCTTGTTTCTAAATTTTTTATTATTCTTTCTACTTTCCAATTTCCTATTAATTTTTGCGAACATAATTACACGATTAATTTTCACGCATCTTGACTTTTTGGAAAGAGGGATATTAGTGTTTGTAGTATTTCATTGTTTTCGCTATTTCCAAATCCTCGTCCGTTCTATTATTGTCCAAATTGATTCGATTTAAATATTAGCCGATCAGCGTCTTATACGGCGAACAATGCGTAGCAATTTGTATGTACAAAAATGGCGAACAACCGTATAATGTATGTTCTTAACTTACGGCTGGGAGACTGTCTCATACTGTCGCGTGCGTAAAAGGATACGCCGGTAACGATAATTGCATTGTCCGACTGTTGATCTTATTGTTGGGATACTAACTTGGATCCCATCGGACAGACATTAATGACAAGCCAACCCCGAGCATCATCCAATCGTAGATGCATCATTCGCACTGCCAATGTTCCTTTACGTGGGCTATGCACATTATTCAAGGCGTTTTCCTCTGTTTTGCATAATATTTCGTTTTTCAATGATATTTTGTAACGTCCAAGATCTTTAGCTTGTGGTTTCATCACACTTTAAGCTTTTGTCCCCTCGTCAATTCAAACGTCGGGAACCGTGATATGAAAGGGCTCTCTAATGCGACGCTAACTTTTATTCATAACAGAAACGTTGGACCCTTTTTCCCTACTGTTGCCGCACATTATGCAAACCGTAAACCACGATTAAAGCGTGCCCTTCCAATTAAAAAAGGTATGAGAAAACAAAAATATACTGATAATTAAAAAAATGTTTAAAAAAAAACGAAAATGCATTAAAAAGTATGAAATAATTTCCATTTCATTTATGTAAATACGTACGAACTTTTAATATAAAAATACCACATTAAATATAATTTAATTTCATTTTGATTTGTATGAATACACACCAACTGTTGATAAAATTCATTAAAATAAAATATTAAATGCCACATTAAATACAATAATTTTTTTCAATTAATCGGTGAACATACATAGAAAAAAAGTCACATACAGGTCGAATTGAGCAACCTCCTTCTTTTTCGAAGTCGGTTAAAAATGAATTTTCGATTGACGGGCCGTAGTGACAAAGGGCTTCTTTTACACAGCCGTCGGAGGGAAGGAGGAAGAGAACGGAGGTTGCACCAAGCAACCTGAACTCACCTGGGTTGATTTGTCGATCGATGACGTCACCCTCGACGAAACAGGCACTCCTGTATGCATTTACCTGCGGCCATGTACGCGTGTTCGATGCTCGCGAATAATAAAAAGGCTAAAACGGACTGCAAAGAAGAAGAGGCACGGCGGAGGCAAGCAATCGGCCAACGAACTCGCCCAGCTAGCCTCTGATACACCTCTTTCTCTTTCATTCTCTATTTCTCTCGTTCTCGCTGCGGTCCTCTCCGTCTCGATTCCGCGACTCATACTCGTATGCGCTCTCTGTACCCTTCTCTTTCTTTCTCTCCTTCTTTAAGTACTTTTTATGTCCCGTCTTTTACCCGACCTTCTTCCCTCGCGACTTTTCCTCTGTCCCATCTAATCTCGCGATCTCCATCTGACCTTGCTCCCCGACGCAACCGTGAACGTGTGTGTCATTCGGGGTACTAGATAAGCCAGAGCAAATGAGAAGTTATCGCAGGTGCGCGGCCAGTTTATAAAAAGCCAGGGGGTGGGAATAGAATTAAGTTTCTTTGCGAATTATTGATGGGGTTGAACATCCGTTGAATACACTCCGGAAGAAATTTAACCGTCGAACTTTATTACAATTTCGATGAAAATTTAAATAAATGTACACAAATGAGTCAGCGGTCGCGAATAAATTAATAAGTATTGATTGATTAACTTTTAAATTTTATTATGAATTACGATGAATTTTATTGTGAATTACAATCAATTTATCTATTAACCCTTCATTACATGATTTTCTAAATTCGAATGAAAAAGTTGAAGGAAGGTCAGTTGTTGTGTTTTATATTTAAGGGAGAAACATTAAAAAAAATTAAAACAGCATTTTCAAAAAAATATACATGATGTAGAATCGTTCTATGAATTACAATAAATTTGTTAATATATTGTATCTTAAAGTTTCTCACAATTTTCAATTTTCCTACGAATCACAATAAATTTGCGAGAATTTAGCGAAGCCAAGTCGTTGATAGCGAAAGTTTAATGGCGCACGTTTAATCATAAATTATCATAGATATGTATTACGAGTAAATTTTGTTATAAAAGTAATTGAAAATTTAATGTATCTCTGAAATATGATAGTACAAGTAATGAGATTGTGCACAATGAAATTAAAGTGCAGTGAAAAGCAATGCCATTACACGAGCTCGAGATATATTTTGAAAATATTTAAAATCAGCGCACTCGCTATTAACTTTCTTCTGATGCTGTAATACATACTCTTTATCCGTTAAATCTCGGTCGCGCGCTCCTCGTATAATTAACGAGGATACTAATTGTGCAGTTCCACAATACTGCGGTATACATGCTAACATTGTAATTATAGTGTTTTTACGAGTAAACACTATAGTGATTACGTTTCTCTCACTCGCGCGTTACTGTTCCTTGTCCGCACAAATCAGTTAACTTTTTCCTGTTACCATTTCGCTACACGGTTTTGTGCTATATTATTCTATAGATATTAATATTTATTTATTTATTATTGCTTTGAACCAAGTGGTTTATGTAGCAACATTAATATTGATAGTTTTAAATCTTTCCATATTAATCATTTCTGTGCATTTTCAAAAAGATTTGCCATTGAATTACTTTTTTTTACTACGATAAAGAAAAATAAATTAATACTCTTTCCTCTAATGTTGTTTTTGAATTTCGAAACATTTTTTCTGTAACACGTGTCACTTGAGGCAACGACCGGAGATAAGAATAGAAGATATGCGGTCATTAAAAAAACCTTCTGAGAAATCGAGCGGCTGTTCCACAGATCTTTTTGGCGTACATACCAATTTTTCAGTCTGCGACTGTAATATGACTCTCTAGGCATTGTGCCAAGATTTTTGTCATTGCAACAAAACATACGGTTAGTGTATTAGTAGTAAAAATATTTTTGCATCTTTTGGAAATCGTAATCTTAACACAGATCTCACCACTGTCGGTCAAATGACCGGTTGCATATTTTTTACTTCACAATTATTGAAATTATGAAGTTGGTTAGAAGAAAGTGTTATCAATTTCAATATTTTAAGGTGAAACATAGCTGAATTGTTCTGTCCAAGTAACGAATTTTAACGAATAATATATTTTCCTTCTTCTTCGATAATCATTTGCGAAAAAGAATAAATAAGAAAATATTTTATTAATTAAAGTTTAACATTCACTTGCAGAAATTATCAGAGGGCAATGCACTTTTATTTACAAATTCCGGCACAAGGACCTGGGGCCGCAAGATCCCAGAGATATAATAGAGCGCCTATCTAGTTAGGTATAATGCGTGCCATTTTAGGTGGAAGTAACGTACCTGAACCGCTCCGTTTACATCGTTTCTCCTTGTGAGCATACTTAATGCGTCTCCGTAATTGCGCTTCCACAAAGTAATCGTTAGCGCGAGACGGCATAATTACCGAACAAACCCAGGGCAAACTTTAGCTCCACGAGACAGGCAATTGAAACAACATAATAGTTTCAGAGCACGTGTCGCACGTTACGAATTACGTTTTTGCAAATAAACTTATGTCTCCGCGCACGTGCGTCTTTCTACGGTAACACCACTTCTCTTGACTCAACGAATGATACGGTGAATAAATTAAATGGCTGAAACCGTTCCGAATCTATCGTACGAGTTCGCGCACGTGTACTTCTTGTTGTGTCTACAAATGTACAGTGAACCACGAAAGTATTCGAACGCAATTTGAAACCGTATAACTTTTTTATGTTGATATAAAATACATTTATTTTTTGTATATCTTACAAAGATTTATTTTTATTTATTTATTTTTTGTATATCTTACAAAGATTTCTTTTCATTCATTTATTTTTTGTATGTCTTACAAAGATTTCTTTTTATTTATTTATTTTTTGTATATCTTACAAAGATTTCTTTTTATTCATTTATTTTTTGTATGTCTTACAAAGATTTATTTTTATTAATTTATTTTTTGTATGTCTTGCAAAGATTTATTTTTATTTATTTATTTTTATATCTTACAAAGTAATTCGAAACTGTAGGTCCCGTCAAATTAAAAAAATTCTTTGTTCTTGAATGATGTGTACGAATACTTTTTACACTGACTGTAGATGATTTCACTAATAACTCCAAATACAAACCCGTACCATAAAAGTAACCGACCGGACGATTTCGAGAGCAACTTTCCACGAAATAGTTCTACATATACATAACATATTTCCATAGCAGAAAACGTTACTTTTCCGCGTGCGCATAGCTTTCGAAAATGTAGAGGGAGGAGAAAATCGTGCGTATCTGAAAACCCCATCTTAGTCGTGAAAGTTTTACTGCCGCGTACCTGGCCGAACAATGGAAAATGTCCTTGCCAGCGATCGACTTAATTACGGAAAGCCCCGAGTTCTTGAAAAGGGTCTTCCAGCGAGGGCCTACCACGCACACCTGACCAAGCGTATATACCTGCCCCCTTCGGTCATGGGAACCTGCCCTTCGGTAGCCTGAGGCCAGGGTTTTCAATGTGCTACGGAACAGATGTCGATTGTTGTCCGTCCTTTTTGTCGTTCGTACAGGTTACGCGCACCTTCTGCACGTTTCCTACGATTCTCCCACGCTGAACGTATTGTACGATTCTCTTTTTTCCCTCTCTCGCTATTATCGCACAGAGCGTGCTAGTATTCAGTTCGATTTAACGCACATCCCCAATAATGCTCGCAGATTTACCGCTTTCAACGCTATCACATTCAAACTCGAAATGATCGAGGCTGTCGCGAAACCGTGCCCAGATAGCTGACACTTAATTGACTATTTGTCGCCAAACGCGTGTCAGACTCGACAGCACTCGATGCTCTCAATGGATATAGAAATTTTATGGTACATCGCTAAACACTTTACAATGGAACCTTCAATAGCCACAGCAATTATCATTGTGAACTAACAAATCACCCTCAATTACGTCATCAAATAATTTAATTTAAAATTGCAATGTAATAGAAATGTTTTATGCTTTCTTTTGGTACAGCACAATTATTAAAAATCCTATTAATAGGTTTCCGGTAGGTAAAGTGTTAAAAAATTCAAGTTTGAGCCAATTTGAAAAAAATATGCAATTTTTATCGATTGTATATTTTGAGTAATAAATTTTTAATTATAGCACTAGTGTTTCTGTATTTACTAAATAATTTTAACCATTTGCATTCGGAGCTGTTTTAACTGTAGTTTCTTCTGAAATATGAAATCAATGCAATACTTTATTAGCTATGAAAATCTTGAAGATAGAATGTGGTGATTAATTATCTGTAGACTTTACCGACATATGAAAGTGTTCGACAACGAAAAATTTGTTTCCACGTCTGGGAGATGACGGCCTACAAAAGGTTGAAAGAGAAAGGAAGCGGTAAGTTCGGTATCGCCGGTCATTGAAACAAATCATGCGCGATACGAACGTATTTACAACGATGAAAATTCTGTTCGTTATCCCTCCCATTCGTAATCCCGTGTTAGGCCGTAGAGACGTCTTTATATATCGAATAACCGCTGGATGTACCTGTGCGTACCGTGTAGAAGTGTATCTAAGACGTCGAGGGGCTCGGCCGTTCAAGCCTTTTCAGGATACACGAAACCGGTGGATTTATGCAAACTCACGGACCAGGATACGCTTGTTTCGCATTCAACGCCGAGCCCTCGACAACCGAACAATGCCTCTCTCCTTGAACGTGGGAGAATCGCGGAAATTCTAGATGAGACATACTCGAAGTGCAGGAATTAACGCGCCTGGCGTGAACTCTTATCTATTTGTGTGAAGTAACAGTAAAGCCCCCTGTAACCGAACCGACAGGAAGCCCTAAAAGATCTGGATCATTCCGAATAATTATGGATAGAAAATAGAACGAACAATCGTGCGTATTCTTGTCTCTCGCAGGTTGACTGGAACGTGCAACTCTGTGATATTTATTTCAACCAAGTAGAACCTCGATTATCCAAACTAATTGGAAGTTCGGAAAATCGAACGTCGCCTCTGAGGCGTCACTAAAATATGCTGTACTATTATTTAAAATATTGTTTAGATTATTAGGTATCTCGGAATCTAACCAATTACTAAACATTTAAGTATTGTACGAGGTATTATGTCAATTTCATATCTACCAAATTTAAAAAATCATAGGGGTTCCATGGAAATCACCGACACAGTTTTCACCGACAATATTTCATCGACTTCAGATTTGACCGACAACGGTTTTAGATTCGTTGTCGATTAAATCCGCTGTCGGTCAAATCTGGAGTGGATGAAATGTTGTCGGTGAAAACTGTGTCGGCGATTTCCATGGGACCCAATCATAGAGGGTGAAAATATTCTAGGTCGAAAGAAACGTTTGATTTTCGAGTTAAAATAGCTCCGAGTGCAAAGAGTTCAACTACATGCGCGCAATTCTGGAAACACCATATGTTGGAGAACGTTGATAACTTATTCAACCTCCCATCTTAATTGAAATCGAATAATTGATTAATTTATTCACGAATGCACAAGTTAATGGCACAGTAATTGGGACAAGTACGGTGCAGATATAAATTGTACGTAGATAAGTAACGTCCAAGTACCATCGGCATCGCTCTCTTTCTGTTCAGCGTTCTCTGCATGGACACTCGCGATAGGACAAGCTAATTACGATGAACGCAAGGATACTCGTGCTTTATAGCCGTGGCACGATTCTCATTGGGGCGAATGATCACATTAGATTTGGTTCGTTTAAGACGGTATTTAGGGCTGCCGATGAAAATTCTGAACAGTCGACGAGAATGTTCCCGATCCCGGCCATTGGTTTGTTGCATCTTCGCTCCCCTTTCCGAACGTCGCGCATTCCTCGAATAAGAAACCGCGCGTTGTGCTTCACCGGCATCCATTCGACGTTTCATAGTTCGCGTGAACTCTGTGCAAAAACTACTAATTATCCTGGGCTGCATCTGACGATTGCAAAAGCATTCAGATGCCGCGGGCTGCGATTTCCTACTAACAAGCTTGCCTCCGTGAAGCGGTTCGATTTCTCTGGAACTTCGCATAGCTGCAGAGTAACCGGTATCAGCGAACACGTACGTGTACTTCATTCTTCAATAACGAGACCAGTTTTGTAAGAGACTCTTGTCTGTACGATGTTTTATTTTACGTCGTGATAAGCCTCCAGGCTATGATACTCCCACTTTATCTATCCACCATTTAGAGCAGCGGATATGAAATTTTTTAACTGTATCAGTGGACGACGGTTCTTCCTTTCTCTTCCTTTCTTCACTACCTTTAGTGGTATTAACTAGAAAAGTAAAATTAATTATTAACATTTATAATTATAAAGTATATAATTATATACATATAAAATAAAATAAAGAAATTGTTAATGCAGAATATAATAAATAAATTTTAATGCAGAAATGTATCTAGCTTTTCCATGTTTTAAACGAAGTTTATTAAATCAAGTTTGTTTGTTCGATTCATTGCAAAAATATACATGAAATACATATGTAAATTCATTCTAGCCATTTTCTGATTGATAAATTAAAAATGAAAGTACATTTATGTAGTTGTTCCCTTGCAGTGATGAAACTGTTCACGTGCGTCTACATAAATATAATATTTAATCAAAATAAATAAATAATTAATTTTCAATATTTTTAATGGATGAAATTGATTTGCAAAAGGGCGGATTGTGGAGTGCAAAACCTGTAATATCGGAATAAAATTGTACATGTTGACGGTCGCTCGAGCTTATCCCCACCGCTGCTACGACGAGTCACGAATGATTCCGGCACAGTATACGGAGGGTTAATTCGTCGCGAATGAAGGACGTAATCCGGCTGGAGCTGCCACGATCTCGAACAAATCCGCTTTCTACGTGTCCTCCTGTCGAATTCGCCGAGGGCAATGGGAATTCTTTCGAAAAGAGATCCGCGGAGGACACTCGAAATCGCGAATGTATGTCAGACGACGAGCCGGTTCGAGGACGCTCGAGAATCGAAACTCGTGACTCGAGACTTATAGTTTTACTTTCTACGGGGCTACGGTCGAGAAGAAGAGACTAAAAAAAACGCGAACGAGATAAAAATGAAAACGGAATAGAGTAATTGTTCCAATTATTGTGCCATTAACTCGCGAATTGAATCAATTGTTTAATTTGAATTCGTTTGTCAAAAACATCAAAATTTATCCCTTAGCACCACAAAAATTGCTATACCATTATTCGAAATATTGTATAGATTATTAAATATGTTGGTACCCAATGAATTACTAAACAATTAAGTATTGTATGAGGTATTATATCAATCTCATATTTGTACAAAGAAAAAAATTAATATAGAATAGAATTTTTCTAGGTCGAAAGAAATGTTTAATTTTCGAGTTAAAATAGATATAAAATAAAAAGAAATCGTAGAACAAATTTTCCTTTGCTCAGTCTCTAGAAAACTAGTTTAACATCTTAAAAAAATGCAAGTCCTTTGGATCAATTTTAAAAAGGTTATGCGACTTTTAAGAGTGTCCACCTATTATTGTCCCCGACTGTATGTATATCATTTGGGTAATGTTTAATGTTGAAGTTAAATATTCAAGCGACAAAATGAAATTTTCCTTTCAACCAGTACCTTCCAGTCTCCGATCCCTTCGGTATGACTCACTAACGGGTTCACAATGCTGAAACTGGCGACACTTGTCAAGGTCCGCCTCCTCAGAGTTGCATAAAGAGCTCAATGATATCTCTTTAGGCTGTGCGAGCAATACTTCCACCGTCTCCTGCGGAATCGCGCTTCGTCCATATTAGTCGGAAAGGTGAACCCGCGTGGTTGTGAGAAGCGTAGAAAATCAGTTTGTCACCTTTTTCGATATCGAGGAACCGGTTCCACTTTATTGCTTGATATGCAGTCGAATGTTAACAAACAGTGTCCATAGCTTGTCTCGTGTAACACGTAGGACGACGTCGAGAACTCGGACTTCGTGCAAGAAGCATCTCGAAACATATTCGAATGACAAATGCATTATTAACTTGTATGTTGATTGTTATGTTGTTACGAAGTACTTCTATTATATAAATAAGTATATTTATATTTAATAATTCTATTCTATATTAATTTTCTTCTTTGTACAAATACGAAATTGATATAATACCTCATACGATATTTACCTGTTTAGTAGTTAATTAGGTACCAACATATTTAATAATCTAAACAATATTTTGAATAATGGTACATCGATTTTTAAGGGATAAATTTTGATTATTTTGACGGATGAAATTAAAATCAAATAATTCATTAATTAATTGATGAATTCACAAAATTGATGTCACCGTAATTGGGACAGGTATCCTGAACAATTGCAAAAGCATTGGATTTTCATTTGGAAACTATAGTAGTTTAGATGGCAGGCATAGCTAATTTGAATGAAATGGTGCACCCTCACTACGAATTACGTTTTGTGACGATTGTAAGAAGCTTCCTCAAGAAACGAGAACTGTATCTCCGTCGTCGGGTCGCTAGGAGTGTGTGCGGCCACCTCTCGGGCATCGTATTTCAGATTTTACGGTACCTCGACGAACACGCGCGCGCACGTCGTGTGTACTCCACTGAATTTTTCATCCCCATTGTAGCACGTGGTACGGGGAGAAACCGCCTTTAGAACGTCCGGTAGAATGAAGTCCAGCATGTGTCCAGGTATATACATAACTGTAATGCAGCTCGCGTCACCTATGATCTCGCACCGTTACCTAGAAATAGGTGAGCCGTCAGTTGTGTGGATGGTTAGTGAGGCGCGCGCTAACAGGCTAGCAGAGCAAATACAGTAGAGTCTCGTTTATCCGAACCAATTAATGCGGAGCCTCGCGTGTACGCATTCTAAATCAAGCCTCTATCATATGAACCACAGGCCAGCGTACTATTAGTTACATTACATGTATCAGATTTTCCAAGAAAGGGAAATTTGATTTTTAAGCAATTCAACAATTTCATATTTTTTCTAATCTATCATTCTTTTATATCCTCGTCCGTCCCTCATTTCACGAACTGAATCTGTCCCTCGGTGTCACATTGACACAGTGACAAAAAAATCGATAAAATAACAAGTCAAACAGTTACTTTTCAGTGTTTTTTTTTTCATTTCAATTGATGAGTTAACATTTTTACATATTAGGTTTTTGCGGTTATATGTTTCGGATTAAAAAAATGAAAGTCATTTGCTACGTTCGTAAATATACATTTTACAAAATTAAATAAATTAAATAAATAATATATATTATATATATAATTAATTACTAATTATTTAGGTGTTACACGAGGTATTATTATTATACCAATTTTTATTGGTATAAATGTTTTATTTTCCAGTTAGAATAGTTCCAAGTGCAAATGGTTAACAGTTGGAGAATTTACTGTAATATGAAAGCAAATTCGAAAGGAATAAACTGAAAACGGAAAATGATATTTAAGAACTTTTAAAAAATGTCCCCTTATAAAAATGACAAGATTGATTTTATTTAGACTTTGTGCAGCTCCCATTGCAATACTTGCATCACTAAAAATATCTATACCATCGTTTCTTATGAAATCAGTTTTATTAAATTCTTTTCTTCACGTTTTAATTTATTTATATATAATTACATCCCTGTACAGGGTAACCATTAGAATTATGTACGCAAGGTGAAGGGCAAACGAGTTGAAGTCCGACGATTTTCCTAATGGGAAACGGCGAGAGAAAAAAGGGATAGGGGAAGAAAAAACCTCCGTGTAGGAGAGACAGATGAAAGCGCGACCGGAAGCTGGTACGACGGGAAGCGAACGTTTCCGGCGCGCGAGACGACGACATCCTGATGCATCTATTTCTGGAGGAAACGATGGAGGCGGCATAGTGCATCTCTCTGGTGGGGAGAAAAGAGTTTTTCGGTTATATGCCGGTGCGTATGAATGAAAAGTTAAGAAGGAAGCCCGTTAGGCGGTGCACTGTCTGGCTTCGTTCTGGCTCGTTGCGTTTTCTCAAAGGAGACGTGGGTGCTGCTGCCCTTCTACTCTTTGTAATTTGATGCTGTTTAATCGTTAGCTCGCTCCAATCGCATTACACGGTTACACGTTGCTGCGCGCCGCGTTTTCATGGAATCGGGACAATAAACTCAGTCTGTTATTATATATACAGGGTGAGTCACCTAATTATCACCTAAAATATCGTTGCTGTTTTCAAAGATACGTTAACCCTCGTCCCTCGTTTCTCGAACTGAATCAGCCTCGGCGTCAAGTTGACACAGTGATAAAAAAAGCCGACAAAATAACAAGGAAACATTTCCATCTTAGTATTTTTCCGGGAGTATATTTCGCATTAAAAAATAACAAGTCACCAAGTTTCGGACTTTATGAGGGTTAAATGTCTTCAGGTTAAAGTTCAATGGTAAAATGGGGCTCACATGATACCATGAACAGTTTGAAACGAACCGTCGTGAAAAAACACATCTGTCAACGATTGATTATAATTATACTTTTTGATAGTGTACATAAAATATGATTTGTACATAAAATAATTTCTTTACACCCTGTACGTTTGAATTCGGCACGATTAATGCGTGAACGAGGTCTCTTTCACCAGAAACTGATGATTACGTTCGTAATCTGAGGCGCGCGATTTAAGGTAAAATCACGGCTGAAAAGCAAAGGAACTTAATATGGGCAAGCGAAAGTTGAGAGAAATTTTATTAATGATATAATGATACTGTCTGTCAACCGATTAAGAGACTCGTGAACCTCGCGCGGGCCTTCGGTCCGTGTCCAAGGTTACAGTGAAAGCAAACCTTAATTTTAAATTCCGTCAAATGATGTAGAAAGTTAAAAATGTCTTAAGTATGAGTGTCTCGGTGCATAGAAATACGTAAAAGGCAACTGGGCGTGACGGTAGATAGGAATATTTTTCTCGTGTAATCGCAAGAAATTGGGTCGCAAATTGAAGTAGACCGATTAACGAAAAAAGGAGATCGATAGGGTGAAAGCATTCAGACTTTTATGTCGTGTAAAAAAATAACACGATTTCTGTCTTTAGAAATCGGCAATTCTTACTAGTTGATTAGTGAAACGTACCATTTCTTGTATGTTTCGGTAGAAAATCTCTAATGTCTGATAAAATGTATATAAATGTAATCTTTTACAACCGGATATGCTTTAAAATGTGATATATTTATTATTAGATTCAGAATCTCTATGAAGAATAATAAATAAAGAGAACAATATACAGTATTTTATCCATAAATATCCCGAAAGTCTGACCTGTAAATGTCCCAGATCTATCCCCACTATTGAAGAATTTCCAATTTCTCAATTTTCCATTATTTTTTAATTAGACTTTGATGACCATATTTGTGACATTTTTCTGATAAAAATCATACCAAATATGATATAATTCTGACGAAATTTACGTATGTAATAGACAATTAAAGTTTCGGGCGCGAGTCTCTTTCCCATACGCTATCCTTCCTGGCGCCCGAAAATTGAATTGTCTATTACACAAGTAAATATCATCGGAATCATATCATATTTGGTATGGTTTTTATCAGAAAAATGCCATAAATATGGTCATCGAAGTCCCATAAAAAAATAATGAAAAATAAAGAAGTTGGAAATTTGAATTCGCAATGTTTACATTTCTCTAATCTTCATTAGCTAAATTGACTGGAAATTTCGAAGGCTTTAATTAAATCTCCGTTGCACCGCGCATCAACAGGTAGTTCGGCGGCTAGACTCGAAGGTTCGTGACTTTTTCAACGACGACGCGCGACGTCGTAATCGCGGCCGGATATACCGTGTTGAACGTTCACGTGAGCTGCTTGCACGAGACGAACGCGGCGGTTTTCACGCGAGCTCCTGTGCACGCTTCGTCCCGGAAAAATGCGCGGCACTTCGCCACGGCATGCGGTGTATGTGATCTGCACTTATACGGCCGGCTCAAGTCACACGTGGGCACACCACACACCACAGCCACTTTTTTCCCTGTCTCCACACCCTGTTCTCTCTTCTCCGGTCCCAGAACGGTCGGCCGATGCTGTTCATGTAACGGGTGGCACTTTTGCATCTCTCTCAAACTGGAACACTACACATTTTCAAAAGTCTACGACAGGCATGTCAAACTTTGTGACTTTTATTTTTTTTTTAATGTGAAACTCATAATTGAAAGACGTAAGATGTAAATGTTGACTCATCAATTTGAACAAAAAAAAAAGAAAAATAACTATTTGACATGTTATTTTATCAATTTTTTATAATAATAAAATAAAAAGAAACCAGAAGCGAAATAAAATGGAAACTCATGTTTTTTATTAACATTGATGATGTCCTCTAAGTATGGTGAAAAAAAGTATGAGAACAAACTGTTTTCGAATTTTTTTTGCAACACCTTCTTGTAAACCTTTCTTTTGCCAGATGGATGTATATCACTTGTATAAAAAAATCTGGCTAAGAAGGATAAGATAATTAGAGTACATCTGGATTAATAAGTTTACGGATTGATAATTTTTAAATATTTATCAGTGTCTTTCGGTATATGTTTGAGGCATACAAATACTTTAAATGGTCAGCTTTCCTCCAGTTCTCGGACACCGTACCAAGTTAGACAAATCTGGTGTTTACAAAATTAGTTTCTAGAGCAGCCCGATCACACCGGTTACATACTATCCGGAGCAGCTGGAACTTGCAGATAAACACCGTCTAGAAAACGCAGTAACACTGTGTTTCCTATCTAGAACAGATACAGTTAACGCAACCAGTATGCCACAGGAACAACCTCGAAAGTTTGCAACATGAAACATCGCTACCTGATTTCAAATCGATGAATGGCATTACCTTAACTCTTTGCACTGCTTTGTCAAGTGTGACTCGATAAAGTCAAATGTGAATATAATTCCTTTATTTATTTAATTCTGTTACTCTCTAGTTTGAAACAAATATAAATTATAACAAAGTTTGACAGCTACATTTAATATAATATATAATGTATTTTTTAATTATTGCAATTATAAAGATGCTCATATGAGAAATTATCGAATAAATTTATTTACAAAATTACTGAATAAATTTATTACATTTAGTAGGTACCGTACCTAATATTTTTGAATTGAAGTTCCTAATTGTAGTTGGATTTATTTGTAAGTTATAGTTAGAACGATGTCATTTAAATTATTATTGAATTATTAAATATTACATTATACATATATGCACTCACTATTTGCCCACTGAAAAAGTTAATAAATAAAAACTTAATATCGGTATCATTTGCGTACAAGTTGCTAAGTGTTCGGCTACTAATAGCCAGCAATTTGTGTCTTGAGTAAAAATGAAAGGTGGTAGTTTAAATGACACGGTACAAAGAGGTGTCGTAGAAAAAGTGATGGGAAAAGGAAATCGCGATTCAAGATCACAAAGAAAGGATGCCTCAGTTACTATTTAATGACTCGCGATAGGACGTGGAGGAAACGGTGCACAGACGAGCTGCAACAATCTAACGTCTAAGTCCAAGTGTCCCTATGGAGAAAATGATCGACCTAGGTGGATGTAACACGAAGCTGGGTACAGTGCACGCATGATCGACCGCAAAGGCGTGCGCGTGGTCGAGACGTAATGTTGGCGTGAGTAGGAGAGACTTCTCCTCTTTCGCTCGCAGACGGATTGCAGCAGGAAACGTTGCTAAACGTCCCTGGAATGCTGGGAAAGTGATCGTACGATGATCTGGGCTTTTACTGAAGTCCGAGCCTCTCCCTGACGATCGCCGATTCACATTGTCGTCTTTGCGGTTCGATCGCTTGCGAGGATCGCCTTCCCCAACACTCGTTTCCTCGTTAATTCTTATTTGCTTTTTTGTAAAGACATTCATTTTCTAATCGCTGTGACATGGTTCGTCTTCCAGGTTATCGCGATGCGTCTGTTCAAACGTCAGTCTTCTGATACCAGCCCTCAGCTAGTTTCGGCAACGCCCTTATCGCAAGATGGGTCGACGCACTCGACAATCGTCGATGACAATCCTGACCAAACGAGAAGGAAAGTTGAAGACGAAACCGATGGATCGGAACGAACTTCCACCAAAGAAGTAGCTAGTGATCCTCAGAAACCATCTTCGTCGCAGGCATGCACCTCGAATCGCAAAGGTAATTTCTTGAATTAACGTAAACCGGGGCTAGTTGACTAATGAAGTTAGTAATTATAATACTATATTCTTTAGTATATGTAATAAAGTAGCTATTCGTTTTGCAGGAATTTCAACATGGGGAAGGAAAGTAGGTCGAAGATGGGATCAGCTGAAGAGATCGGATAGTTCAGAGTTAGTTTCAGTTTCGGGTCGGAGAAGACGATGGAGTCCGAACCGGAAAAGCTGTGGCAGCGTAACGGACGAGAAAGAAGATGTAACTATTTGATTTCCATTTATTCCATTTATTAAGGGAAGAAATAAAATTCAATTCGTACTTTTGTAAACATTAAAAATCTCCTAACAGTAAGGCCAAAATGTAAGTCTTTCAACACTGGTTTATATAGTTTCTGATTACATCAACTAGGCCGACATACAGTCGTTTCATCATTATAAGTTCAATTATACCCTCATCTAAAAATAGTAATCTCTAATTTAATTTCACTGTAATTAGACTTCTACGTCGGATTCGGTATAAAAATATATCACCGTGATGATATATAGCAGGTTTGTCAAATTCTTTTACCACCTAGAGCCTCGTTAAGTATAAGAAATGTACATATACAGCACAATGAAATTTTCAAATTAAAATTGAATTAGTAAAGACGATTTGTGTAGACAAGGTTATAATTGAACTTAAAATTATCTGCTTTTTTTGTCTACAAGAAAGTCTGTCTTTTAGGGTGCCAGTGGGTCGTCGTCGGAACTACCGAAGCCAAAGAGAATCTCGAGAGTGGAATCCCTGCGAAATTTGTTCAGGAGTAGCGAGCGGAATAGTAACTTTCTAGGCAGTGATGTATCGACAAGAAGCGTGACGATTCAAGAGGAAGACATCACTTGCATCAGCCATTACCCAATGGAAAAAGCTCTGAGTGAGGGTGCGTTAAAGAATACACCGTTTCGATTCAGCTCGGACGACGGTCAACTAGAACGCGGCACTCTTCTTCACGAGAAGAAGAAACAGCTGAGCCGCAGTATACAGAATCTTCAGGAGCAACAGCGTGTTTTGGATTATATTTTGAAGAACCAGAATATACTGAAAACACAAGAAGGATCGTCACTTGCAAAAGAAACTTTAGACAAAACCAGACGAAGTGCCAGTCCGAAAAGAACTAGTCAGTCAACGTCGGATGGCAATAAAAACAGCGTATCGACGCAGACGAAAGAGTTCCTTAACACTCAATTGAATTATCTTAAGAGGAACCTGTTTAATGTACAAACGACACCTAGCAATGAATGCGACAGGTGAGAATTTGTTTCTTGTTAAACGTGTCTACTTAGTCCTTTGCAACTCGGAGTTATTTTAACTCGAAAATTAAACATTTCTTCCAACCTAGAATTATTCCATTCTATATTAATTTTTTTCTTTGTACAAATACGAAATTGATATAATACCTCATACAATACTTAATTGTTTAGTAATTCAATGTGAAATTGATGTAATACTTCGTACAATACTGAAAAGCTTAGTTATTGATTGGATACCAACATATTTAATAATGTAAACAATATTTTGAATAATGGTATAATGAATAATAATAATGGTAACACTCGTTTACAGAACCGACGCGCCAAAACCCTGCCAACCGACAGGTTTGGAAGAACTGATGAACAACTTGCGACTATGTTGCGATGAAAGCGGCTACGACTCCGATAGTACCCGAGCCGGAGCAGATTCACCAGATAGCGAAAATTCTGTACCATCAATGTTGAAAGTCCGTAGCTTCTCGATAACGTCCGACGATTATCCTGGAATCGATTTGTCGTTACCAGCCAACATATCGAACGACGAGGAACCAGCGACAAGAACTGATGAAATTGAATCAGCCCTTCCCCGTCTCCACGAAACTGTCGTCCTCGAAAAAAGCGTGCTAAATGAATCCATAAGAACTGACACGACTGCATTGGTTTCCGACGGGGACGATACGGACAGTTGCGACGAGGATACCTTCGCAGGATTCAAGGAATTCGAGATGAGATGTGCTGCGCAGCAATTAAAGTTTGATAACACCTTGGTAAAATGCAATACTGGTCTATCGACAACATCTATATCGCAGCCACATTCAACGAGCAACGATGTTAAAGAGCTAGCAACAGAAAGCAGTGAAATATCTAGGCTACCAGAGAAGAGGACGTTCTCCAAACCAGAGCAGTCGCTGCCATGTTCGCAGGAAGGAAAGGCACAGAATCTGCAGAAAGAAGTGAAGTCTCAGATTCCAGTGAAACATCGCAAACACAAGAAGTCCAGCAAGCTTACTCTGTTAGAAAACGCCGCTTCTCCGTGCAAGGACAGTCCACCAGCGACAAAGATCTCTGCAATAGTCGTGACCAATAATCCTCTGCAATATTACAGTCCAAAGAGGTCGCGGTCGAACATGGAGCCGGACGACGTAACTGCTCTTACGAACAAAGTGAAGAGACCCGCTCACGTGGCGAAGGTCGATCAAGCAGCGCCTTCTCCAGCCACGCCAGCAAAGACTCTGATCCGCCGAGAACTGAAGACGATGAAGCTTTGCGTGGAGAAACCGGGTAGCCTCGGCATCTCCGTCGAAAGGCGAGAAGCCGTGAGACCATACTACGTGATCTCGAAGTTGTACACGAACGGCGAAGCAGCGAAATCGATGCAGTTCAGAATCGGAGACGAGATCGTGCGCGTTTGCGGGCGAAGGTTGCGAGGGATGTCGATCATGGAAGCTAGAAACGCATTGCGAGCTTGCGTGGGAACTGTGGAGTTGCAAATCGCGAGGGAACCTGCTTTTACATTCGGAGACGGACTGGGTGACACGTGGGGCGACATGTTGGTCCGTCATCGAAGCGACTCTGATGTATGGACATTGAAGGGAGAGAAAATCGGAGGCACTTCCGCGTCTGTTGATACTGTCGCGCAGCCGGAAGATTCGTCCAAGTGCACGGTCATTGGGGCACTGACAAAAGGAGGGAATAGTTTATCCACGAACGAGATGGAGCGAATCGAAAGCGACTGTGAGCTAAGAAAGGAATCGGACCAAAAGATGACTGGTATGAGAAAGTTCCAGGTGGTGCGAAAACGTAGCACGATTCCGGTTTCCTGCCCGAGAAGGGCGACGAGTCTCTCGATGGATTTATTGACTATTACGTTGGAGAAAGGCACTGGGAAGAAGTTAGGGTTCTCGATCGTTGGCGGGTCGGATACCAATAAAGGACCTATGGGTATCTTCGTGAAAGACATCTTGGCCGGTGGGCAGGCGGCTGACGAAGGCACTCTTAAAGTAGGAGATGAGATTCTGGCGATCAACGGAACATCCATGGATGGGCTGCCGCATGCCAAAGCTTTGCAAACGTTCAAAGCTGCGAAGCCTGGGAAGATGATACTTCACGTGGGTCGAAGGGACCCAATGCACAAACGGTTGTGTTACAAGCGATAGTATTGGTGGTTCTAATGCTGGGTTAGTTTTGGTGCTTTGCTTTATTAGGAAACATATTGATGGAGTTGTTTAGTCGACACGCGATACTAGTCAGTTTATACGATCCTGTAGATAGAAAGTGTAATAGATAATCGAAGTAGAGGTAATTATTTTCAAATTGTTGTCGGTAACACGATTTTTATTATTGTTATTCCAATTTCTAAAACCAAAACAATTACCAAATTGGGTGCTCAGTAACATAATAAATAATAGAAGAATACAATTGTTTATTTATATAAGACACTATACACTAGTCATTTCGAAAAGAGAAGTTTAATGTCTGCCACTTTCTCGATAACATATTAACAAGTTTTATCGCATACATCGCTTGTTGATTAAAAATCTCGATTAGCGCGGCTTAACACCTTTAATGGAGCTTTGCTTTGGGGTAAATCAAGGTTTCTTCGATAAAGATTCGCAGTCTACTAATCACAATTTTTCTGCCAGACACTCTGCTTTTAGTTGAAATATTCTAATGTAAAACCATTTTTGTTGCAGATACATCGTTCAATCCAAGTCCTACGATTGCCTGCACAAATTAACGGAAACCGGAGACGAATAAAGACCGAGGTGAATCAGATAATCAAATCTATCAGTCATTGAAAAAATCTACACTATTTGCATTATTTTTAACACGCGAATGAAAACGGTTTTTCGTAAAAGATGTTATTTTCTTACTTTTTCTAGGAGAAGAATGTTGCTTTCATGTATAAATGACAATCTATTGTTACGATTCACGGTCATGCATCATAAATTGACTGCGGACCTCTATGCATTTAAGAAGAAATTGGTTGGATGACATATAAAACAGTAATAGATTAGAACAATTTAAGAATACTGTAATATTGTTATTAATCGTGATGAAATCATATTAAGGGGCGAAATCAATATTTATTTTATTCCTGCTTCCTACAATAAATGCAGAACGTTTCTATGTTGCATGAAGATCCGCAGTCTAATCATAAATATTTACTAATTACATCGCGATAATAATTTCGAATGACTTACTTTTCCTTTGTCGGAAACATCTTTTCCATACAAGGTTTCGTTAACCAATATAATAACTGTTTTCTTCGAGACAGTATTGTGATATCGCTTGACTATATTTGTAACTAAAGGGAAGATGAGTATTCTTGTAATTTCTGCTTCGAACTAATGAAACGACTTAATTCACCGGCACCCTGTTAGGTTTTTATCTAAAAACTGAGGTCTCTAGTGATTAATCCTTAGTTTATGCTCTACTTAACAAATAATTTAATTGATTGCAATATAGGTCAAATTAAGTGTTAATAAAAAACGTGTTTTGGTCGCGATTAATATATTAAATTTTACGTAAGTGTCATAAGTTATACGGATCAATTCTAAGTTTTCGTTTAGAAAAACATGCTTGGTCCGACGCGTTTTCGTATTATCGTGTAAGAAAATCGTTATTGTCATATCCCGTTAGATGTAGAATGCTAATACGTTGGATAATGGCGGAATAATTTAGTGTAGCGCGGATTTAACTTATGTTTCGTGTCGAAACATATATTTCTGTTTAATACGTGCTATACAACGCGAGACGTGAACATAATTAACTCGGTTGAGTACTCATCTTTTACTCACTACTCAATTAGATATAAGCATAGTATTTAGTTGACTTATTAGTTCTCGTTTAATTTACTGAGACTGGCATTTAGAATGTCTACCTGAGAAATGCTGTGATATTCATTGTAGTCGCATTAGCTGGTATCGTACAAACTGTATTTAAAATAAACCTGGTTTTGTTAATAAATATGTATATGTACACGGTTCATTCGGTTTCTATGTTCAGCTAGGTATGTTTACGTGTGATTCGGTCGACATATTTATTAAATATTTATTCAAATGCAGTTATGTGATCTTTAGCTATGGGCTTCAAATCTGATACGCGTCCAGTATAAATTTTCCTGGACCAAATTGTAAAATGTATTTTTATTTTTATTATAGGTTCAAGTAAATTTCAACCTATTTATTTAAAATTGGTGATAGTGATCAAAGAAAACAGTTATAAAAGATATATTTACATTTCAAGTTGTTATGGTAAGATTACATTGTTCTCGAACAACAATTATTGTTCATTCTTACATAATCATCATTTGCAGATTACAGGTTCATATTTTAGAATATTTTCTCGCTTTAGTCGTCGCAAATATTGTTGAGCTGTGAGACAATCTAAGGTGGAAGATATATCATATTTTGTTGACCCCCACCAGAAGCCTCATTTGGTGAGGGATAATACATATTCACTATCTTTTGTACCGGAGAAGGATAATTTGGCATAGAGTAACTAACTTGAGGCTGTGGTGCAGCATAATTTATTTTAGGAGGAGGAGCTGGGTACGTTGGCTGAGGCATGGGATAATTAGGCTGAGGAGAGGGAGCACTATAGGTTGGTTGAGGTTGTGGAGAAGGATACGAAGGTTGATAAGGTAAGGAAGGGAAACTTGGTGTTGGAGCCGGTGCAGGGTAACTAGGTTGAGTAACGGGAGCACCGTAAGTTGGTTTGGGAGTTTGCGGAGGATAATTCGGTTGGGGAGATGGTTGTGGGTAATTTGGTTTCGGACTAGGAGGAGGATAATTGGGTGGCGGCGCAGGATAACTGGGTTGCTGGGGAGGATATTTAGGCTGTGGAGGAGGATAATTGGGTTGTGGTGGATATTTAGGCTGTGGTGCAGGGTAGCTTGGTTGTTGAGGAGGATACTTGGGCTGTGGAGGAGGATAATTAGGTTGTGGTGCAGGATAATTTGGCTGCTGAGGTGGATACTTCGGCTGTGGAGGAGGATAACTGGGTTGCGGTGCAGGATAACTTGGCTGCTGAGGAGGATACTTGGGCTGTGGTGGAGGATAATTAGGTTGTGGTGCAGGATAACTTGGCTGCTGAGGAGGATACTTGGGCTGTGGGGGTGGATAATTAGGTTGTGGTGCAGGATAACTTGGCTGCTGAGGAGGATACTTAGGCTGTGGAGCAGGGTAGCTTGGTTGCTGAGGAGGATAAGAAGGTTGTGAAGGGGGATAACTGGGTTGGGGTGCAGGATAACTTGGCTGCTGGGGAGGATATTTCGGCTGCGGAGGATAATTTGGTTGCGTTGCAGGATAACTTGGCTGCTGGGGAGGATATTTCGGCTGAGGAGGAGGATAATTTGGTTGCGGAGCAGGATAATTCGGTCTAGGGGTTTGCGGAGGATAAGTAGGCGTAGGTAAACTTATTTTCGTAGGTGCATTATTGTAATTCGGAGTAGGAGTTGTGGATGAATAAGCAGAAGCAGTTGCCTGGTAGCTTGGAGTTGTTACAGACGGATAATTAAAATTCGACGATACGGTAGGGATCCTCGAATTGTAGGACGGTGCAACAGTCGTACCAGTAGGATAATTTCCATTTCCACCATTGAATGGACCACTTATTTTCACCACACCGGTAGATGCTGTTGCCGTGCTCGTTGCGAAGTTGCCAGGTCCTTGGAAACCTTGTTGTGGTCCTTGGAAACCTTGTTGTGGTCCTTGGAAACCTTGTTGTGGTCCTTGGAAACCTTGTTGAGGTCCTACTTGACCAAATGGTGGTAAATATGTTGGTGCTGGTGTTGAAGGCGGCAGCGATGGTGTTGGTGGAGGCGGTGGTGGTGGAGGAGGAGGAGGAGGAGGAGGAGGAGGACGAGGTGGCGGTGATGGTGGTGGGACATACTGCGGTTGTGGTGGTGGAGTTGGAAGAGGTGTTGTTGGTGTAGGGTAACTATATGATGGAGGTGGAGGTGTGGGCGAGGGTGGTCCCAGAGGTGGTAAATACGAGGGTGCATTTGTGGGGGGTGGTGTAGGGCTGGTTTGATAGCCTGGTGGATTGTAATTAGGACTTGGTATCGAAAATGGTATATTTGGTATGTCGTAAACGTATCCAGCTTGCCGGACCGATTGTTTCGCTTGTCCAGCGACGTAGTTGAACAGCAACAATATCTCCAACTGCATACGACGAACAAATAATGAAATTTCTTTGTGAACAACGAACTCGACGAACTTTTTCAAAATCCTTTGTACGTACCCATTCTAATGGCCGCATAATCAACTGGCGTCTACTGGTAAAACAAAGTGACAACGCCTTTTATACGGGCACTTTCCGTCGTTGCTTGCATGTCGCGTGCTTTTCGCGAAACCGCACGCGTTCCGCAACGTTTCACCAAACGAACTTACCGCTTGCAGGATATTAAATTGTTCGGGTCCCGGTTGCACAGGAGGGCTATTAGACCCACTGTGATTACACTCCTCGAGAGGGGTGATTCTTTTCTCGCCGCTCATTGCGTCGTACACGAAGAGACCTCGTTATGTGGCAATCACGAAGGGAGATGTCGTTTCGTTACGGTCGCATCGTGTAACGTTCGTAATTTCACCGTAAACCGTGAACAACGCTTGCATATCTAAATTGGTTGTAATGCCGACGTAATCGGATGCTCGTAAGCACACGTATTTCGTTTGAAATCTTCTTATTGATAGATTTTAAACTTGAACAACGGTGACACTTATTAAATATTAGTAATTCATTAATAAAAGGGTGAAGTTGGAATGTAAAACCTGTATCGTTGGGTACAATAATTAAATTTTCGTGGATATATTTCGATGCATCTGCGATGCGTTAGCTAAACTGAATGGCGTAACGTGATCTTTTCATAGTTTTACATAATCTGATGCAGCAGTATTGTAAAAACACTGACTGTTACTTTCTAAAGCGATTTCTATGGCCATCGTTGTAGCCAGATACTTGACGAAAATTGTATCTTTCATCCTCAGTTAAACGGTGGATAATATGCGGACCGTTTATTTTAAAAATGGTATAAGTCCATTTTCTTTTTAATCTTTGTTTGTTCGCTTTGTTCTTTTTTTGTTTCTTTGTAAAAACGAGGGCGTAAAGCTTTGCTAATGTAACAGTATATTGATCTGAAACGTTGCGACAAATTGGAATGCAAGTGCACTTTCGCTGAACACCGACGATGGGGCTCGTTAATCTTCTTGTGCAAACTTATCGGCGGACAGGTGGGTTAATGCGATTTTTATTCTCGAACCTGTTATTTGTATGATTAATCGCGTACGAGAGCTTGGTAATTATAAGTTTTCTTGTCTTTTTTATCTTGCATTTCAGTTTCTTCTTTCTCTCGTCTACTGACGCTGCAAATTGCCGGGTGATAATTAGATTTCCACTAACACTGGTTAGATTATTTTTCAAAAAGCTTCCATTTTTCTCATGGATAATCGGAAAATTTCCAGGCTAACAAACGATGAGTTGAATGAAATAACAAATTTTAATGCACTTATAAATGTTTTCTTATCTTTGTACAAATTTCAAGAAATTGTATCTAAGAAGAATTTCGTTATATTGTTTTTTATTCATATATACTATTAAGTAATTACAAACCTGCAAATAATGTGTACTTGTCACATTTTCAAAAAATTTCCATTTTCTAACTATTCTCACATATTCCTATTTTCGAAATTATGAATGTGTACATAATTTCTTATTTTTATAGAGAAATTTTAAGAAACTGAATTTGAGAATAATTGCAATATTATTTCTTTAAAGATACAAAATTTTGAACAAGTACTATTAATGCATTCCTGGATAGGAAACAATTAAAATTTCATTCTCGATGAAACCGATTCGTTGAGCATTTAGTGCACAGTTTGCAATAAAAAGATAAAATATGGAAAGAGCATAGTATACAGGAAGTTCATTCACGTGATTTGGCAATTGCAATTTATAAATTGTAGCGCACTCCCAGCTTCAAGTGCATATAATTTCAACGAGGAAAAAGCTAACAGAAAGAGTAGCAGACTTCGAAATTCCGGCGGAAAAAAAAGACGAAGACGAGTGTGAAACAGATGACCGAGCCAGTGTTATGGCAATAAAACGGTGTAGTCTGCCAATTTGTTTTGCGGCGCAAGTTTTGTGTTAGGTCTACTCTGCAATCATTGGCACGAGAGAACATAAGGCGCCTAATGCCGGACTCGGAACTCCTGCAGAGATCACGCAACCATTATCCTTCGCATAACTAAAGTTTCCGTAGTCCAGATGGTCAGGAAGAGAGTCATTTCCTTTTGTTTCTGCAGAACACGGGGCTACCGCAAGCATCGCTGAAAGCAACAACAGAAAAGGGTCAATATAACATTTGGACAGCTCAAAATCAGTCCAACGTTTTCTTTTGCCGCTTTACATACCGAATTCTATTTTGTACAAGACTAGAATGGCGAACGAAACGATTTCAACAATTTATTTTTTAACCCCAATGTCGTTGTCTGGACCGAAGTCTATTTATTTATTTATTTCGATTACCGAATTCTATTTTGTACAAGAGTAGAGTGGCGAACGAAATGATTTCAACAATTTATTTTTTAACTCTAATGTCGTTGTCGATCAAAATCGTTGTCACATTATTTCCCGTAGATTTTAAATCTGGCCTCGAAATTTTTCTACGACCTCAGGATTTTTCAAAAACTGGAATTATCGTTTGAGAGTTAAACTTTCATTTTTTCAAAGTTGAAAAAGACTCGTACCATAATTTCCCTATTTTTCCCATATTCTACAATGTGTCAGCTTCAATTAAAAAAAATTTCATCGCTCTGTCTCATTTCTATTAAAAGTTCTTTGATTTCGACACAGAATGGTCGATTGAACCTTTAGAGGCGTCGCGCGTCGTGGTCGCGCGTCATGGCGGAGCGTATCATCTTTCGTCCTAGACTTGTTGCCGGTCCGGGGCAGATTGATGGGCGTCATTCAAATGTGTCCCAGAGATTCTGCCCGGTTTCGCGGACCACGGTCCCCTCGTAAACTTCCATTACGATCAAAGATACCGAGAAACGGCGATTAACGTCGACGTGTCGTGAACTCGAATGTTCCCATTTGAAATGGGTTCGGCCGGTAGAAAATGCCTGGCCCGGGTACGATCTTAGCGGGTAGGCTCGTGAAGATATCAAAGCGTGTTTCAGACGTGCAGTTACCTGCAGTTAGCCGAAGTTTATGGATAAACCTGGCTGAATATTAACTCGATCTTCCGCGGGCGAGGTCTCATTTTTTTCGGCCGTTGCACCGACGAGCATCGCGCATCGGCAAACCCGAGTCCCGTCGCATCGGAACAACGTTGCGCGTGTTATTGCTGTCCCCTCGTCGCTCGGCAACTCTTTAATGGTATTTTATTCCGCGGCGGGTAGCTACACGAGCCTCGTCGAATCTCTGCGCTATTACCAAAGCTTTTTTTCTCCGGGAGGAACATTGATTAAAAATGCGCTCCGAAACACCTTCGCGAGCTGCATCAACGTATCTCAAACCGTTGGAAATTATTTATTAACCCCCTTATACAGGGAATCATGGACCAATATTATTTGGAAGTTAACGCCGAGAGATGTACAGCCGGTTCGAAGGTGTCGCCGAACACCACAAAATGTATCTCCCTTTAATAAACTGGCCTCCGGTGTTACTTCTTTTCTCGTTCGCCAGACTACCGACCTGTTAGCCGAACATGATGCTGATCGATTGCCTTGCACGCTAGAAACAAGGACGCTTCGCTTTTTCGAATAAAACAGACAGTAATTGCTACGCGATTCGTTCAATGTTGAAATTCACATAATTAACCCTTTACCCTATGATTCATTTTACGGTTTCAATGATTAGAACTTTTTTCATGAGACGATTGACCCACCCTTAGCACTCGAGTGGTGCCTCTGAGGTGCCACTAAAAATTTCTGTCGTATTGCCTTCTAATAATGACAATATTTTATTTATTTAGATTTCGTACAGGCGATATTTAAATGTGTACTATAATAGAGAAGTTTACTAAAAAAATTTCTCAAAGAAACATATTTATTCGTTTAATATTTCTAATCGAAAAAAGTTTGCACCAGTCATTTTGACTGGTCCGGTAGTTCTAGTGTTAAAATCCTCTCTGTCGAGCTTTGAAATAAAGTAGACCGATGCTACGTGCAAAAGAAATACCTCGAGGATTTTACGTGTCTCTTGCAACCGTCGCTCGGAACGAAATACCGTCTCGTCAACTATTTCTGCGTTTCTCGTGATTTTCTGCTGAACAAAGGGGAAACGAAAGAAGCGTGATCGAGCGAGTCCCCGGGTATCAGCATTTCATTAGAACGAGCCGGTAATGATTTCCAGAGGAGTCGCGGTTGGTTCTTCCGTTGGTCCACGATTAAGCCTGATTCCCCATGATTATACGTTTGCGCGTCTATCGTCGGACAGGTCCAATGTGTCACTGTGACCCTCCGGGGAAAACTCTCCGGCCAGGATTCTCCTGTAAATAGCCAAGATGCGGGAAACAGGCGACCGCGGCGCTGCCATAACGGAAAAAAGTCGATGTGGCCGAGGCACGTCCAGTTTTTGCGCGAATGTTAGTTACCTTAGAGCGGCTAGTGCTCGCCCGTTCTCTCGCAGAGCCATCTACGCCGAGCGTCGAACGAACGAAGAGGGCAAGAGCTGCTCGCCCTTCATCCTTCGTCCTGCACGCAGAAATGGAGCGCGACGAACGCGTAATGCCGTAATCACGGTCCCTCCGGTTCTTGGTTTCGTGATCACCGCCAACTATAACCTCACTCATAGTTTATTCTAATTGCTTCCTTATTAATGCCTGACTTTGCCAAAGCAGCACCGTCTTTTAACACTTTACCTACCGGAAGCCTTGTAATTGGATTTTCAATAATTGTGCTGTACCTAATGGTGGGATCTGAATCGCTTCGAGCCGCTTCGATTCAATGTTTGAATAATAAATTCAAATAAATGAATAATTAATTTCTAATATTCTTAATCGGTGAAATTGATTTGCAAAAGGGTGAAATAAATAAAAGGGTATTCACCTAATTCAGGAGTGTATGTAAAACCTATAAATTGTCATCAACAGATTCAATTTTTTTTTCGTTGGGCCACATGTTTGACATGCCTGATATAGAAGAATAAAATAATCTCTATCGAGTCGAGGGTTAATCCGAAATCGGGGACAGCGGGCACGTTTCGTGGTTTGTCCCGGCGATTTGCTCTTTTACTCGATTCTGGTCTCGTAATCGGGTGGTTCAGTGGTTTTGCTGTCCCACTCGGAGTGCTTTGCATCAGTGTTTATACGAACGTCCGTTTTCTATTTTACTGGAGCTTATCCAGTTTGTCCGGTTCTTGGATACAGACATTGTTCAAAGGCGATGTGGAAAGGCAGTTAAGGCGGATTCGCTCTTTGATAAATGGATTCATTAAAGAGAGAATCGAGGATTTATCCGCGATAAGAACTGCTCTCACGTCTTCACTGCTAGCGGATTCATTTTTCAGTATAAGAACTTTTGATTGATACTCTTGAGGGACTCATTTTTAGCAAAATGTATGCTTGACCACGTGCTGTTCTTATTGCTTACGTAATCATGTTGTCAACTTTCTATTTTATACGCTGCTTGGTGATCTTGAATCCCTTATTCTTGTACTGTGTTAGAAAAACCTGAAATGATTGAGTATATTTTGTAAAAGGTCCTTTCAATAACGTCGATTAAATTTTCTTTTCAAATGTATCACTATAGTGATTTTATTTTATTACAACTGAGAAATTGTTTTATTAATTAATGTCGATTACCTTTTATTTTCGAATGTATTATTATAGTAAAATAGTTTCAAAACAATTGAAAAATTGTTGTACTAATTAACGTCGATTAAATTTTCTTTTCAAATGTATCACTATAGTGATTTTATTTTATTACAACTGAGAAGTTGTTTTATTAATTAATGTCGATTACCTTTTATTTTCAAACGTATTATTACAGTAACATTGTTTCAAAACGATTGAAAAATTGTTGTATTAATTATCAATATTCAATATAGGCCCACATAAAAGAAGTTGTAAAATACAACTTTTAGTATATTTTTCTACAATTCCGATCAATTGTAATTAAAAAAAAAATTTATTCACATCCTTATAGTACGATTTGAAGTATGAATATTATTGGGGGTCACTGTGTTTCTACTGCAGACCTGAAGATGATAATGTGGGTGCGTTACGATGTTTACACGTGTTTATCGCATTTAGGTTGTAAAGATATTTCCACAATTACAATTACTCCGATGTTGCGCATTCTTCGAAGACAGCAAAAGGCTGCGCGATTTCTCCGGTAAGGAACGCGGATTATTGTACAGCGAAAAGAGATTGTTGCGAGCATATTTCACGGAGTACCGAGGAGCAATTAACAAACTGTTTCGGCTCTGCCCGATCCGAGTAAAAAGTCCGAAATGTAAAAGGCATGCGGTTGCATAACGAGCCGCGCTGTGAATTAATCGCAACGATGTTCTTTCGTTTTTTTGATCGGTCGGCGCCTTTGGAAAATAACCGGCGGGGAAGTAAATAAAAGTTAATATGACGGTGCGTGAATATCTTATTGAAAGCCAGCCATTGCCCACGGTGTATAAAGTAACGAACGTACAATCTTAATAAACTGTAGCGTAAAATGAATTCTAATTACTGCCGGGGACAAGGCTTCTCGTTAATACGTACGCGCGGTGGACAAATAATATCGTAACATTAATTATTATTAATAATCGAAGCGTGTCGTAATGTATAAGCAGCCGCCGTGCAGTGGGCTGGATCGAGAAATTTTCATGACGTTTAACTATAACTCTTGAACCATAAGTGATATCCGATTGAAGTTTCCACTAAAATTTACTAAAAAATTATTCCTATTTACTAATAATTATCGTGTTAACTATATGTGTTTGAAACAATTTTATTGTCTTAAAGTAATATTTATAATCGTTTATTTGTTACTTGTTTGGTACATTCTTATATTTATTTAGCCACTTTTTAAAGGGAAACAATAGTACAGAAAAAAATATTTGATTTCGTGTTTGGGTTTACTATATTATGTACTCTATAAAAAAATGTTTGGAATATTTGAAAAATAATTTGTTCTTATGCATTTCATCGTGTTTGCTCGGAATATACAAGATTCCTACAAATAAAATTAACTATATTAAATTTTCTATAATAAAATTAACGAGTGTACTGCATTAAATACCTGATACTAATTTACATTTAAGAAGCAAAGTTCATTGATAAGATATCGACACGAAAAGATTCATTTTTAGGCAAAACGGCACTCATTTTCCGACACGGACCGCTATACCTCGGCGATCTGAGAAAATCTGGAAAGTAGACAAGCCAGAGAAAGCGGCGAGGTAAACTATCCGGCATTTTGTTATATTAAGCTATAAATTACACGTAAAAATTTTATGAACACGCATTCGAGTGCCAATGGACATTTCGAAGGGAATGCGTGGGTCATGTGCCCGTAATACGTGTTCCGTTGCATCCTGTAATTTTTACACGCGTGTAAAGGATGTTTTTATCGGTCGTTCTTCGACGATGTAATAAATCAACGCCTCTTCGAAGACACGGAGTTCCGGTAAAACGTTCCTCCTCGACTAGTATTTAGCTTTGGATTTCTAATTACCGAGCCATCTCTTGATGACATTATTTTAACATTCTATTATGGTGAGATCGTAATTATCAACTCGAACGACGGAATAGGTTTCCGATTCAACATCGAAACAAATCCTGCGTTTCGTTTAGATTCCATTTTAAATGCCGATAATTTACGGAACGAGATTATCCGTAGATTTTGCTCGCCATTAAATATTTCATCTCTGACTTTTATCATCAACTTTTCGGTCGACTAAATTTCCTGTTTATCGCAAATTTTCATATTTCTTAGCGAATTCAAGTTCATTATTTACTGGTGCTAAGAAATAGTAATTTATGTTAAACAAATCTATTTTACGATTCTCAACACGTTTTATTTTTATATAAATCTTTGAGAGAATATATATTTTAATAATAATTATGCGAGTTTCATGTTTCGAAACTTTTTTGTTCTCTCCTTATATCTTTCTAAAACTTCTTTAACACTTTTGTCGATAAATAAGAAAATTATTTTTATTTCTATATGATATATACACTCCCGCTCGAAAGTATGTGGACAACATGTTTAATTATGTGAATCGTTGATCAGTTTTATTCAATTTTATGCGGTCTAGTTTACACAGTTAATAATAATTCATTAGATATCTTATCGATAATCAATATTATTTATTTATATATTTAAGAGATTTTAATAATAGTTATTGTTACATCACCATTGGTAACGTCGATCCGAGAGTCCCCTGCAAGGTTTAATGATAAAATCTTGATTCGAAGAATCCGAGGTCGCGAAAGGGAAAAACAGGGCCGTGATTGAAGTGACTCTGCGTCACGTTCAATTTCGAAGTCATCTTTGTCTTCGAGTGTGTACACAGTCCCGTAAATCATAAATGTCGTACTGGCGACCGTAAACCGTGCGATTGCGGTCGTAATTCTTTTCTGGTGGTTCGCGATCACGTGGCACCCCTCGACCAACACCTTTTTTCAGTTTTCACTAGACGGAAGGTTATTGAACGTGTCGCGGTGAGGCAAGGCAAACCGAGTGGAACGAAAGACAACGACATGTCCATTGTTAGAAGAAAGACGTTCCGCGTCCTTTGAATGCCGCGCCGTGCCGCGCAACTTCACACTGCTCGAATGATTCTCGATGTTTGGATCGCATCGTGGTCTTATCGCTTTTAATTACACGCGGCGAGAGTGCTAATCATCCAGACCCGGTGGACTCATTGAATATCTTTTGCGCGTCTGGACGCAGCGTTTTGCGATCCATAATCCACAAGTTTGCGTTCCTACGATACGATTTGGTATATCTTTTTTTTATTTGTAAGCATTTGAAACTTTTTGGTTTATTTTGCTTTACATGAATAACACTGTCCAACAAATTAAAATTTTTTTATGTTTTCATATAACTGATGGGCGGATTTTATCTAGTTTTTTGCGCTAATTCCGAATCTGGTCTTAATTTTTCCATACATGCACAGTTTTTGAAAAACATGACTGAAAAAAATTCATTTTTCAATTTTAAACAATTATTGTGATGTTGTTATAATAGATATTGAATTGTTCTTTGCAGATTACACTGAATATGGAAATATTTTAAATTGTTCACTTATTACTTATTCAGTAATTTTTCAGATAATTGATTTTTTTAAATTGATTTCGGACGATTGATTTCATTCGATTTCTTATTTAAATATTAAATGATGGGATAATTTTAGCGGAAGAATCCAACCTTACGCTAGGAACGTTCAAAGGCCTCAAATCAGAGTTTATTATTGTTGTATTAGCCTTATGCTAATTTATGGTCATCTGTTAGAAGAGGCGAACACAGCACTGTGAAGTGTCTATGTTACAGTGCCTCTCGAAAAGTCAAAGCAGCACTTCTAACTATACTACTAACGTCAAAGTTTATCTTGTTTCTTCCTTTTCCGTTTTCGAGCCACTTCCAACGCATATTAAACCAATCCACGAGTGGTTACAGCTGTTTTCGAGAGCGACAACGACCACCAGGTCTCGTTCTTCAATTGTGAACGGAGAACAGAGTTCGGCTCGTCTGCAATGACCCATATGTGTCTTTTCTTCTTCTTCCCGCTTCGGAGACAAATGCACATCGCTTTGGGGATTGATGCACGGAATCTTAATGATGTCTCGTCACGTATTCCACGGTGGCCATGGATGACACCGTGTACTCTTCCTACGGGACAACAAAGGACGTGACACGTTTTATGCAAACTCGACCGGTACCCTCTACACAAGCCACGTCGAACTCTTTTACCACCAAGGGCCTCATTAAATATTATAAATTAATTCGAGCGACGCAATAGAAAAAAGCGCATAGAAACACATTTTTTTATTAACATTGCTATTACACGAAAAAAATAACACACGTACAAAAGTTGTTTTTTTCAAGTTTACTTTGTTTTAACAAAACTATTTCATTATTGTTTAGAAGAAAAAAATTTCTTTGAATTTGTTCTTCAAATTTGTGCATCATTGTTCATCTTTACGCAGTTTTATTATTTTTTAACATTATTTACGTATATATTACATCAGATTTGGGAAAATTTTAAACAATTATTAACGAATAAATTTCTACCATAATCGTTAATCTCCTACTTTAGTAAGGTATGATTAACTGCCTCGTTTTAATTGTTTATAGAGAAATACATCTCACGAAAACATTCTTTACTGATTTATTAAATATTCATAATGATAATTTAACCATCTGTCATATTTAAAAGATTATAAGTAACGAAATATTGGCATTCCGAAAGATAAACTCGATTTAATCTGAATACAATTTATTGATATTGCAGCGAGTTGCAAAAATTGATGTTCCCGTAGATACGCCATGCAAAAGATAAAATAAACGAGAAGCTATATATTACAGTGATTAAATATACGGTTTTTAAGTCCGGTGTAACAACCAATCCGAGCCCAGAGTACATAAATCATCGAGTAACTGATCCATTTTTATATTATGTATATAGACAGCACCAATCGCCATTAATATTCATCAAAATGCAGTGAACTGTTCGTGTAATTGGTAGGAAGCAATAAAGCACGTGCATTGATCGGAATGCCTATTAAATTAGCTTTGTTTCGCATGACTCAACATGATCAAGCACGAAACGGACATTCGCGTTGTTATTTTCTTATATAAGAAAATAAAAAAAAATACATATATATATATTTAATATATGTATGTATTTACTTTTTATTATTTTTCACATTGAAAAATATCCTCAAAAATGTGTGCATAAGTCGCGTCTCCGTCTTTAATGATTGTTTAAACATGTTTAAACATGTGAAATAGACTTTAGAAGTTTTAATATTTCAGTTGGTAGCATGTGCTCCACGTAATTACTATAAACGCAGACCGAAACGTTTCATAGCGACACGCGTCTGTGCATACAAGTCACCCATTACTTATAGAACCCCGCTTTCCGTGAAAAACGGACGCAGCAATTTTACACGGCTCGAACGAAAGCGAAACTGTACCGGTCATTGTTTAAAACATTACGCTTTCGCTTTTGTTGCAACAGTCTTTCACCGATTAAGTCGTAGTTTTTCACGCGAAACTTATTTCGGCTCGGAGCATTCTCTGAGCATCTGCTGGTAATAAATGGTAGCAAAAAGAACGGGATTCATATCCACCCACTGCATCAGGCATGTTAAACAACCGACCAAAAACTTTTAAACTGTTGACGTGAATTTTATAAATTTTACATTCACCCTTTTGCAATTTCACCTTTCTATAAATCAATTTCACCCTCTAGCAAATTAATTTCACCCATTAAGAATATTTAAAATTATTTTTTTCATATTTATATTTATTAAATTATATATTTATTTAGACACACGTGAACGGTGTCATTACTGTGGGGAAAAACTCAATTGTACTCAATATACGCTTCAATAAATGTGTATTTTCATTTCCAAAATTTATTAATTAGAAAATGTGGCTACAATGAATTTACATATGTATCTACACACAGTTTTCGCACATCGTAAAGTCAACGAGTTGATAATTACTTTCAAATAAGTATTTGTGTAACTTACTTTAAAATACTTTATTTGCAAAATGTTGAATTTGATTTGCAAAGGGTGAAATTAATTTGCTGAATGGTAAAATTGACTAACAAATAGGTGAAATTCAAAGTATAAAACGGTAGTTAGTTATAAAATTAAATGAAAGAAAAGAGTTAGGCAGAATGGAACGAAAGCAGTGTGATACGGAGGAATGTAATTTATGGTTTGAATCGAACGCGACATATATATTTACGTGTGACGGATATCAAAGGGTGGATGACAATCGAATGAAAAAGTGCAGCATGCGAGACAGATATATCATTCTTTTATACTAGCACGGTGTCAAACAGTACAAAGTCAATTTTTTCCGCGGATTACATAAATAAAATTGCGTCACGTCACAAAAATATTCCATAATAAACGTAAAATAATGGTACGAAGGTATTAATATAAAATATAACACCAAAAATACCGTGCTTTTAAAAACTGACTAAAAAGTATAAAATAATTTTTAAATATTTCTAATAAAATAATTAATTAAATTATTTTTAATAGTTGTGAAAATACTTGTTCGGCAGCGCGATTTGCATTATTCGGAAGCATACAACTTCCTAACTAAATAAACTAAATAAAAAAACTTTATCGAGAAATGAGAAGACACATCCCGCACCCTTGCAGTCCTGGAAACTAGTCTACCACTTAAGTGCTCGGAGCTACGAAGTTCCTTTACACTCTACACTGTCCTATTCCTTTACAACGAGCCCTGACAAGCCTGGAACATTTCGTGCGGAATAAGTGGATTTAGTGAAGAGATGGTAACTTCATCCTGAGGATCGGTGACGCTCTCGTGAGCTGAAATGTAATGGATGTCGCGGCAGGGCGAAGGATGGTATGATGCGGGCTCATCGGAAGATGGTTTCTCGTTGTAACTATCCCACGTTGGCTCGTTCTTTTCCCAGTTTTTTATTCGGCCACAGTCTTCGCAGCACTCTTCCTTCGTTTTCTTTTCCTCTTTAACGAGCATGTAACTGATTGCACTGGGCGCGCTGCAGCGACAAGTGCACGCTATGTATGTACTGCACACCGTGGCAGAGAGAGTCCCGCTGAATTTTTCTCTATTATATCGAGGCGCGAGAGAAGTGAATTCGTAACGCTGCAACTACGGAGCAATAATGAATAACTTGACGTTTTACGTGCGCAGGATAATCAGCGACGGAATTCATTTACAATTTCAGGACTATAATTATTCTTTCGTTTCTGGGGGTGCATCGATGCGAAACGGTTGTTAAAAGTAATATTGATTAATGATAATATGATTTATAATTATATTCTGTGGCTACAGGAGGTTTGTTTTTGGAAACGCTTTATGAAGTTAGTTATAATATTTTCTTACTACTCTAAATCATGTTTATTTTTCTGAAAATGTTATTTCAATTTTTAAAAATATTTTTCCCTCGAATAAAACACGAAAACTGATCTTCTTTCGATGTGTTTTTGGTAGCACAATGAATATCAGATAATAATTTATAAGCATATCTAAAAATATGCAAAAATATAAAATGTGAATTGAAAGAATTCGTTTCATCAGAGAAAATCACTTTCTGTTGTGAACGTATAAGTGGCCTACAATTAGAGAATATCACGTAGAATAGCGTGTGAACAAGCTAATGCGTTGTTTCGATTAAATAAATTAGGTAGAAAGCAAACATTATTTTCATTCAAATTCCTCTATAAGAAACGGCAGTTACACATCACCTACTTAAACTACATAAACAGCAATTTAGTTAATTATCTATGAAGAGTGAAAGTCGAGTAAAATTGATGTGTCACTATAGAACAGGAAATATCTATTTCACACAATATCTATTTTATAAATGTCGAAATGTATATATATATTAAATGTAGAAATGTATATATATATTAAATTTATATTATGAAAAACAT
The DNA here is from genome assembly GCA_028455595.1 of Lasioglossum vierecki. Taxonomy (NCBI): domain Eukaryota; kingdom Metazoa; phylum Arthropoda; class Insecta; order Hymenoptera; family Halictidae; genus Lasioglossum; species Lasioglossum vierecki. The sequence continues at coordinate 3,387,515 of CM052339.1, forward strand.
ATTTCTTTCTCATTATAAAACAAATCTTTGTTTAATAGTAGAAATAGAATATTTTTTCTTAATATACAGATAATGGTTGTCCTTGTACATTGTACATGTATACACTATTCCGATCCAATATTTTTCTCATATGAAAAAATGTGGCTTAAAAAATATTTTTCGAGTATTCGAACAAAAATATCCATTTAATATCTTTCTGGTCTCTATGGTTGGAATCGTTTGAAAAGATCGTCCAGAAGTGTACGACATCATGAAATGTATGGCTAAGGATGTCAGTATATTCGGAATCCGCAAAATAGTAGAATCAGGTCGCATCGATTGCCATTAGGAAATATCCTATCAGCCTGTTCTTCCTGTTCGACGGTACTCCTTTCACAACGGTTCCGTTCCTTGTCCATGTCTTCATGGTAGCTGCCTTCATGGTAGGCAGCGATACGTTGCCGCGATACAGTTAAAGTGACAATAACTTTTGCTGAACTACGAATGAGACCTGATTTTACCCTATCCCCTTCTCCCAAAGTAAAGAGGTGCACCATTTAAGCGCAATAATGGTTGCGGGGACAAGCGTGCCAATTTCTTTTTCAACGACCCTTTTATCCCTCGATTGTCGGCGAATGAGGGTCGAGTGGGTTGAGGGAGCTCGGTGATTACGAAAACTCGCTGGGAGGAGTCATCATTAATCAATGAAAGCGCTTCGCGTGCTAATTAACAAGATCGCGTGAGGAAAGTGGAATGCGTAAACACGTGCCATTCAATTTTGAATATTTACTGATGCCAAGCGCCACACAATTCGGACGAAATTCAAATCAAAGAACTTTCGATACTTATTTGTAATATAGATTAAATACGTGATCGAATCAAATTTAATAGAGAAATAATTTCATTTACTCATTTGTAATGTTCTATTATAATGGTATTAACAATCTTATGCAATATTCTTATAATATTTTAACGATAATTATACCACACAAATATTCTTGTTTGAAAGAAAGTGCTTGTTCACGATTTTTCAATTTATTCACGACATCTTGAGTAACAACGTAGCCTCATTTCTATTATAGAAAAGCGACCTACTGTAGCCGTGACTAAAAAAACATTGTTAAAGTTAGAGTGGGAAATTCTCCCACAGCCACCTTGTGCGTCAAACTAATTTTGTTACCTCGAACTTTATTAAATCTTTAATGATTCGCATCATTAAAGATGTGAATTTCTTTCTTAATTATATAATATTCACATCTACGTGTAGCTAAGGCCTCAGAATATACAACATAATTATTCAATCTTTTAATCATTGGTTTTGCTATAAAAATTATTAGAATACATATCACTATCTTGGAAGAAAATTGGCATAATTAAAAAATTGCGATTATTCGCTTATATGATAAATAAATAAAAAAAGTGGTATACATTTATATGGAACTTTGGTAAAATCTTTAAATGGGATTTTCTCCAAAGTAGTGGTTTTCAAGTTGCGCCGGTTTTCTTCGAAGGTAGCGATATGTATCTACATAGACAGCTTCGCGCATGTTCTTTCCAGTGCTGTCATAATGTTCCCCTTGAGGAACTTTATACGATAAAAAGCCGCTCGGGCGCATTTCCCGACGTTCGTCTTCCCCTTATCAGAAAATCTCGAGTTAGTCTGTTGTGCATGCATAGCTGTGCTGCGCGATTTCGTCAGCGTCGGGGCCCATCGATTCAGTTGCGTGTGCACGAGTAAGTAAACGTTGAAGTTACAATTCACGATGTTTCCCGGCGAGCTTCTGAAAAGCGAAGAAATTTTCACGTGGTACTGATCGGAAAAACAAAGAAAAACTGTGGACAACAGGTTGGGATAGCGTGAACTGTTAAACAATATTTTTTAAATGAGAATATTTTCACTTTTCAATGACTGGCACATTTCCAGAAGATGTTTTAATAATTTTGTAAATGAAGTGATGATAAATGCATTCTCATATTGTCTGCAACTTCTAATTTTTTACCACGTTTTTATTAGCTCGCTTTCTTGTTTGTTTGTCTGTTTGTTCGGTGGCAAATTTTGCAATTGATTTTTTTATTTTTATTTGAGTAACCCTTAGCAATACGATTATTCACAGCGTAAATCAATAAAGTAGAATAGAAGTCATGATAGCATAAATCATAAAATTGTAATTTTATATAATAGTTTTAATATTTTATATATCTATCAAATTTTAAAAATCGCAGATAATTTATTTAATTTATTATTCTATGTTCAGAAGCAACATTTAATTATGGAGTTAAAATAGTTCTGAGTGCAAAGGGTTACCTTATTTCTACTCTATTATTTTCCAACATTAACAATTTTCAAAGCGTAAACCAATGAAGTAGAATAGAAGTCATGATAATTTTTTGAAATAATTTTAATATTTTATTATTAAATTTATTATTCTATGTTCATAAGAAACATTTGATTATGGAGTTAAAATAGCTCCGAGTGCAAAGGGTTACCTTATTTCTACTCCATTAATAAAATAAAATAGAAGTCATGATAATTTTTTTTAGTAATTTTAATATTTTATATATCTATCAAGTTGAAAAAAATCTCAGTTAAATTTACTTAATTTGTTATTCTATGTTCAGAAGAAACATTTGATTATGTAGTTGAATTAGCTCCGAATGCAAAGGGTCGGTCACTGTTTTAAATTGTACGTGGCCAGTTTTATCATAAACGCATAAAACCCGCGGTCTAGTGATAAATCACGTTTAGCGATTTTGCAAACGATCGCTAAAATGACAGGGAACGATACGAAACGTCGAAACGCGGTGTGTCTTATTTTGAAGGGGAAGAGCGATACAGCGCAATCGTGGTTAGTGGGGGGAGAGGAATGGAGCGAGAGTGGGTGAGAGACGGAACAAGACCGCAACATGACGAACGCCCGGCAGTAGCGAGGTGCGGGCAGTCTGCGCACGGACATCGATCGAAGCTCACGTTTCATTCCACTCCCCGAAATTCCCGGTGTTTTCCTTTCGATTCGTCGACGCATCGCGCGCTCTCGCAGTCGAAAATCGAAACGCGATTTATCATATCAGAAACGAAAGTCGCGACCGTGTCCCGTGTTTTCTTCGCCGGCATTTACAAGTGGTGACATTTTGGTGCCCGTGAGAAGGAACATCGTGACTCGTGCTGGACTTTGCCTAATCGTCGTTCGTTTACCCCTTGGTAGCATTATGCTGCGGTGTTGATTTCGTTAGCTTCACCCAAAGGTGAGTACACACTTCGTTTCCACAGCAATTCGATTGTTACGTCCGTGTCGGGCAACCCTTTTGCCACTCACTAAATTACTATACTTTGTTGCGGGCCGATTCGAGTGATTCACAGGTCGCTTCGCGCAAGACTCGCCGGTAATTTAATCTCGCGGCCTTTTGGCAATGAAAACGACTACGAAAATCGTGAAGCGAGTCGTACTCGAAGTTCTCGGTTTTCTTTTGAATCCTAGCTTCCGTTCAATTTGCTTGAAAGTGGTTCCGAATTAATCCTTGTGTCAATCGCAAGGTGCCCGGTTGTACCAACATTGAACTCGCCTTGAAAAATTGTTGGTCCACGATCCTGTTATCGCGGATAATTTCACATTCATTTCAATTTACAAGTATTCCAAAATCTACTCCAATTTACTGTGTATCGCGTTAAATGTTCTGCGAGTGAGATTGGTTCAAACAAGTGTTGGTGAATAAATTCTTAGATTTTGAAGTGACCTTGACAGAGCACTCGATGGTTCGGAGCAATGAAAAAATCTAAACGAAGTATTAGTTGAAGGTGAATGAAAAATTTTAATTACACGAACCATGTTATACGTTACAATGAATCGTTAAAAGAGATTTAATGTTAATCCCTTGCCGTCATTTAACACTCGTCGTAAAGATGTTGAAACACAGTTTAACAAATGTGAACGTTACGCCCTTCTTTTTCAATGAAATAAAATTTGATTAATTTCTCATCAACGTTCAAGCTTTGAAACATATCTAGCCATTCGAAAAATATAAATTTACTTGTCTACTCGATGACATTTTTCGGGATAAAGCCTTTTTAATCGCTGTAACTGTAAATAAAATTATACGGCAAGGAATTAACGCTAATCGTACCGGGTACAAAATGCTCGTCAAAATTCGTTTTATTCAGAATTTTTACAATTTTGATAATAATAAGTGCTCGAATAAGGAAAGTTATTGAATAATTTCCAATGGAAGAATCTTTACAATTTCAATAATTAATAAACTTTAAAACGTGAACAGGTTTAACCTTCGTCTCTTGTGCAAATTCGATCTGTTTAATTGTTTATTATTGTACACTATTATGTTAATTTTGTGTGGACCTACAATTTCTCGCTTCGGAGCGAGCAATTCACATGTTGAATTGTTTATTTTTCCACCGTGTTGTTGTTTCGCCGTTGTGTCAATCCAGCCTGAAGGAAGTAATTAAGTTAGGCAAACAGCAGAGCGTCGAAAGTCAATGATACAGGTGGATACATTCGAAAATGGGTATAAATTGGTTGGGCCTCTGTTGAGCATGAGCATCCCTTCGGTTCCGAAGGTCCGCATTGCGTCGCGTCGCGACTAGGACCGCTTGTGTCGACGCGAGAAAAGCTCTCGCGTGAAGGGCTAACCTTCGACGTAACCTCCAAAGCGATTACGAAGTCTGCCCACGAGGCATGCTTTCAACGTTGAGACAGTGTTTACGAGCCGCGATACGCGATGGACAATAAGTGCGTGACAATAAAACGACTTCGGAACTGCTATTGTCGCGCACAGCCCTCCCGATACGTGTATACGCGTGTCCATGTATTCGCCGTGTACGTGATTGCGGAGGCAAAGAGGACGGGGTTGAAAATGAAAGGTACGGGATCATCGAGGTATATCTGGGAAAGTGATTGGATCGAGAAAAACCGATGAGGCTCCAGGAAATTGTCAAAACACTCGATAGCGTGTGCTAAAGTGAATGGTATAAACGAGCCGTTTATTTTGAAAATGGCTCAACTCCATTTTCGAGAAAAATTAAATATTAAAATTATAATAATTTTAATATTTACATTTTTACGGTATCATTTCATTCTAATGCAAATTGTGCAAAAAAATCACAAGGATTTTGTAAAATGGAAGTAGTAATTTTTATAACGCGGTTAGATATTGTTCAAATTGTTTAACATAATGTAGAAATCATACACCATCAATTTTTAGTATCGAGCCATTAGTTTTCACCGAATGACAAAGATTTTGGCATCGTAGAATTGACGTTAAAGATAAATGAGTTACTGTTTGTCCTCTAAGATTATTCTAATGTTATCAAGAAGTTCCAGAAAGATAATAACTCTATTTTGGCAAAACAATAAGTTGGTTAAAAATATGCTGGATGCTTGATTTATTTTTTCACTCAACATTAACCATTCCGAGCACAAAATGCGGTATTCGTTATTATATTAGAAATTAAACCACTAAAATTATTTGTTTGAACGAAGAAATTTATTTAATAATTTCTAATGCAAGAGAGGGAGAGTAAAAGTAAAAATGAAAGGTGAAATTTAATTATTGAACTATACAATTTGAAATTCCTGAAATTTTTATGCAAAGGATCTTATAAATTAGAACGTAAATCGCATATATTGAAATTATAGTGAAGTTTTCGTTTGAAAAGGAAACAGAATTGAACCATTGTATTTGTGCGAGGTCTGTTTGTTAATCCACGTTCGAGAAACGTAACGAGTACGATGATCCCCCGTTAATCGAAATTCTAAAATATCTTGTCGCGCTCTATTCTAATTAAATTATCGTTTTACTATTTCTGGAGGAGAGGTCAGTGCTCTGACCAATTTCGATGCTGCGCTCTAAACTTGCGCGAGAACTTATTGATTTTCTTTTGTTTTGTTCATTCTCTAATACTTTGCGAATTGCAGATACACTTTCTATTATCCATGCAAAATTCTACTAACAATAATTTCTCGTAATGAACAAAATTATCGATACTTCATAATACTATGGATTCAATTTTTTCTATTATGGATAAAATATCTACTATCGATAAAAATATTTTATTTAAAGATTCACAGTCTAGTCATGTGCGATTTTAATAAATTTCTCTCAAAGATAATGACTAACAAGAAACAAAATTATCCGGTCACTTATAATCCTTATTTATAGAAATACTTTGAGAAATACTTGAAGAAATACTTGTCATCCCATGACTTTGTTTCTTATTCGTTGCAACAGTTATGGTCTTCGCTGTTGGGTAAAAGATACCAACAGGTTAAAGATATTTTCTTAATGGAAAGACCGTACACATTCACCGAGTAGCTGAATCGAACGAAGTGGATCATTCATTTATTCCACGGCCGCAAATAGAATATAAACAACCGTGAAAGCGGTCGATTCACTTTTCCTTATCTTGACAGTTGCTCCACTTTAAACTTCCAAAGCTGTTCGAAAACGACAGTCTTCGCGTATTTCCATGTTCTTCGCCCTTTCTCCCGTTCAATTAATCTACAAAAGCAGTCGACTTTTAAAATCAGATATTGCCTCACTGGCTCTTGGACGAATTCCCTTTTCGAAATAACTACATTTCATTTTTCCATCGAGTCTTCCCATTCGAAAATCCCGGACTTCGCGTTGCTAATAAAAGAGATACAACTGCAGAGAATACTGCGGTCAGCGATCAGAGATGTCTGACGAAAGTAATGAATGGATTAATAAATTTATAAATGGAGTAGTTCAAACGTAGTTCAAAAACTTCTTTACACTGATAACTTTCAGTTGATAGATAAATAACCCCTTGCTGTACTTTGATGAACCAGACTCGTGATGAAGGTTTTTAACAAATATGAATGTTACGCGTTTCATTTTAGATGAAATATAATTTGAGATTCGTTTGTAATTAATATTTTAGCATTAAAATCTTATTTATTTTGATAAGGAAACACGTTCCAGTTACTTTGAAGGTTCAATGTTAACCGTTCACTGTGTGATTTTTTAAATTGTGATGGAACAATTGCAAGAAGTGTAGTTTTTGTGTTTTATCTAAGGGAGAAATATTTAAAAAAATTAAAACAACATGTGTACTTCACTGTATAATTTTTTAAATTCTGGCGAAACAATTGCAAGAAGGGTAGTTTTTGTATTTTATCTAAGGGAGAAGTATTAAAAAAATTAAACAATATTTTCAGAAAAATAAAAATAAGTATGCACGGTAAAAAACACATTCTTTACAATATACCATATTTGTTAACCCCTTGCCGTGCCATTTTCTTTACAGTTACAGTGATTAAAACGTCTGTATCCCCAAAAATGTCGTAGAAAGGAAAAGAAAATTTACATTTTTTATATGGCTACATTTATTTGAATGCTTAACTATTGATTATAAACGAATCAAATTTTATTTCATCTAAAATGAAACTTGTAATATTCATATTTGTTAGACTTTATTAAAAACCTTCATCACACACACACACGAGTCTGTGGCTCGTCAAAATACGGCAAGGGGTTAATTGTATCAGCCATGATACATTACGCAGCGAAGGGTTAATATTTGCCATTTAAATGAAAAGTGCCAATAACTGCAGCGCCAGCAACAGTTTACCCAAGTTGCGAAGGAAATGAAATTTCTCTAAATGGAGATATGGGTCGTAAGGCTACATTTCGGTGGTAGCAACAGCAGGTTCTGTATAGAAAACCGGAAGTGGAGAAGCTGTTAAACACGAACTCCGACGAGGCAAACACGTGGCTCCTCGCCACGATTGTGTGCAGACGCGACTACAGAACGAATTCCTGGCGTTGCTCGAGTTCGTTCCACAAAGTGTTCCTTGTGTTCGTTGTTCCCGCGATTCCCGGTATCGAAATTGCCGTGACGTCGTCGCGGGGAGCGCAATGCTCCAGTACCTCCGCCGTCGGTGAATATATATATTCAAGCGCAATAACTCACGCGTCGTTGCGGCGGTTGGGCGTCTACTTTTTCATTGAATTTAAAAATATTTTTCGCCGTTGATCCCACTGGTGGTGAATTGCCACATTCTCGTATCTCCAACCGCCACCGCTCCACTGTCTCGCCGCCTTTTATTGCTGTTTTCACTCCCCCGTGGAACTCTGGAATCGTACGGAACACGGGGAAACATTTATGAAGCTGCGATTAACGCGTCGCGATATCATTCCGGCGATTTACACGCTGTTTGCGAAACGGCGTCCTCTGCGATCCAACGAACACGCCAGCGAACGCGCTGGGTCACTCACGCGTCAAGCAAAAATAAACTGATTCTTCATCTACGGATACAAGAATACACTATGTCAAAATAATATAGTAAGACATCTTAAATAGAACACACTTTTCAATTCTCGTCAGAATTTATTTTATCGACTTAAAAATAGGATTCTTAAGAGGCAATACACTTCTGTACACTCCAGATTTGACCGGCAAATACATTGACCGACAAATACTTTGACCGACAAATACTTTGACCGACAAATACTTCGACCGACAAATACTTCGACCGACAAATACTTCGACCGACAAATACTTTGACCGACAAATACTCTGACCGACTTTGGCCGACAACGATTTTAGATTCGTTGTGCTGTGATTGTGATCATAAATGCATTCTCATACTGCCTGCAACTTTTAATTTATATTTGATTAACCCTTAGCAATCTCAGGCGTCATTAAAAATTGCTGTACTATTGTTTAACCCTTATACGTTCCTCAGGGTGAAAATTCACCCATTCAATATTTTCAAATACTGCAAAATTATTCATCCTTTTATGTCTACGTCATGAGATGTATCTTTAAATGTAACACTATAAATGAAACATAATGTGTTGATTTAATGGTGAATTGTTATCCTAGTCTCTTTTATGCAGCTATATTTTAGGGGAGTATTATGGTTAAAATATTGTTTCATATCTACCAAATTAAAAAAAATCATTAAAAAAATGGAAATATTGCAGGCCAGAACAAACGTTAGAGATTTTCGAATTGAAATAGCTCCGAGTGCAAAGGGTTACAAAATTGCAATACAAAATAGGTAGTTGGATAACGTAATTTGAAAAAATTTTGGAAACTATGAGAAATTTAAAAAATGAAGTACGAATGGCATGCGAGGAGAACCGCGATACTTCAGATAATATTATGTTATTAATTCGGCAATAATTCTTTCAATTCCTGCATATGATCATTATATTATCATTATTTATACCTGTATCTTCGTAATGGCCAATTCCGCTCAGGCATCGAACAAGAACCTCTAAATAATAAACGTCCGGGTATAGTCATTCTCGTTCTCTGTCGCTACCTGGCCACGATTTATGTTGAAGTTTAAAAGAAGATTCTCAACTTTAATATCACACTTCGATTTCGCCAATATCTTCACGACCAAAAAGCTACCTGAAAAAACCTCCTATATCATCTCAGCAAGATTAATTGTACGCATTAACACGAGCGTGAAATCTGGAATCTCGTTTATCGACGACGTACGAGAATCTATTTTGAAACGTGATTCGTTTATGCACAAGCATTAAACCATCGTTTATTTAACCCTAACACGCCCCTTAGAAATAGTTGCATACAAGATCCTAGCTTTCACACTTTGAATCAACTAATTATGCTTTAATTTTGAGCATAACTATGGCACCATTAAAACTTTCAAGATAAAATTAAAACTTTAAATTCAAAGATAAAATTAAAATACTTATTCATAGATTTATTCAATAAAATATGAAAATATATTATTGAACAAATCTATATATAAATATTCTAATTTCATCTTTGAGTTTTATTTTAATATAATAATATAATAATTTTCAAAATAAAAAATAAATACGAAAACGATATTTATTTAAAAGAGAACATAACAATCGTAGTTACAACTTCACAGCAATATTAAATTGCAACAAAATAGTGGAATTATAATAGAACTTCTTACAAGTAAGAATTTTTAAAAATGTATAGAGCATCCATTCTTACATATTAATTAAAAAATTTTGATTAGGTAGTCTGTATGATGTGTAAATTGTATAACTGCGACGTGTGATGGAAATACGAATGAATTAATCGCAAAGAGAGTCATTGACGTCGATAACTGATCGCGCGTCGTTCACCGCACTTTCGTTTCTCGAACTTATGACCCTTTGTTCTTTGAAAGCTTTTGAGCCTCGTGGCACAGTTGTGTTCCGGGGTTCACTTATCTGCGTTCTGTTTCCACTGTGCCGTGTAATCGTTCGTGTTGAAAAGCAACCCCTCGAGAAATCACTTTCTACAGTGGGAACAGTTCACTCAAAAGCTAGAGTCTTTTATACGTAAATGTGTCGCGAATATTGTGGCACATAAATAGAGAACTATTACTTTTCCATTGTTATATTAAATCTTTAAGTGGGTAGATCATTCAAAGATGTGGTCTTCCGAATGGGGTAGTCCTTATTTTACGTTTACGAAAACTAATTTGCATTATTTTTATTATTAAAAAATTAGTTTCGCACAAATTTTGAAAAAATTATGCAAGTTTTTAGAGTGTCTTAATATCATCCCTGACTGTATTATAATTTAGGTTTCTTAAATTCTGTCAGCGTAAGTTGAGGCTCTTTAAAATATTACTATAAATTAGCTAGATCTAATTAACCATGTTGGAGCAGAAACATGATACATTTAGAATATAAACGATTATTTATTGCGCCTCTAATTAAAACGACGGAACCACAAAGCGATGAAAGGACGCGGACGTAACTCGGGGTACTTGTACGTGCTTTTCCGTGCAGGGAGATTTACGCGTCTCCTATCGTGTCGATAAACCGTTACAATAATTATGCAATATGTAAATGTTGTCAGCGAGAATCGCGCACCACGCATCTACGAAACCATGAATTACGGAATCATTAAAAGTACGAAGGATAGGAAAGGAGTCTCGTCTGGTCGGTGATGGCGGTGGGTTACACGTTTGGCAACGTAAGCTAATGAATTTCGTCTGCGCCATTACATCCCGTGCTAGTCGCAATTAAGCGCAATTAAACTACGACCCCCTCGTTAACAATGCAGCCATTGTGTTAATAATTACGCCTTGGAATGCGTTTCGTGATCGGTTTTACGTAACAGAAATACTTCGACGATCGAATACTAATCGCGACGTTCCATCGAGCACGCGGCGGAATTGGCCGCTTGGCTAATTTGCTGAGACACACCTGTAACTGGATACCTAAGGACGCGGATAGGCAATTCTCTGCAAAGAACGGTATCAAGAATTCTCTGTATTACGAGCTTTCCGTTTCTCTTGTCACTCTTCCACACAATTTTTACATGGCATCATGCCCAATCAATCGTATTCAGCCGCGAACACATGGATTGATCCTTATTCTAAAAAAACTTATTAAAAATCACGCTTATATTAAATTTAATTAAATTAGATTTTTTAAAAAACTGCACGTTTAGGAGATAAAAAAATCTCAGCAGAGTATCTTAGCGGGAATCGAACCCGGGCCTTACTAAATACGATCGGTAGCGAAGACTAAAAAGTAGAAAATGAAAAATAAAATAAATTTTTAAGAACCATGCTTACACATTAAAATGCACTAAAAAGGAGAAAATAATTTTTTTAGATATTAGTGACTATAAACAAAATCGTGAAGCGCCCACTAAAATCTAAACAATTATTTTCTTATTTTTAACGCATTTTAATTTAACATGGTCTTTAAAAAGTTTTTTTATATATCTTTTTATTTTCTACTTTTTAGTGTTTACTACTGAGCCTACTTAGTTGGGCCCTTGGCCTCTTGAAGTTTACTTGACGTCGTGGTGTCACGTAACATGTGAATTAAAATTTCATAAGTATGCGTGTAATAATGTTTTTCGAGGTGACCGGTGCGATGACCAACAGGAAAATAGACGACGACTCGCGATTTCCGGGTGACACATAGGAATCGAGGCCACGAAGAGAGTGGCTCGTTAGTCGTCGGAGAAATTTCGAAGTAGTGATTGTCGAGCAGAGGGCAGACGACGGGCGAAACGAGAAAAAGAGATTAAATGAGAAACAGAAACGTAACGTAGTCGTGTTCCTATCGTAAATCACCGACGAAAATACAATAACGCAAGAGAAGAGGCACTCTCTCGCGCCATAAACCAAATCGCATCACTTGACCCGGCTTGACCTCTTCGGGGGCTTTTGTGCGACACATTTTCTTCGTTTTACACGTGCTTCTTTCTCTGTTTTTTTTTGTTGTTCGTTTATTCTTTTTTTCACTCGGCGTTCTCGAGGAGGAGGCACCGGTTCGGTTCTTTAAACGGGCATCCTCTTCGGGAATTCCTCAAGGTTCCTGATCCACAAGACAACGGGTTAGACGCGAGGAGATCCTGTCACCTCGCCATAGGGTGGCCTTGCCGTGGCCGCACAAAATAATCATATAACGTGCCTGACCGCATAGCTGCATACCATAATATGCTCCGTCCCAAGATTGGCGACGTTCTTTCCTTCTCGAACCATTGTCCCGATCGACACACTCGAAAATCGACAATCCTTTTTCCCGACGGTGTCCTTTTTGTTCGCATTTATGACGATTCAGAATGGACACCGTTCAACGGCCTGCGACGCCCATTTTTATCTTTTATATTGATGACATTATTAACATCGTTTTGCCACTCGATAAGACCGAATCCACGCGTTTGTTTCATTTAGAAAAAAGAAGGCGTGCCAGTTGTCTTATTATTACGGTCTTTATAGTATTCGTAGCTTTGGATTTATGTAAATAGGTCTAGCTGAGGCGACCTACATGCAACACTATTTATTAGACAAATTAAACCCTTTGATATATGATATTGAGTCAGTATGAAGACGAGGGTCCCATGGAAATCATCGACACAAATTTCCCTGGCACGGTTTCCCCGACACAGTTTTCACCGGCCACATTTCACCGATACTAGATTTGACCAACGACTACTTTGGCCGACAACGTCTTTAACCGACAAATACTTTGACCGACAACGAATCCAAAATTCGTCAAATTCGTTGTAGGCTAAAGGTGTTGTCGGCCAAAGTATTTGGCGGTCAAAGTATTTGTCGGCCAAAGTATTTGTCGGCCGAAGTAGTTTTTTGTCAAAGTAGTTTTTTGTCAAAGTAGTTGTCGGCCAAAGTAGTTGTCGGCCAAAGTAGTTTTTTGCCAAAGTATTTGTCGGCCAAAGTAGTTTTTTGCCAAAGTATTTGTCGGTCAAAGTATTTATTGGTCAAAGTATTTATTGGTCAAAGTATTTCTCGGTCAAAATATTTCTCGGTCAAAGTATTTGTCGTCCAAAGTATTTGTCGGTCAAATCTGGAATCAACTAACAATGAAGGACTTAATAAAACAGTCCTACTGATAATTTGTAAGCAAAATCACAGCAGACGTGTCTCTTTAAATCCAAGTGATTTATGATTAATTCCAAGGAAAAACGTGCGCAAACACCTGTTTAGATGGACAGATAGGGACGTCGGAACATCTTGGAACTTTCTGAATTAATAAACAACACATTGGAAAAAAGAGCCGAACGAGACAAAGAAACCTGTAAAGCTATATGTGTATACGTAACTGTGAGATAGCATCTTAAATGGAACGTTGTTCGGTGGTCAAGATCGTACAAACGATGCAGCTTGTTACTAATAACAGATTGTAAATCCATTGAGGATGTCCTACCGGTTGGTTTTAGTCGCGCGGCACCAGCCATGAAATGTAAATGAGCTTGGACACCTCGTTCAAACAGGCAGTTACCACACTCGGTTACGTGTCGTCGTAGAATTTTCTTCTGACAGGCCGAGCGGGAACCATTAAAGGTAGACAACGCATATTTCTAGGGACGCGGTTTGCGCCGCGTTTTCATGGCACTACTGGGAAATCGCGAGAAGGAGGAAACGAGAACTGCCCTCGCTCGCGGGGAAATGCTTGGGCCGCGGGGCAACGAACGACAAACTGTTCTATGCCGAGCGTAGATCGATCCGTCGTCGTTTCGATCGACCCTGGATAAATGGCGCGCGTCCTCAGCGTCCCTTCTGGTCTTCGCCGCGATGCGTTGTCCAGTTGCCACCAGTGATTCATTTCGCCTCCTTTAACGAACGTAAAATCGAATGCCCGCACGCGCACATGGGCCGAGTGATTGCGCCGAGTAATTAGCACTTGAGAAACCATGTGTTTATGTGGCCGACGGTTATGAGTTTGATGAGGTGATGACGAGACCCCGTAAACGTGATTTATAACACCCCAAAAATTACATGCTCGGTCCAATTAATTCATTATTCATACAGTGGGTGTACAAAGTGTTATACCTTTTAAAATAGAATAATTTTTTTACACATTGTGTTTAACTAACATAGAAAAAAGTTTTAAAAAATGCTGTTTGTAAATTGCAATTTTTGGAAAAACTTATTTGCTTATCATTTCGATAAACAATGCTTCTAATTGATTGTAAAAAATTAGGTCGTTTGGTACGATTATAAAAAAATTATTCTATTTTAATCGCGGAGCATAACCATTGTACCACTAAAATTTTCAAGAGTTTTGAAAATGTCATCTATTTTTAGAAAATATAATGATGAATGAAGAATTTTAAGAATCTGTAGAATCTCCTTTCTTACGTGTTAATTAAAAAATATTTCTAACTAATTTATTCGAAATTTCTTGCTAATTGGGTTCCAGGATTCAATAACAGCTTCTTCCAGCTTCGAAACGTTTGAGAATTGCCGGTTATTTGCATAAGTATGTCATACCATAATTCCCCATGTTTCCATAAGATTTTGATTCGGATATTGATATTGATTCCCAATAAAATATGTACTCCTCACGAAATTTAATTATCATACTTAACTGTTTTTTTTACGGTTCATTAATGATATACATAAAGTTTTAATCGCATAGCTACCCTCTCTAATATTACAATATCTATATTAAAAATAAAAATAATACAAATTTCGAGAGATGAAATAACACTATTTTAAAAACTTGTTATACCAAATAAAATATTTTGGTTCTATTTAATATTTGAAATATGTATCGATTCAAGTAGGATCGATAATCAATACCAGTGATAGAGAGCAAAAGAGAAGAAATCATTATAGGAAAGGGAAACAAGCTTTTTACGACAACGTTGATCGCGAGTCGAGATAATAATTGGACAGGAAATCTTTATCGTTGCGTGTAAATCAGCGCGTGATAGGTGCGTTTCTCTCTCGACTGTTCGATATTTTACAACTCATTAGTTTCGATCGAAGTTGTATGATGCACAAGTGCACCTCTAACATTCTAGACTCACTGAAGATGCGAGTCGGGTAATTCGAAGCGGATACGTCAGCGGATGCATCAGCGGAAACACGCGTCGACTTTCTAACTACGCACCGTAGGAAACGCGTGGTAACTCTTTCGTGAATACCAAAGATTGATAAGAAGTTATTCCAACGCATTGTACTTCCTTTCATCTTTTACAGTCCAATCATACTTTCTAATATCTAGACATGCATTTATTTATTTATGCATTTATGTATTAATATAATATATTCATATAATGTATTAACATAATATATTAATATAATGTATTAATGTAATATATTAATATAATATATTAATATAATGTATTATAACTATTATAAAATATAATATAATATATTAATCCTGAACACTCGAGCGGTGACTCAGAATCACCACTAAAAATTGTTGTACCATTATTCAAAGTATTGTTTACATTGTTAAATATGTTTCAATCTAATCAATTACTATACATTTAAGTTTTTGATGAGGTATTATATCAATTTCATATTCGTATAAAAAAACATATATAGAATGGAATTATTCTAGGTTGGGAGAAATATTTAATTTTCGATTTAAAATTCCTATTATAAAATAGTATATCGGTTAAAAGAATTTAGAAACAATATTAAATAAAGAAAGGACTTGTTATTTTCTGTTTCTCACAATTAATGCACGAACTTATGCAATCAACTACTATGGTATGAATAATTTTTTTTTTATATTAATAATAGTATGAATAATAA
Organism: Lasioglossum vierecki; assembly: GCA_028455595.1. NCBI lineage: Eukaryota > Metazoa > Arthropoda > Insecta > Hymenoptera > Halictidae > Lasioglossum > Lasioglossum vierecki. The sequence continues at coordinate 3,403,498 of CM052339.1, forward strand.
TAAGAAATAAGAATAAAAAATTATAAGAATTCTTTAGAAATTCATTCGCGACGGAGCTACGATCAATTGTGGAATGGTCAAACGAAAGATTCGGAATTTCTTATCATATATCACAGGTGTCGGTAGAAAGGACGTTCCGTGTAGACGCGCCAGGTCTCCGCGCAAGGGGTTAAATATTCTTCGCGCAGTACTCGAAACTGTTTGCATCGACGATACTGATTCATAACCGTATCTTAGTTGGACGATGTACAACACACAATGGCGATTATACAATGCCATGGGAATGGAGGCTGGGGACATCGGCGACGAGGAAGCGGCTGGGAAGAGGGATGAAACGATACGCGACGCGGATAAACGGAATAGAGATATTTATTAGTGTAGCCGGTGTCGCCTCTATGAAGCCAATTTACATCTCGAGTCACGTGCATAAAGATAAGTTGTCGCGGGAGCCGTAGATATACGCGGACGTATGGATCGCGAGGGGTCTCCGTTATACGCGAAACGCCATTAGTACCGTGTGCCCCGCGAAGGGGAGACAGACATTGATTTGTGTTTTGATGCGAGCTACCAGACTGCGAACCTTCGCGTGGAATTAGCGAAACGTATCTATTTATCCTGCTAATTCTCACGGCGTGATACCCGCCGCGAATTATTATTAGGAAAACTCACCGCGAATAAATACCGTTCCCCGCGTGCTTTCTATAGCTCGAACCACCTACTCGATTATCTCGATGCTGCTTGGACACTTCTTTGCGCCCTTGCAGAGACATAAATCGACTCCAATCTTTATACGAAATTATAAGTTTCTGCATCGAGTGAAAAACACAGGAATTAAATATATATTTTTCATTATTATTCATTATTATTTTTTATTATTAGGGAAACTCACCGGTAATAAATACCGTTCCCCGCGTGCTCATAAATCGACTCCTATTTTTATACGAAATTATAAGTTTCTGCGTCAAGTGCAAAACGCAGGAATTAAATATAAATTTTTTAGTAATAATAGTTTTAATATAGAATGGTTAATATTTTCGGAGCAAGGTTCTATCGTTTGTTATTTTATTCTATAAAGTAATTTTTTTAATTACCAAGTTAAATACTCGACGTTTCGATTTTCGTTTAGATCATTTTCAAGATCATATAAATAATTTATTATATATATATTTATGAATATATTATATATTAAATATATAGATACTAGTGGGGGATATTTTAATATAAGTAGTTTTTATGTCGATCGAAATATTAAGATAATATACTAATAATAAATCCAGCAAATGTTTGTAAGCATACCCAAACATGTCGAGGCTACATTTTGCTATTGAAATGTTTAATAATTCATGGGAAAAAGAAAGGTGGTGTTTCGTCCTAGACCTAGAGCAATAAGATTCAAATCCGAATCGGCACGTTTGGGTATTCTTACAAATATTTGCTAGATTAAATTAATTCCTATTAGGATATTTTAATGTTTGATATGAAAAATTAGGGATGGAATCTTGGCAAAAGGGGGACAGATTTCTTTCCCAGAATTAATAAATGCAGCGGTCACTGATGGTCCCGGTCAGGCCGACGACACTGCCTTCCGTCGAGCGTTTCAGCGACCGTATCGGTCGAGTAACTTTCATTTCGCAGCGATTCTAACGGAGTTTCTCGTGTCACTCGGACTAGTTGCAGACCGCACGATAGCCGCTGCCATCGCGGAGAGAGAGAGAGGGGCAAAGAGAGGAGAGAGAAGAAAGAAAAGAGGGGGAGAGAGTAAGAGAGAGGGAGAACGTGTGCGCTGATTTTTTTGCGAGAGTGCACTTGGTACGGACGCTCGCGCGTCTACTAGTGGAGGTAAACTAGTTGTTCCCAACGACACTACGGCATTCCACCAGCCGTGGCATTAAAGTCCCCCGATATTCACGTTGTCGTCCCGGCCATAATTTTCGCCTCGCTGACAAGAGCATCGATGCGCGATATCGTTTCGATGTGTTACGATCGACACTTATCCACACTTACAGTATAGCTCGTTTCAAAGACCGGAAGCACGTTTCGCCGCATCGGTGAATTTTTTCGGCCGAGCTCTTTCCTTCGCCCCTTATGCTAAACAAGATTTGAGCATTCCTCATAAATTGATACATATTTTACCGAGGTTAGGAGACCTCTCTCTCTATCGAAATGAATATTTCAAACGTGAAATATTTGTATTTTGACCGTCTAAACCACGAATTAAAATATTTATGTTCTAGAAATCCGAATTCATAAGTTAAAATATTTACATATGAAAAATCTAAATCATAAAATAGATCATATATATTTAAATATCGAAATCATACAACAAAATAGAATATTTTATTATAATAATCTGGCATTAAATGAATGAATGAAAAAACTGAAACTGAAACATTCAGATATCTTAATTAAACGTTACCAATGAAAAGTATGCATAATTTCCGTTTCATATTAGTATCCATAATTAATATATTTACATCATCTGCAAATATTATCTAATATAGCAGAAGCTGCTCGATAATTATCCGTCAGGTTAGAAGCACGTCTCTCGGTAACACGTATTATGTACTCACATACACGCGCATGTACTCTACTATGTCGCTTAATGTGGTCTCACCACCTTCGTACGTGGTTACATCAAGAAGGCAAACATAGTAGATGAGCGACGTGGAGAGGACACGTATGATTGCCAATCATGGCTGCTCTACAATTAGTTATTGCCTTAATAAAGTAGAGAAACGTTTATTTTCAAAACAATTATTATTAAAACATTTTAATAGCTATCCACCGTTTAGTATTCCTACAAAATAGCTACTTGTTGTTGTAGAAATAAAAATTCATAATATCCTAAAGATAAATTACGATCGATAACTAATTATTTAGGGATCGAAACGTTGAGTTAAATTAATTTGCAAACTTGCTGCTGTTTTTAATGACATCACAAATTTAATCTTTATTACAATTTCGATCGAGAAATATTATCATTTATGAGATTTATGTTTGCGTTTGAAACGGTTTGGAGTATACAGCATCTGTATCAGAATATACAGCATCTGTGAAACGCAATGCATTTTTAATGATCGAACCTTGCGGTGAAATCACAAATTTAATCTTCATTACAATTTCGATCGAGAAATATTTTCATTTATAAGATTTATGTTTGCGTTTGAAACGGTTTGGAGTATTCAGCATCTGTATCAGAGTACACAGCACCTGTGAAACGCAATGCAACTCTGTCTCTCGAAGAATCGAGGCATTTGATTCGATCGTTAAGCTACCGGATGCTCGTAGCTCGGATTCTTTAGTTGCCACCCGTCTGCTTGTATTTACGTCGGTTTCTAAGCATGTGGATGTTGCTTTACGAGTGGTCAGGTCAGTCGGGTAGTAACTTGTTGGAGCGCACTTGCAGTTTCACGCCTACCTTCTTATACTCATTTAAACCTATCCGATACTTTCTTACGCCAACCTAAGAAGTTACTCGATTTTCCTATTAAAATATAAATCTTCATTAGTGGGTGATTACGTAGTCATCGTGCGGAGGGTCACTTTTTCGTTTGCTTCTTTGCAAATCGTGCAAGCCCCCGCGTCACAACCAACGAGCATGAAATTCCGAATGAAAAGTTATGAAAACTCGCAACGCTTTAACGATAATTGCCGTGATCAATATTCTGTACGTATTACTAGGAATTTTAATTCTTGCCATAATTTATTCCTTCCAAGCTCGTCACGGTCAGAATGCTCCACCGTTGCCTCATTGTAACACGCGCCGTAAATAGAAAGTAAGCACGTGCAGGACAATTACATGCACAGGTACAACCAGCGAATATATTTCCGGCGAATCCTGATGATTGTAGGCAATTTTCTAGATGGATCTTCCAGGTTAACCGTTTCCACTAGGAGCTGTTTTAACTCGAAAATTAAACGTTTCTTTCGACCTAGAATAGTTCCATTCTCGAAACTAAACTACAGACTATTTGCGTCAATGTTACTGCACTAGGGATTGCAATCCTGCAGGATCCTGCGTCATTTTTTGGTCCTGCATTTCTTTGTATAATATACAATATAATATATAATATAATACATAATGAATAAGATTATTATATTATATATTTTATATTATTAGAAATATACACGTATACAGATATACATATATGTATATATTTCAATTGTAGTTCGACAAAGAGATTTATTTACATTTAAAATGTTGATTTAGATTTCATTTCTATTTCGTTCATTTTTTGACTAATACGATTAACGATAATTATCTCATTAAGTAAAAAATTTGTTTCTTTATTAAATATATATATGAATTTCAAAATTAAATGATCAGAATCATCAGTAGACTGCGGATTGCAGGGCATAGGAGCCGAATAAAAATTGTATTCTTCCTTTAATTATTTTATTAAGCTGAAACTAATACATCGATGCTTTTAAATATTTTTAATAGCTTCACTGCTTTGAATTATCGAAATTATTTAAATTATAGAATACGATTGTTACTTCAGCTTCCTAAACCGGAGCATCTGTTCGTATGGTCGGACGCCGGCATCAAGATATTAAATAAATTGTATCAGAAGTAATCCGTTCAACTCTTTCATTCGAACATAAAACAGGTTTAAGCATCGTAAATGTCAGGGACATATTTTGAGACCGATTTACACGTCGGAAACACGAACATATTTACGCGTGCAGACGTTCTACTTTCGAGTTGTTTCGCTTCCGACGTTGAAAACGCGAGACAAAATAGGCTTAGGCAAATTTCAGTAATTTATGCAACATCTATTTAGTCCTTTCCAGCGTGAAATACTTGATAGAAGAAAAAAAAACGCTTGTTGAATATTTATCATTTCCGTCGCATAGTTCGGACGCGCAGATACAAATCATACTTAAAAAGAGAAGTTCACCAGCGCAAGTTCTTATAAACTCGTTACGCTGCATCAGGGCCAGAAGCAAAATCCAAAGAAACGTTAACGTCGCTGTACATGATACGATTACGGTTTCCTGCAACAGGACATTATCCGCTAATGGAACACTCGTCCTCAGTCAAAAAACTCGTAGATCGTATAGAGCATCAGTATCGCCGAATCAAAAATCTATTGGCTTAGCAAGAAAGTAATTTTGATATTTTTGAGGTGAAATAAATCATGTAATTTGGGAATGAGTTTTCTTTAAAGAATTTCTTTAAAATATTTCTTTAAAGAATTTCTTTAAAATATTTCTTTAATTATTTCTTAAAAAAATTTCTTTAAAAAATTTTGAAAATAACTTTAATTTGGACCTCTGATTTCCATCTGGATTCCATAAGGGAACGGAAAGATGTTTGAGAAGCAGTGCCGGCTGCTTCTAATTGCCATTGGTGAATCGTAGTTGGAGCAATAATAATGAAGTTACACCGCAGTGTAATTCAAATTGATTTTGTTTTGCACCGCAGCTTCACTCTTATCCGTTGCACAAATAGGTCGATTACCGATGATTCTAATCATGTAACTCGGAAATCGGATTGTTAATCAAGCAATGGCGAATCGAGGCAATTGGATAGATCGAGTATGAACGCGCTATTAAGATACATAGGCCCGCTTTGAGCATCGCTCGAAGGTTTCTCGATAGATCGACACGAAAGAACGGGATGAGTTCGATGGAGGATGATCAGGCGGACTGATAGCGTAACTGCTTGATAAACCGAGTGGAAATGTCGTCGTGGACACGATCAAATAAACCCGCGAATAAATGCAGGAAGGATGGAAACTTGTCCGGGAACGAAAAGAATTGGTAATGCGACGTTGAAGACGGGATGGGAATAGATAAGAAGGACAATTAGAGAGTGTTAAAGGAACGGGACGACATGTGTCAATTAACGACCAACCTTTTTCTTCGTGGTGTAATCCAAGCAACGCTACGGTGACGGAAATGGAACCACAAGCAATCCTACATTACACGATACTCTTCACTCATGATTTTGTTTTATCGCGTGTCTGGTCAAAATGATGTATCACCAATTTACATTTGAATTTATTAGATTAGATAAATTACTCGAATGTACAGAGTGTCTCACTGGAAATTCTCAGGAGGAATATCTCGAAGGATACGAATTAGAAGTTGTATGTTTTTTTAAATTTAATCTTGAGATGATCTTGAAGAGTCCTACAAAGAACCACTGTGAATTTTTATATTGGAACCAATATTTTTTTTATTGCATAAAAATCTTTCAAGATGATCATTCAAATTTAAATTAAATATGTAATTAAATTATAAAAAATAATTACGTAAGTTTCGTTTTTGTTACAACAGCAATTGTAGAAATTGCTTTCAGAATTAAACTCTAACAGAATTTTTGTATAGTTTCACTATAAGAATATAAAAAACTACATTACATTTCATTAAATTTAATGATACAATATTATTGCATATTTATGCATGATGTATTAAATTTCCGTGACAGCATCCGACATGAATGATGAATGCATAAATTATAGTGTTGTTAATTTTCCAACTCTACATTAATTATGATGTAATGTTGAGTATAATGGGACATGGTTTAGCTATGTAATTGCTAAGTTTTACGAGAATTTACTTGTATACATATACACGTCTAAAAGGGGAATGAGATTAATGGCAATTAAGTTTTTGCTAGCGTCGTTAAACTGAATACGTGGTTAATTATGTCTGTGTCTTACGTTACAGTTAATAAGATCAGACACATATTTATTACTATCGTCTGTGATGACAGGATTAAGACGTAACAGTACCAAAGACCATTTAACTAGTTCCAAGCGGAGCTTTTTATTAGTTACGACAGTTCCTTCTCTAGTGCAATTAAAAACTTGCATAGTATACTATACACTAATAATAGTATACTATATATTACAGTATATATATTTTAAATACCATCCTAAGATTCTTGCTTGCAATAATGCATTTAACACTAAACCTACCAATCTTAAAACTAACTGGTACACGTTCTCTTACAAAAATGATAAGATTGATTTTACTTAAACTCTATGCAGCTTCTATCGTAATATGTGCTCCTCTCAAGACATCTATACAATAATTTCTTACGAAATTCTTTTCATTATATCAATAATCGTAAAATAAAAAATTCGGAACTGATCATTTCGACCCGTGATGGTAGGTTCAGTGTTAAATTATTAAAACTCTGGCTGTGAGAACTAGAAAATAAGAAACGTAAAAAACAGCAAACCACGGAAAGGTCATATTACCGATGCGAGTAATTATGGAACGAGATTGATGAGCAAACCGAGGTAACAGAAGAACCGTAAGTCCGGAGAGAGGAGTTGAAAACCTCTAAAAGGAGCAAGGCCTAAATCCCAAATAGTTAAAAATAGAATGGAATATCTAGCGGAGATGGATCGGAAAGAAGAATGAAACGAGTCGAAGGAAGAAAGAAAAGGGACGAAGAGAAAGAAGGGAAATGAACTAATAGAAAGGAAGCAAATAAGATGGAATTCCTGTCTACAGAGTTTCACGGTGGCGACGCAGTCCACCGGCGATCCTGAGAGGCACGGAGCGTGTCCGAAACCTATTAAAGATCATCTACCTGGTCCTAAGACAATACGGTCTTTGACGCAGGTGCAACACTACGAGCGGGTATGTACCATCCAACCGTGGCTCTGCTCGATCGTGAGCGACCTCCGATCGTCGTACATCTCGAGAAATCGGTCGTGGACCTTTGATCCCCGTAGCTGAAGTTGTTTCTGACTCAGTCCAATTATGCATGTCGGCCGTAATTATGGGTTTAATTAGACAGCCAGATGCATTCGGTGAGAACGTCGAAACTCGTGTTTCGACCCAAGGGCTCTTGATATTTTCGTTTGAATGATTAATTATCTTTGACCTTGACCCTGATCTTGCACTTTGATCACGCGGTACCGCCGATAGCCAGGGAACAAACGATCGCTTCGGTGCGACAGTATTTTCTTGTAAATTCTTCCTGAAGTGCAATTGCAATTTTAAAATGACCTCTTACTTTCTATAGATTATTAATAAAATGCGAATTCTATGCATTTATGCATTTATGGGTACATAAAATTTAAAGCTGTGGATGTGTTAAAAATATTACATTACGTTTGTACATTATATTTTATTTTATGTTTGTACATTATGTTTGTACATTATGTTTTATTTTATGTTTGTACATTATGTTTGTGTACATTATATTTTATTTTATGTTTGTACATTATGTTTGTACATTATGTTTGTACATTATATTTTATTTTATGTTTGTACATTATATTTTATTTTATGTTTGTACATTATGTTTTATTTTATGTTTGTACATTATGTTTTATTTTATGTTTGTACATTATGTTTGTACATTATATTTTATTTTATGTTTGTACATTATGATTGTACATTATGATTGTACATTATGATTGTACATTATGATTGTACAT
>CM052339.1:3417419-3746535 GCA_028455595.1 Lasioglossum vierecki
TCATATATATATAAAAGTATAAGAGACATGAATTTGTAGATTTTACACATCTGCAACAAAAGCAGTGCACATTTTATACAGATATGTATCCTGTATTTTTTATACAATTTCTAGAACATTCATCATACACATATTATTATTTCATGAAAAATTAGGAATAACATTAAAATAAAATATGATCGATGCACGATACTGGAATAATCTGTACAGTTACGCTATGAATTGTTTTATACTTTTGTCCACTACTGTAGGGCAGCTTGAAAGTGTTGTTACCGCTCTTACGATGACCGTGATTCTCGTTCTCTCGGTGTTCCCCTGAGGCCGTGAGCCGTGTGCCCCTAGTCGTGAGCCGAAAGAGTAGCGCGTAACGTACAGCGCCGTAAGCTGGTGGCGTGCTGTAATTTTCGGAACGATTAAAGCCTTCTTCCCTCTCTCGTTCGGGGTCCCTAACAGCGCGCGTATACTGTTGCTCCGCGCGAGCCGAGGTTCTAAATAAGGCACTGGAAAACCACGAACGTACGATAGCAGTAACGGTCTTGCCGCGAGTGCACCGATAAATTGTCAAGCTCGATTCAAAAAATTCTGCAACCCTTATCGGCTCCCGATAGGAGACGAGAAGGCTTCCGTAGCGAATCGATAAGAGTCGAGGAAGCTGCGAAGCTGCTCGAGTGGTTACAATTTGGAAGCCGCCATCGGATGAAGGAGCTATTTATGTCGAAACTGTCGCATAAGTTCTCTTTTATGCTTTGTACCAGTTGTTCGATTACGATACCATCCAAATCCAACTATCGATAATGATTTATATCTGAGCCGTTTATTTTTAAAGTGGCTCAAGTCCCTTTTTGAGAAAAATGAAGCTAGCAATTTTAATAATTATATTTCTACCTTATTTTTCATTATATTATACATTATATACATTTTCAATATATTTAAAGTCACATTGATTTTGTAAAAAGGAAATTAACTGGTTAATAGAATGATACAAATTTTTGTTTTAAGAGTGGCTCAAGTTCATTTTTGAGAAAAATCAAGCTAGCAATTTTAATATTTACATTTCTACCTTATATTTTCATTCTGAAGCAAATTGAAGGATAAATTTATTTAAAGTTACATTTATTTAGTAAAAAGGAAATTAACTGGTAAATAGAAGGATATAAATTTTTATTTTAAAAGTAGCCCAAGTCTATTCGTCAGTCGTTTGTTTCTGTATTACAAACAAAAATTACCCGCTATTACTAACTGCTGCTACTAATGAACAATAATCCCTGGTAGCATACCTATACACACATCTGTACCTGTACAAGAAATAATTACCTATCATTTCGCTTATAAACGAAAGCCGATCCCAACTCGCTTTATCCAGCGAATATAAACATGAAGAATGCCGACAAGTGCGAGCGCAAGCTCGAACAAAGCATGAGAATGTCGCGACCTTCCTTAAGTCCAATTGCAAACTGCGAATTACCGTCGCGTTTTAGCGTTACACGTCGCCGCGGCATAGAGTAATACGTTACTTGGCGCGCATGGGATTGATATAAACTCCAGCCGAGGATCGTAGAAGCATAGATCAGAGACAGTCCTCACCTTGAACGCCGGGGGAACAGTATCATCACGGTGAACGCGGCTCAGTCACATCTTATTATTTCGCTTCGAGCACTATATTAAGGCTACGAAATTCCACCAGCAGGCCAACAAAGTGTGCGCCTACCAAGGCAAACGCCTCGAAGCGCTTAGGAAATCCAGACGTCGTCCTATCGTCTGGAGAAGCAGCCGCGAAATGTTTACGATGGAAAGTGGAGGCGTACAGCATGTCGTTATCGTCGTCTGCCAACAGAACCTTTCTCTTCCCTCTCTCTTTCGCTCTCTTTGAGCCGTGGTTGTTTTCACGTTTGATCCTCGTCGCCCTTATCCCTCTCACCCTCCCTCGGTGTCTCTCGCGGATTTCCTCCGGAGCCTTTGATATCTCTTCTGCTTGTTCTTTTTCTCACCTTGAACTCTCTTCCTCTACCTTTCCTCATCCGACGTACAGGCACACTCTATTTGGTCGACGTTTCCCCGGTCGCATTTGGATTCGCGTGGCGCGCGTTATTCGCCGAGAGAAATGATCGTATAAGGCCGAGGGGGACTGGCCTTAGATGGTTTGAATGACCGGTGGCAGGCTACACGGGCCCAGTTTCCAGGCCCCTCTCCTCCGGTCGGCTCCCGGGTAGACAAAAACTAGGATGGGCCTAGATGGCTGTTCTCCGGTCTGGAGTCTGGGGAGGACGGGGAAAAATTGTGCGGCTAGGGAGCAGGAATAGAGGCACGCACTAGACGCTCTCTGGCTACCTTGTACAAGCGTGTAAGTGCGTGCGAGGAAGAGGAGAGCACGCGTTGAATTGATCGCGTGAAACGGAGCGACGGAGAAAGCTGCGCGGAGATGGAAAGATGGAGGAGAACGGCCAACGGAGAGACAGAGCCAGCGAATACTCTGCCGGGGTAGGTATATTCAGCCTAGCCGGTCGGACAGTGCACTGAACTTGGCAAGAAATCCAAGGTTGCATGGCTTAATGATCTAGTTTCTTCGGCAGCGATATGATTCACCATTATGCATCCACTCGTTCGGGCTCCTCGTTCCGCCCTGTCCAGTTTCAGCTGTTCCTGGAAAGCCTGAACGGCTTCGCCAGATTTCGATCCGACCATCTAATCGGCCAATTAATGTCGCTCAAATTAACTTTTCCGGATTAGCCTGGTTAAGTGCGCGTTACCTGCCAGTCCCTTCTCGCAAATAGTTGTTTATGGCTTAGAAAGTGTCTTGATATTAACTATTCGGAATATATGGAACGGACAGGTTTTGCACAACAAATCCCCCCTTCTGTAAATTAATTTTACCCTTTTGCAGATCACAGCCCGTTAGGACTATTTAAAATTAACTACCTATTTGTTTCTATTAAATTATACGTAAGAATTGTATTTATAAGTATAAATACAATTATATATATAATTATATAAGTATAAAAACAATTATATATATATACGTATATAAGTATATACGTATATATATACGTGCTCAAATAACGAAAATAATTTATAATCTTTAGAAGCATCTTTATAATTTGAATAATTAAAAGATGAAAAGTATGAAAGCTTTATTGAAATTTGACTGGTCATGCTTAGTGTTAATTAGAAAAATGCTTCAAATAAGTTCTATAAAAAAAATAATGAAAAATAAAGAAGTTTTGTGATTGGGTTAGTAGTGGTTCACACTGATATGGCTCGGCAACCGAGGCAGTTCGAGTGGGGGGGAGGGGCAGTGGAGGGGATACTCGTTTTTCGTAGATTCTCCAGTTTCCGTTTCCTCGGATCAAGGCTCTACTATAACTGACGCTCTGCGTATGAACAAATTCACTGTTCGATTTCAACGAGAAAAAGTGAAACAGGGCGTGTCGGTATCGTAGCATCTGTAAATCACATTGCTCCGCAACGAAATCATCGTATTCGCCGAGCATGGAGATAAAGGGAAATAAAAGAAAATGGGGTTGTTATTAGCGCAAGGTGGTTATTAAAGATTGCACTTTATTTGGTCGCAATTGCAAATCTCGCGAGTTATAGAAGGGAAAGGTATAAATCAGGTCGCATAGCAATCATCTCGAGTTTATCTCTCTTTTTTTTCTATTACCACGGCCATTAGCTTACCCTACGCTACCACGTAGATGAGTAATTCTGAAACTGACCGGAACGCTGGCTCTCGATCGTTGATAACGGTATAACATTTGAGACTGCCCCGTCGACGAGCGAACAAAATAAACGGTCGATATGAGAAATGATATAAAATTTTACTCGAGGAAGTATCAAGTTTTAGAAACACAGTAAACTTTTACTGGCAATTTTATACGTTATTCTTGTGGGACGTTTTCCGTATCAAATTACGCTCACGGAACCCCGGTGACCGATCCACGTCCATTTTCATGAAACTTTACACAAGTGTTTGTTAGAATGTCACGAAAACGCATATTATTAATTATATATATATATAACAATATAATAATAATATTATAATATATAATAATTTTTCCCCTTATCTAATCAACTTCATCTTTTACAGGAATTATTGTCTTACCAAATGGAAAATTTTTTTAGGTGAAATCATGAAAAAAATCTAGCAAAAAAATTTGCAATAAGTATAACTAAAGTCCACCCTAAAATGCACATTTTCCAGTATTACAAAAAATCTGGTGAATTGTTATTACGAGTAACAATTTATCATACTAAAAAAAGTAATTTCAAAAAAAAATTATTTACTAGCTTGTCACAATATTTTCCAAGAAATAGAGCCCTTCGTGTTCTTCGATACTTTCTGCACCAATCTGGAGCTCGGTAAAAAATGAACCCGTTAGAATCATCTCGCCGTTGTGTCATTACAGCACAAGTCGAACGCTTTCGTCCGATCGTGTGTCTTCATTTTGCAAACGCGTCCTCGTTACTCGAGTGTCTCGGTACGAATCCAGTCATAGAGAAACCCGAGCGGATTTCTGCCGGGTTTAGAGGTTGTCCGGTAACATGATCGTCGATCGAAGATGCTCGCTACATTGCTTCTTCATCGAGTTACCGTATTCCTCGTGTCCAAAAGCGGTTTTACCCCTCGATACGTCTTCCGCATTGCTCCTTTGACAAATAACGAAAATTATTCTGTGCTGCTACACTATACAATCATATTCCACTATCTTCTATGAAAGAGAAGGAACTTTTGTGGAAATGCACTAACTAAAACCGGCATAAAAAATTTTTTAAATTGCGATTATTTGCTTATGTCGTAAATAAATGAAGAAGTGAAATATTGAAGAGGTATATTTTTATGTAATATTCGGTGATTTTATGGAGATATTATTATATTATTTTAAGTGATATTCAGTTGAACGTTGGTTAAATCTATAAAATAATAATTTACTATTTTAATTTAATATTCAAATTTTAATTTACTATTTTAATTATTAATTTATTATTTGGAGGTTTCATCCAAGCTAGCGAAATAATATATGTGTCTAGTACATTTTTCTTATTTTACAAATTCTTGTATCCACATAATCCAGACCCACGTGTTCGTATGTCGACGGTTATAGAGTTCGAAAAATGTTGGCGAGCAGTTCGTTTTTCCAAGCAAATCAATCATGAAATTCTTGACGGTCGTCCACTTGCAGCACAGCAATTGAATTTAATCGACAAACCGATTGTGATTTAAGATTGAAAGTTTCCAGTTCATTGACTTTTCTTCCCGGAACACGAACACGTGCGTATTCGAGGCCTTTCAATCGAATTCTCTGCCAAGAGGATATCACGTGAAAGTCGTCGAAGTCGAGGCACGAAGGGCTACGACGTGCGTATCGAACGTATTAGAATGCATTTCTTTTGTTTCTCTAGCTTGCGGTTGTTCACAATGTCCAACTGCATTCCGAAGGGCGTGCCACTTCCTGCACGTGTGTCCTCCAGGCAGCCTTGTCCTCCCCTGTGCTATTTTGTGTCCATAAACGTATTCATAGAACGAACCAATGAATCATGCATACACTTTACTCGCTATCACTTCGAACTCTTAATTATACCGAGGTTTCACTGCACCGTACTCAATTGAATAGTAATTGCATTTCCCCCTTTTTCCTGATTTTTTCTATGTATTACCAGACTGCAGGTTTTATGCACTTTATGCACTTTGGAAACAAAATTCAATTCAACTAAAATACAAATAAAATTTGAAAACTAAAATACTAAAATAATAAAAAATACTAAACTAAATATATTACCAGACTGCAGATTTTATGCACTTTATGCACTTTGAAAACAAAATTCAATGGTAACCCTTAGCACTAAAAATTGTTGTACTATTATTTAAATAATTGTTTACATTATTGGATATCTCGGAATCTAACCAATTACTAAACTAAAAAATACTAAATTAAATGTATTACCAAACTGCAGATTTTATGCACTTTATGCAGTTTGAAAACAAAATTCAATGGTAACCCTTAGCACTAAAAATTGTTGTACTATTATTTAAATAGTTGTTTACATTATTGGATATCTCGGAATCTAACAAATTACTAAACTAAAAAATACTAAACTAAATATATTACCAGACTGCAGATTTTATGCACTTTATGCACTTTGAAAACAAAATTCAATGTAACCCTTAGCACTAAAAATTGTTGTACTATTATTTAGTTTAAATAATAATTTGGTAGTATAAATACGAAACTATCATACAAGTATAAATTTTAACAGATTTACGTCAGTTGGTTTTTTGAATTTATTCGCGCTAGAACTGACTTTCAGAGCGCAGTGCGGCGTAGCAAAAATCAGACAGCCCAATTATTCCGACTTATTGTCCGATGAAGCGTTGAAACTTTGAACACAGCATCTCTACGGGTATGATTGATAAATTGAATGATAAACTGACAAGCATGATTGGCCTTCTCATCAGCACACGGTATCTTCGTCTCGATCGGTGGGCGAATAATAAAAAAGGAGAAGAAGCACACGGCAAGGCTGCTTGGAGGACACGCGGACAGGAAACGGTGGGGCCCTTTGGAATGCAATTCGACGACGCGAACGAAATTCATTCTAAACCGACTCATACACACGCGTGTCTGGGCCCTTCGCGCACACTTTGTCCGATCTAACGTGCTGCGATGACCGGTAGTAAGGTAGATGGAAAGAAACGAAGAGAGAGAGAGACGGAGTGTGTACGTGTATCTGTGTACGAGAGAGAAGGGGGAGCTAGAGAGAAAATGAAAAAGAAGGAGAGGAAGAAGAGGTGGAGCAGAGGGAAGAGAAAGAAGAAAACCCCTCGGAGACGTGATGTGCCTCTCGATGCGAATTCTAAGCTTCCAGGCTGATGGCCTCCGGGCCCCGAGGGCTTCTGAAACCTATGAGAGCTGCCATCCTTTCCTCGATAAGCTACGATACCTAGCCTCGCGCCGCGCCGCCGCTGCGAGCAGCCAAAGTGGAATGAACTGCTTCCCTCCGGATGAATACTCGTGCTCGTCTTGGCTTTAATGCACTTTAATTGATAGTGACCGCTTGGTTCGATTAAAATTAAAGCGATTTTAAAATATACGTTCACGGCGGCGGAATCGGCGGTCGTGGTGTTCTCTCTCTTTTTTCTTTTGCTTTGTGTGTGTGTGTGTGTTTTCACTCGAGGAAGATACTGGAACGCTGGGATTGACTATTAGTACCGGCGTAAAGATTAGATAGGATGTGGCTTGCACATTTTTGCGCTGCGGAAACCATTTTGCTATATGCACGTGCTAGAATTGCGTAGACTTTCGAAATTTTTCAAGCGCTGAATTAGAGTGTTTTGATTATTTGAGTTTAATTATTTAAACTCTGTTCGTGCAACACGTATACCCTAATCAAAAGTATCTGGGCAAATAAAAATAAATAAAATAAATAGAATTTGAATATATTTTATAATAAAGTATTACATTTATATAAAATTTGAGGGATTTTATATATTTACAATGAAATATTTAAATTATATAGAACTTATAATAAATTAATAAATTTATACAAAATTTGAGGGGATTGTATATATTCATAATAAAATATTTAAATTGTATAGAATTTGAATATACTTTATAATAAAGTATATATGTTCAGTTCTTCTCCAGGAAGAAAAAGAATCAGCAATGGATTCAATCAAATTTCATTTGAATGGTATTTTAGTTCAAATACTGTAACCTCCATTGCTATATTTGTTTAGAATGCTTCACGAAAGCTTTCCACGAAGTTCCAATTCAACCGGTAAAACCGCTTTCTGAATCTTTCATTTCGACGATTTTCTCCGCATGCAAAGAAAAGGAGGATGCTCGAGGCGCGTTCGCTTCCGTCAGATATTAAATTTGTCAAATGAGTGGTAGAGTTTTTGTTTTGGGAGGCGTTTGAAAGATGCGCGACAATGTGGTGAAGAGAAGCAACATCGCGATTCCATTACGGCAAAAGACCATCCACGCATGTGTCTTTCCTAGTTTTTCTCAAGAAATAGTTCCTCTTGTTCGCTTCCATCCAAATGGATGATGCAGCGCGTTCCGCTTGGCGTTGCACAAAAGATTCCACCTGGTCTACCGTGATTCGACTGATTCTCCGTTTCTGCCGGTGGAATCCCTCCCATTGTGAGTACGGCCCAACGGGGTTGCATGGTGCACACTAATCAAACAGACCAATTAACGTATATTGCGTATATCATCGTAGCAATACCAACAATGAACAATGCACAATTAGATTCCAAGATAAAAATTAAAGGAGGTGATACCGGCAACATTGTATAACAACACAGCTACTATTTTATAAACAATGAAATAGTTTGTGTTGGAGTGTCATGGAAACTTTGTACAGCCAGTTCCATATGAGTAAATAATTAAATAATATATATTAATAATAAAATAATATAATAATGAAAAAGCAAAAGGAGGACACGCGGACAGGAAACGGTGGGGAATTGATTAACTTATAGCTACTCAAAGTTTGGAATTAATTTTTTCGGATTGATGTATCAATAAGCTGAACTACCAAAGAGATCTGTAATCTTGATGAGGACATCTCTTTCAACAGCAACGTATCAACTAATTACAAGTAAATGACGGAAACATTAATGTTAGGGTCGAATTTATTGTCCCAGTCTCGGCCGATAGCGATCTGTTAATCGATGATATCGCGGCTTTGCAAACAGTATATCTGTACCAGGAAGAGGAACGTCGCGGCGACGAGTTATAGAGCGAGATGAATGAAGATCCTGCGAGCGTTACAACCGTCCGCAAGAACGCGTTACTATCACGCCACGTGGGCGTCTTCCTTTTCCAATCTCCTCTCTCGTATCTTCAGTAACTTCCATTTGGTTTCGTGTGTTTCCACGAAGCTTTACTCTCCTCGACTGGGAAGTTCTTCGCCCGGCGAAATGCTGGTGAAATTTATTCAGCGACGTGTCCGCGGGAAACGACGTTTATGATATTTATTCGACAGAGCAGCGTCGGATTGGACATGCGGGCGAGTTGGGAATAGAATCTAAAGAGCCGTCAGGTCGCTGCGTTATTCAAATTTCATGATAACGGACGGATAGAGGATTTCACGACAACTTCGTCGCTGATTCCCCTTGTTTATTGTCATTTTAAGGCTCCATCTCTGTAACAAGGCACGTGCACGCCGGTGACGCGTGTGTGCTTCTCCATCTTGCTGCCAGATGAATATCACAAACCGACCATTTAATTAAATTTAATTTATTTATTTGAATTTATTAAAATGCGCTGAATTATTAATTATTAGAAAATAATTTTTTTAGATATTGGTGATTATAAATAAACTACATTAATATAATCTTTTATTAATACTCGCTAATATCTAAAAACATTATTTTTTCCTTTTTAGTGCATTTCAATATACACGTGATTTAAACATTTTTTTTCTTTTCTACTCTTTATTCTTTACTCGAAGTCGATCCGGATATCGTTTCACTAATTTCAAAGTGATGCGAACATCCCTCTTCTTAAACCCTGGCCAGAAACTTCCGGAAAACGGAACGAATACGAACCGATCAAAGGGATTAGAAGAAATTCTTCTAATTGTCGGATAGAGAGTTTAATTAATCGTGGTGCGGACTCTGACGGATCGGGCGAAGAATTTCATAATAACTTTCGTGTCCATCAAAGTCAGAAAAGTTGGAGATCGCTGGGGATCCCACGGCCCGCTCCCCGAAAGCAATTATAGTTAGATCAGTTGGAGTTGGTGATCGGCGGAGGATCCAGTTGGCCGCGATACGTCGTGAAGTTGGTGTCCCTGGCGTGTTGAGGCACGTAGATATTTTATCCATAAATGTCCCAGATCTATCCCCACTAATGCGGCTCGGATATATCGGCGAGCCCGCCTAATCAGAATTTCCAATTTCTCAATTTTCCATTATTTTTTAATTAGACTTCGATGACCATATTTGTGACATTTTTCTAAAAAAAATCATACCAAATATGATATAATTCCGATGATATTTACTTGTGTAATAGACAATTAAAGTTTCGGGCGCAAGGAAGGATAGCCGGTGACTGTCCTTCCTTGCGCCTGAAACTTTAACTGTCTATTACACAAGTAAATATCATCAGAATTATGTCATATTTGGTATGAGTTTTATTAGAAAAATGTCACAAATATAGTCATCGAAGTCACATAAAAAATAATGATCGAACCTTGCGCTGCTAATTTAATTCCTATTAGTGGGGGATGTTGAGTATGCTCATGCTGCTGAAATGGGAAGAAAGAGGAGAGGAAAAATCGATCAGTTTTGCTCGATTCTGATGACACTGCAGTACTCGCGATGGTAGGGGTGTGAGAATGTAAACACTTTGCCTAATTCGGTGGACGGACAGTAGAAGAGAACAGATAGAGCACGGAGTGCGCGCTGCGAGGCGCTTCGAGGCTGTTCGAGGCGGGGATCGTGATCACCGGTCGAAGGAATTTCTCTAGCGGCGCATTTGAATTCTATTCGCTGCACGTGCCGCGTGCTGCCTCACGGCTCATGGCTCACGGCCGAACCGCTCGCTGCCAGCAGCCACCGGGGAAAACTGGATTTGCGCTGTCTTATCTGACAGCAGGTAAATTATATATATATATATATGTATAGAGGAGGCGCATCATGCGGCGTTGGCAGGATCGATAAAAAGGAAAATGCCGGCGCGTGCCGGTTGACCCCGTAGGTTATCTCGTTGCGTTGGTCAACAAGTGCAACAGGTATTTGACGAAAGATCGGTCGACTACGAGGAAACGTAGTCTTGATTTATGCATGCAACGCCTCCGGTTTCCTGCGTGAACTCGCTTAGAAGCTGCCCCCGTGCTGGACGGACGGCTCTTTCGCCGCCACACAATTGGCCAGAAAAAAAGCTGGACAAAATTAATCTCTCCATTAATTGCACATTATTAACCCATTGCCCTGCGATTTATTTTACAGTTTTAGTGTTGAGAAGTTTTTTTTGTAGTTCGCAATTTCTTAAAAAAGAAGATTTATATCTTCTGCATGGCTACGTGTTTTCCAATAACTATGCATTAATAGAATATCACTTTGGTTTAGAGGGAATTAATAACGTACATATTTATTAGACTTAATTAATTAGTTTTCGATATATTTACGTTCTGTTTTCTCTCTTTCTCTTCAACATCTCCATCCACTCTTAGCCATTTCCTCGATTCTGATCTTTTCACCCATCATCAAATAATTCAACAATTAAAAGAAATTAACTAGCAAATTTTTAATTTGTTTGATCGAAACATTTCCTATATGGGTAGTTTTACGAAGAGAATTTTCTAGAATGAGAGACTATCTTCATTCTATCGATTGACGTTTACTTTGTTTTCTTCACGCAAGTCTCATTTCCGTTCAGGCTATCGTAAAATCTCTTTACCGAGACTACTCCCCAAGATTGAGGAAACTGGCTCTTGGCAGATATTGAATATCCTGTAACTCTACATCCCGTGCTCTGTGTTTTAATAAATAGCTGCGTATAGTGATGCATAGTGTCTCGGTATAAATAATAACCGTAAGTTGAACTAATATATTCGCAGCTACGGATCACTGTTGTTACATCGTGTGTTCGAGTATCGCGTTTCGCATTCACGAGTAAGGTAACCTCGAATAAGTTCGCTGTAATTTTAGCGTTCGTTTGGTAAATGTTTTGATCTGTTTTCAATAAAAACTTTTTTTTTATTGAAAAAAAATGTTTTCAATAAGAAGAAATGTTGTTTGAATTTGAGAAAATTGTTTGTCAAAAATGAAAGGGGATATCGACTTACTCGAATATCACGGTTAAATTGTAGATACCGTAATACTGGTTGCAGCGAGACGGAATGCGTTTTGCATTCGATCGGCGATCGGTGATCGAGTGTGTCGGTAACCCTTTTTCTAGCTGCCGGGAGCGGATAAGTGGCGGTGAAGCAGTACAGACAGGTGTATGGTCTCCAATCCTTCGTTGCTCCTAATTGCATGCTAATATGCTCCACTTTAAACGGAAAGGATTTTTATATCGAAACTACCAAAGGTTCTAATGTTGAACAACACGAGCGTTTATCCTTGGCATACTTCCTCGTAAAAGACTGCTTGCTTTGTAATGGACATTTTCCAGAGAAAGTCGACGAAACTCGATCAATAATAATTATAATTATTACCAATAATTACTAGAATGTAGTGTTAAAAAAAAAATAATAATTTCATTTTATTTGCGTTCATTTATTTTTGACAAATGAAGGATAGGGAGCCATTAATTTTTAATTCATGATATTTTAATTTTAATTTAATTCATTCTTTTAATTACTTATGAAAATTAAATCTATACATTACTATTATTATTAATGCACATACATTATATTATTAATGCACATACAAATTAGGATAAATTCCAGCTACTCTCTGCTAACTTATACCAAACATTAAACCTACTAGAACAAGAAGTAGTATTGCGAATTTGTAGAAACACGCTAAGTCACATACTGTCTATACTTACTATTAGCAATGGAAGATGGGTACCTCCGAGCACTCGCTTGACGTTCCGCAAACGCCACGTCACCACTGTGTAAAATGAAAAAGATTAAAGGTTTCGTTTAACTTGCAAAGAATTCCAGTTCCAGCTAGGTCGCGACAGCAAAGTCGTATTCCAGTCGCCAAAGCCTAACGGCCGTGTTACATTCTCCGCTTAAGCGAAGTAATAAAGTCTAACAACGGCGACTCGATACCTGGAGGAAGCCGTCGTTCTTATTCTCGCTAGATTACATCGTTTCCGTCTTAAGTACTCGGTACCGATTGCTACTCCGCTCTACCTCTTACTGTAACCCGAGGTAGAAAATTACGATTTTCGAATCTACCGGCATCACTCGTCGATCCTCATACATACATTCATAGTACTGGGAGCCTGGCCGGTTGATGACTTCGATGCGTTCACCGGCTGGCAACCATTTCTGCATTAACATTTTTTCGTTGGCAGATATTGCTCTGAAATTAATCCCAACTCTCGTATAAAATGTTGAATAAATTCTGGAATGAACTAAGAATGTTTATAATTTAGATGTTATAATGTTTATAATAGTGCTGCATAGTGTTTATTTTTTTAAGAATGTTGTTTTTATTTTCTAAAATATTTTTCCCTCAAGTAAAACAGGCAAACTGACCTTCTTTCAATTTTGTCATTCCAATTAAAAGAATCGTGCAGCGAAGGGTTAATTTCATTAACATTTTTTCGTTGGCAGATATTGCTCTGAAATTAATCCCAACTCTCGTATAAAATGTTGAATAAATTCAGTCTGGAATGAACTAAGAATGTTTATAATTTAGATGTTATAATGTTTATAATAGTGCTGCATAGTGTCTATTTTTTTAAGAATGTTGTTTTTATTTTTCAACATATTTTTCCCTTAAGTAAAACAGACAAACTGACCTCCTTTCAATTTTGTCATTCCAATTAAAAGAATCGAGCAGCGAAGGGTTAATTTCATTATCATTTTATTTGTCGTTTAATATTTTATTTTCTGAAAACAATTTTCAAGATAAAACCGCAGCCATAAATGATTAAAAATTTGTATTATTTAAATGCAACTTAGAAAAGGAAAGATATATCTTTTTATTTTTTTTTCCTAAAAATGTTGTTTGTATTTTTAAAAAATATTTTTCCCTTAAGGAAAACAGACAAACCGACCTTCTTTCAATTTTTTAATTTCATTAATATTTTTTCGTTAGTAAATATTGGTCTAAAATCGATCTAAGTTGTTCGAAATTGATTTGCATAAGGGTGAATTTCGAGTAGACAACCTATATATCGAAAATAATGATCGATTCATTTAATATCTGTGATCCAGCATCCTTCAGTAAAATCCTTGATCGCGCATGCTTAAGAGAAGCTGTGGCCCAGCAACTGTTCATGAACCGTGAATAAATGACTTCCTGAGCCGATGAAAGTCTATGCTTTTCTTCGTTGGCCGAGCCCGTTATGGTCCCCGACTTTCGATCTTCTCCTTTCGTCCGCCGCGGAATTACACAGAGGGAATATCTCTTCCTCGGCTCTCCTCTTCTTTCTCGGACGCGGCAATACAGAATACAGCGTCCGTGCCTCTTGTAGATACAGTTCGTGATTTATCGCGTCGTCGGAACGCATCAAGGTTTCCACCTGTATTACGGCACCACTATGTGTTGCTGTCGAGATAGAAGCGATACGACGAGACCGATACGCCGCGCCGTCGACAGTAGGTCATCATTGAGACGTCCTAATTAAAGTTTCGCTTCGATTAAAGCCTCGGTTTCTCGTACGTTCAATCGTCCCATCGAAATATTTCTGCCGTTCACCACTTATCGCGTTTATCGATATTCCACAACGTTGTACCTATCCATCGAGTGTTTCAAGGAGCTATTCTCATATTTCAGGTCTGAATTTTTATATAACAAAAAAATATACATATTGAGTGACGTCGTATTATATAGTAATAATATATATTAATTATATAATATAATATAAATAGATATAAAAGATAATATAATATAAATTAATTAAAATAATAGAAACATTAAGAAAACATTTTCAGAAAAATAAACATTATGTTTGTGAGTAATTAATTAAGGGGTGAGGGGAGTCAAGACAGTAATCGATTCACCCTTTTAAATCGTTCTTACGTGGACATACATTTAGCCAGGAGGCAGCGAAGCTGTATTTTCGCCGAATGAACATTTCTATGCGGCCTTTTATCAGACATTAGACATATTACGTGTTTCGATAAATCATTCGTTTCCGCCTGGAACGTGCACCGATAGCACAGACTTTCCTCTTATGGAAAACTGCCTTGCGCATCAGGATAATACCGAAGACTCGCTGTATCGTTTCTATCTTCCCCTGCGTGCATTGCGATGTCGTCGAAAAGATAGCAGTTCTGCCGTTGTTATTGCGCGAACGAAAGCTGGGATATTACACTCCCACACGTTGAATGAAGAAAAGTTTATTCCTTGTCCGGAAATTAATTATTTTGTTTTTTATTTGAAAGCTTGAGTGGAACTCAACTACAATTACCGACAAGTACTTTAGCCGACAAGTACTTTGGCCGACAACTACTTTGGGCGACATTTACTTTGGCAAAAGGCTACTTTGGCAAAAGACTACTTTGGTCGACAACTACTGTGGTCGACAACTACTTTGGCAAAAAACTACTTTGGCCGACAACTACTTTGGCAAAGAACTACTTTGGCAAAAGACTACTTTGGCCGACAACTACTTTGGCAAAAGACTACTTTGGCCGACAACTACTTTGGCAAAGAACTACTTTGGCAAAAGACTACTTTGGCCGACAACTACTTCGGCAAAAGACTACTTTAGCCGACAACTACTTCGGCAAAAGACTACTTTGGCCGACAACTACTTCGGCAAAAGACTACTTTGGTCGACAACTACTTTGACAAAAAACTACTGTGGCCGACAACTACTTTGACAAAAAACTACTGTGGCCGACAACTACTTTGGCAAAAGACTACTGTGGCCGACAACTACTTTGGCAAAAGACTACTGTGGCCGACAACTACTTTGGCAAAAGACTACTTTGGCAAAAAACTACTGTGGTCGACAATTACTTTGGCAAAAAACTACTTTGGCCGACAACTACTTTGGCAAAAAACTACTTTGGCCGATAACTGCTTCGGCCAACAACGATTTTATATTCATTATCGGTCAAATCTGGTGTCGGTGAAATTTGTGTCGGCAACTTCCATGGGACCCATTATTCTCGTGAGGTGAAAAAAGATTTAGAATGCAAGTAGCTTGCTCTTCGGTTCCTTACCACAAGTAAACTACTTCTGATGTTCTAGATTTTTGAACATAACTGTTGCTCTTGCAACCAACTCGTATAATAATAATATAAGAATATATAGAGTCCGTCTACATTGATGAAAATTATTAGAGCGTGTTGGGACCATTATCCCATAGCGCCCATCCGTCTGTACGACGATTAACGCAATTCCCCCTATAATGAATTGCGTACAATCGATCGAGGAAGGGAAGATCGGATCCAACTAGTCGGCAGGAAAAGAAGAACAAAGGCTTCGCCCGGTCGAAGCCTGATAATTCCCGTCTGGGTTCCGTGACAACCACGCTAGTTAACGTTTTATGGAATCGAGCCGGCCGGCACGGCGGCGGCCGGAGTCGAACAGGTGCACGAATTGGTTCATTCGATGGGGCCCAGCTCCATTCTCTCCTATCCAGCTCTCTCTTCTTCTCCCATGGCTCCTTCCAGCATCTCTCGATCCTTTTCATCGGACTCCTCGGTCTCTAATTCTCGGGGGGGAACAAAAACTTAATCGGTTGCTTCCTCTGCCCTCCTCTGCGAATAGAACGACCTGCAGTCGTGGCTGAACCACAAGCCAGGCTTCGGAAAGGAGGAACGGACAGTGACACGCACACAACCATGAAATTAACTTCCAGCTGATCGGGATGTTTTTTTTCTGGCCTCTTCGAGGTCGTTTCGAAAAGCAGATCTGCTCGCGTTCGTTCTGGAAGAACGGCCGGTATGAATTTTTATTCGTTATTTTATTCGTTACGATGATAAAATTGGAAATATTTTATAAATAATATAAATATTTTAATTTTATTTTATATGTAAAATGTTTATTTTTATGAACGGAAGACTTTTGATTATAACTAAACGTTCTTCTTGTGCAAAGATATTTACGATATAATATAACGATTAAATAATGCTTATACTTTTATAAATATATACACACCGCTCAAAATATAATAATTTATAGTCACTTTATATTATTTACTTACTTCACTTTATTAATAAAAAATCACTTTGGAACTCGCAATCGGCCTGAGAGATCTTTCATGTATTTTACATCTTTGAGTAAAGAATTTCAAAACACTTGAATTGAGAAACTATCAAACATTTTTTATTATCAAACATAAAACTTGCTCATTTTCAAAGAGTTTATAACCCTGTTCCGCAGGGTTAAATAACCTTTCTACACAACTAATGAGGATTTTTCGAAGAATCATAACACAACAATATAATTATTAATTAATACTTAACATAATTAATACGAAGTCGTCGAATACGAGAAAGATATTAACGATAACAAAACTTTGTATTCGATGTACCTCGTCTCCCGACACATATTCAATTGATCTCAAATTATGTATACACATAATTTCTTAATAGTTAAGAAATAAGGTCCACCCTAATGTGGACTCATTTGAATCGTAACGCCAAAAGCGAGTCGAAGTTCGAGGCAACGGATACTCGCCATACCGAAGCCTGGATCTCGTGGTCGCTGTATCTATTAAATCAGCAGTTGAAACCGGTACAACGAGTTTCTTCTTCATTTCTAAATTGCATCGAACGAAAATTGACCGAGGAATGCTACTACAAATCAGATTCAAGCGAATTTTTCATCCGACAATTACGTCGTTGATTGTCAGTAGTCGTGGTGCTGGGCGTCTCATAAAAATCGAGTCTGCGCGCCGCCCGGTATGCGTGTGTGCGTGCGTAGTATACGGTGTACAGGTTCCAGCAGGGTGGAGAGAGGAAAAGAAAGAAAATAAGGTAAACCCGGGTAGAAATCTAGCCGGAGGGGGGATCCTTTTGAGGGGCATGCGATCAGGATTACCTTCATGGTAATCTTCGTATCCAGTAGCTATAAGCAACTGCATTCATTTAGCCGGTGTCTCGAGCGTGTAGGTGCAAGCAGCGAGCAGTCGATCGCGCGCAGTCGGCTCCGTGTTATTAGCCGGGCACGGGCCTCGACGTCCCGAGAGCCCGAGAGAGAGAAGCGTCTGAAATATGCTGATAATGGGTGGACGCCGCGAAATCCTTAGGGGGCCCGATTGCAGTAAACACTTATTTGGGTACGTAAGTGGCGGCCCCTTGAGTCGGCTCGTTACAAATCCGCTGAAAGTGATGAATGTTAAAATAACACTATTTCAACGATCGGTTTCACCAAATTTATTCCTCGATCGGGTTCCCCTGATATTTACGCCCCATCTTTATGTAAAGCGGAACACCCCGTCGTCGCGCAGTGGGCCCGCTTTTTCTGACCAAAAGTCAATTTTTCAAGATTAACGTATTCCTTATAAATTGAGAAACCTTTGAAACTAGCAAATATAGAATATTATTCATTTCAGAGGATTCTGTGGCGAGCAGACTGCGAATGTTTATACTACATTAAAAATGTTTGCATTAATTGTGGGAAGCAGAAATAACAAAAATTGATTTGATGTCTTAATCACTTTTTTTTGCATTGAAAGCAATATTACAATATTCTTGAATATTTTAATATTTCACTGTTTTATATTTCGCCCAACTAATTCCATCGTAAATGGATAAAGAGAGATCCGCAGTCCATTTATTACACAATCACAAATTAATTAATTGCATTGATTGTGGGAAGCAGGAATAATATAAAAATTGATTTCATTCATTAATCACTTTGTTCCATTAAAAGCAACATTAAAATATTCTTGAATTTTTAAAAATTGTATTGATTGTGGAAAGCAGGAATAATATAAAAATTGATTTCATTCATTAATCACTTTGTTCCATTAAAAGCAACATTACAATATTCTTGAATTCATTAAACCTTTTACAATTACTTCATAAATGCATAAAGATAAATAATAATAGTAAAGATGTTGAATTACGTCCTCAGCGGTTGTACCCAATACTAGGACACCCTGTAGACACAAGGAATGTTGCATAGAATGAATGAAACTTGAATGAATCAGTTGATTTCCACCTATGGTTACATTGAGAATTTTCTTCCTCTTGACGTCGTACCAAACGATGCAATAGAAAAACAATTTGATCTTGAAAATGATGTTCAGCCATCGATTCAAAGGTGTAGAATCACTCGAAGAAGCCCATGAATACATTTCGTTCCACCGTTTACATGAGGCAGAGATTCTCGATATCAAAGTTGCTAAGTAACCAGGATATTTTATTAAAATTGAATCCGATAAATATATCTGCTCTGTCCGGTTGTAATTGCAATACGATCATGCGCGAGGTATCGGTATTCAATTAATGGAACTAGAACGGATCGCGCGAAGAGGAACAGCGAGCGGAGTAATTATTGCCATAAATAATTATCTAACATGGAAGCCATTAAGGATAGAGCGTAAAGTACATAAGGGAAGGGCATAAATTGAATATTAATACAGACTGACGAAGGGAGACGATAAAACGCGACAAAGACGCCACCGATCCTGTACCAATAAATAACGTTGAAACATAATACACGGAGGAGATAACTCGTCTAACAGGAATCCACGGTTTTTGTCCCCGGCAACGTAAGAATACGTTGATCGCGGGCTAGCCGTTTTTCGCCGGGTCGGCCTTCGCTAATTCCCCTTAGCAGGAATAGGCACTTTGGATCTAGATAGATGCGGCGACCATTTAACACGGTCGGCCTATCCGCCGTTCAATCTGAGATTGTTGACGCCAGAATGCGCGAAGTATGTCGGATCCTGAAATCGTGGATGATTGCAAACGCTAAAGCTTCGTACAGACCTGAACATTGCGCCAAATGACGAAATCGCCAGATTAAAAAGCAAGGGGCACCACGTGACATACCTACCCTAGGGTATTTATCAGTGTTACCAACGTCAGCGCCGAAAAAGTTTTCTTTTTGTGGTAACACTGATATACATACCTATGTATCAGTCTAACCCTTCAATTCTGCTATGATTCCACGTTTTTTTACTAATATATTTTTATTAATATCTTTATTAAGCCCTATATATTTTTGTTGTTACGATTCCACGTTGGCAGTCCTGACTAAGCGCCATCTGGTCTGACTAGCTGAACTAAAATTATCTCTAGACTTGCTTTAGACTCTGGCATCGTGAATGGAATATGGGAAAATTTAATTTTTATTTATTTGTCTGTCACAAATAGACATTTTTCACTGATATGATGGGGCACACGTGGTGCAGTGAACCTTTCTCAATCAAATGAACCTTTATGCAGTTCAAAATATGCTGATATAAAGTTATGCTCGTGCCAGAGTCTAAAGCAAGTCTAGTGCCAATTTTAGTTCAGCTAGTATAGACCAGATGGCGCCTAGTCAGGACAGCCAACGTGGAATCGTAACAACAAAAATATATGGGGCTTGAGTCCACTTGGATCTACTAATAGCAATACAGACATTAATAAAAAAAGAAAAAATATATTGAATAGTTCCAAATATTTTTTAATAGAAAGTGATATTTTTACATAAGTTTGTTGTTTCACGTAATTTGATACATATTTAATTTTTTCATGTAAAGAACAATATTAAAGAAAATCTTCCCGGACATTCTCGGACGCGTTAAAAACTAGGACAAATCTGGGGAAAAGCTTCTCGCTCGGCGAAATGTTCAGGTCTGTACGAAGCTTAAAGCTTCAAACGCAAACGTATCCCTCGCGCTTGGACACTTTTTTCCGGTCCCACCGCGCTGCGAGATGGTAAAGTGAGAACAGTTACCACGCGAAATTTACGGCTCTATTGACGGTGATTAATGGGATAGTTCAATCTATTTATAATTTGGCGTTAGCCACGAGCGAGCAGCAGGGATTCGGTGCGAGTCACGATTCGTATCCTTTCAGGAAGGATTTATGGAATTGACGCGACCGCTTTCCCAGGTTAATTATTTTGTCGCGAAACGTCGCTCGTACATTATATTTGGTACTTTGCGCTCTGTCCGCGCGGAACTTTCTCCCTCGTAAAAGTCTCGCCGGAAGGGCCGCATAATTAGAGAAGCGGATTAGCCTTTAACGATCCGCCTTGCCCCAGGCGCTAGTCTCCGTCGTATATTTTCTTTCAGTTCGGGATCTACAGCGACAGACTTTTTAGTTGTCTTTGGACTTAGACGCCGAATAAAACTACAACGATTTACGCGAATATCGCTGTCCAACAACAAAAATGTTTCCATACAACTGTTGGGTGGATTGACTTGGATGGACTTAATTTTTAAACATGTTTAAACAATCATACCGTATTAATAATGGATATCATTTAATTTGGGAATGTTTGGAGAATCTTTTTCTACAAAGAACAATTCAATATCTTTTATAATCACATCACAATATTTGTTTAAAATTGAAAAATACTTTTTAACTAAATCGTTCAGTTTAAAACAATAATAAATACATTAAATGAAACAAGAAATTAAAAAATTGTCCGAGTACACTGTCAAACAAATTTCAACTATTTTCATGTTTCCAAATAACTGTTGGGTGGATCCTATAATTAATTAATTCCTATTAATAATGGATATCACTGGATTCGGAAATGTCCACAGAATTTTTTTGCTGTAAAGAACAATTCAATATCTTTTATAATGACATCACAATATTTGTTTAAAGTTGAAAAATACGTTTTTCTTTTCGTTATTCTATGTATTCTGCTGACTAAGAGGATAACTCTACCATAAAAAGTCTAGAGTGATTAAAATTCCATCCATATCTCGGTTAATTGTATGCAGTGCAAACAGCCTAGCAATTATAACGCTGTTATGATCCTATAATTAGTTAGGTATGTATGTCTCGAGACAATGCATACAACCACGATGAAAAGTATTGATATAGCTATAATTACACTGGCATTTAATTAGGGAAGAGCTGTGCAATACCGGCCACCCTGAGTTATTGTAGTTCGTAGTAAATGATGCTTAATGAAAGGGAAGATGTCGCGTGTTTCTGATTCATACTGTAAAAATTGTCGTTCAGTACCGGCCAACTAATTTTAGTAGATTAAGAGCCAATTAATTAATAATGTCAGATATAATAATAAAAGTAATCATTTCATTTTATGCATTTATGAAAAAAATGAGTAGGTGCAATAATTTAACACTTAAAAAATGTATTTAACAGTTAACAGTTAAAAATTACTTAAGTTAATTACGCTGAAAATGTTATTAATTACGCTTATTAAAGATGCTGAAACTATTTAAGGACATCAATGTATTTCAACTTAGTAGAATAATTAAAAGAAGAATTAAATTTTTATTTGGCTCCTGTGTCCTGCAATCAATGCAAACATTTTTTATTTTGCATAAGGACAGTCTATTATAATAATCATATTACTTTTGTCCCACTCCGTTCGTGACTGCACTTCGAAATTGACTTCATCTTGTTAAAACAATCGACAAGCTTGAAAAAACCGATCTGAATATTGATGTAATACACGTCCATATGCAAACTGCGCTTACCGTCGTGTACACATCGCACGAACTGTATGCTTAATATCAATTCGTCTGAGAATAACGTCTATGCATGTGCGACTGTCCACTTATTAATGGAAGTGCTGTCGACACGAATCCGGCGGAAGTCACGCACGGGAAAACTGCTTCTTGGCTGTCGGTCGATTATCTTTTCTGATCATCCAACTGAAATGAGAGACCGGCGAATGGTATATATACACCAGTATTCCGACACGCAAATATATAAACAGTTAGGAAGACCAAGAACAAGAATCGATGCATATTAAACGTTGCACAAATCTCGAAGAATTCCTTAGGAATAAATTAAGACATTTGCTTAATTTACAAATCTGTTTATTATATCGTATTGATATACATAAATTAATTAGGCTTCAGAAAACACGAATATATATTTTTATACAAAAATAATGATTTTATCGCAAGTTAGGTCAACCACATCACAGAAAAAGAAATTGTAGTAATAGTAATTTATTAAGCAAATTAAATAATTGGCTTTTTTATATTTTGGTACACAACTACGAAAACATGTTAAAGTGTTTCTACGTGTTTTAACAATTTTAGTATTCATTTTTAATTAATTTTATTTTAGTTAGTTTAAAATTTTAACAATTTAGAAATTAAATGTAAATGAAACAAGTTTTCATATGTATTTGGTTCTTCCTTTGTTATATGTATATTTTATATATTCTTCCTAAATTTAATATGATTAGTAAACAAAATTGTTTGAAATAAGTAGCAGCTGAGGAACTGTCCTTTGAAATAAATTTCAAACAAAACGCTTAAAATAGTAAGCAGTTGTTCGCAACAGAATTAAAAACTAATTCGGAGTGCTCCAATAATTTGGATATGGAAAACAAAAGCTTTTAAAATTTTTTATAATTTTTTCTATAGCTTTAGAACCCTATAAACTATCGTTTATAGTAAAATATAAACATTTATATTTTATATAAATATTATAAAAGATAAACATTTTGTTATAAAATATAAACAACAAATACGTTGTTATCTAATCGAATACTAAACATTTCAGTATTATATGAAGTATTTTATCAATTTCATACCTACGAAAAGAAAAAGTCACATAAAGTGGAATTATTCTAGGTCGGAAGAAATGCTGAATTTCCGAGTTAAAATAGCACCGAGAGTGCAAAGGGTTAATTAGCGAAATTGTTATCGCGAGTGTGTTTAACTAAGCGGTCGGTGCAATAACATTGACGCAAACAGTCTGTAATTTAGTTGGAAGATATCATTGCGGATACTGGTCCTGCATAACAGCTCGTAGTTTCTGCGGTAACCCCCCTCGATCCTAAATCCCACATCGCTCCGTGCGTGCCGCCGGAATTCATTCCCGACCCGAGCAACGGTGTCTCTTCTTTTTCTGAAAATTCCGTCGCTCGGCGTCCGCGGAGTCTGGGCCAAGAGACGTTCGAAGACCGTCTACTATCCTAATGCAGTAGACTGCGGTGCAGAAATAACGCCGGGGCAAAACAACCAGCTTAACAGAGAAAAGGGAGATGCGGTAAGGACGAACGATTAAGAACTAGGATCAAAATAAGAATATAAAGCACCTCGGAAACTAAAAAGTAACATAAAAATATCTTTTTTTCGACGATGAATACC
This sequence comes from Lasioglossum vierecki, assembly GCA_028455595.1. Lineage (NCBI taxonomy): Eukaryota > Metazoa > Arthropoda > Insecta > Hymenoptera > Halictidae > Lasioglossum > Lasioglossum vierecki. Next base: position 3,441,263 of record CM052339.1, read on the forward strand.
TGTGTACTATTGTAAAAATGTAGGTATTCATATCTTTCTTTTTTTATTATTTATTATTTAACGTCGCTTCTTGAATTCTTGCGTGAGAATTATTTCGCGTATTCATTATTTGATGAATTAATTTGACGTAATAATCCTTCATTGTATGATGTTTTTAATTGGGGTGATAAAATTTAAAGAAGGTCAGTTTTTGTGTTTTATTTAAAGGAAACATATGAAAAACATTAAAACAATATTTTCAGGAAAATAAACATAAATAAACATAGTAAGAAAACACATTCTTAGTTTACTATATCAGATATGATGCACTATGTAGCGAACTGTTAAGAAAATGAATATAATATATAAATATTGCTTTACATTCTGTATAATCAATGCTATTCGTGTGTTAGGTATCGCGTATTATCATTAGACTGTGGATGTTTAATAAAATACATAAATATTTACTTAAAAATATTAAGTATTAAATACAATTTTAATCTTATTATTTAATTAAAATATTAAATACAATAAATATTTAATTGTATTAATTTGATGTAAAGAAATATTTAGAAGCATGGGTAAAGCTATGGGTCCAAGAATAATCAGAAAAATTAATAGTGTCTGGACATCATAAAGGAAACCATAATCGACAAAGTATCTAGCAAAGACCACCTGTCGCAAGTTATCCAGCAATTCCGTTGAAACCCGGCATCGTAGAACTTCGTCAGTTTTGGCTGTTCCCCAAATTGAAAAATCCTCCGAGAGGACGAAGACACAAGAACGTAGAAGACATTAAACGAAACGAGGCGAAGCAGCTGTTGACAGTTCCGAAAGATGAATTTCAGAAGTGCTTCCGCAAGTGGGAAGGTCGCTGGAGGAAGATAGGGGACGTCTTGTGGTAGTTATCGAGCAAGACTAACCCTTTCTCCTGCAACACAAAGAGGATGGTTTCCGGACATACCTCCAACGTGTACGTCTGCAAAGTCGCTGAGAGATAAAAAAAAGTGTTGACTGGTAAGGTGGTGGAGAAAAAGCAGCAGAGAAAGCGGGCAGGGGTGGAGGGGTTAGAGAGAAAGGAGAAAGGGGAGACCCATTTCGCATTCTGTGGAGAACTAGTCAGCGGCTAACTATAAGAAAGGCTAACTATAACTCGGAGTCTCTACACCCCTCAGCGGCTATTTCCAGCGTTGCGTTTGTCGCACTGCCAATCCCCTCTCGGTCTCGTCTACTTTCCTCCCTCTCTTATTACCCTAACCGTAGTCTCCTAACCTCTGTGATCGGTGATCGCGTGAACACCGCGTTCCTCGGCGTGCCGTCGCGTCGCGCTTCGGTCGCGTAAAGAACGCGGCGCGGCGTTACGGGTTACAACGTGGCCGGCCTCTGTCTACAGCTGGGTCGGAAATAGTTTCGGCTAGGTGGCCTCTCCCACTACTCTTTCACCGATTCAGGACTTTCTTCGTCCCTATCAGGTGACAAACAGCCCCCCTAACGGATGATCCAAGCCTATTTCAATTACAGTCGTGCGTCGCTTAACGACGGGTCGTGTACGCTGTAGTAGACATTTAATTGCATACAAGTCATATTTTAAACACCAAATGGCTTGCACAGTGGTGGACAAGAACACCTGCACAGGCAACTGCAACAGACACTTGCTACTAGACACGGAGTTGATGCACTCATGGTAAAAATTGGGGGTTGAAACGTGACACAGTGAAAACATTTAGAATATTTATGAATATCCTTATATTATTGTTATTCCTTATTTATTGTCATTATTAATATTTATCAAACTGATCTCATAAATTTCCATAAATAGAAAATTGTAATATGTTTATTTTCTTCGTAGAAATTTATCGATTCTACGGTCTTACAAATTTTTACGTTCACGCCATTGTCCATTAATCGAATTTAGATGTATTCATTACCTAATTATGAACGCATTTTAATTTTCTATACATATGTTAATATTAATTCAGAAAGTTATTAAAAAAAGTGTGCACAATGATTCGATTTAAAATAATACCAATAGAATTGTATTCTTCAATAATTCTAATATGAAAAATAATGAAATTATGTTTCAGATTTATTAGCCGAGCAAATGTAGGCCTAGGATACCAATCAAAAATGCTATAAACTGTTGGTTACTGGATTTTCTTCAAAATAGCAGTCAAGTTGTAAGTATTTTGAAATGAATGAAATCCTTACTATATTTTATTAATAGATATAGTTGTTGAATATTTATATTGAACTCCAACAAAGGTGGAAAAGGTTAGTGAACTAAACATTGCGGTACGAAATGGAGACACTGGTGATAGAATTTTCATACTTTTTATTCTATCTCGAATATGCAGCGTGTATCAGATTCCGCGTTTCGCGAAGAATATCGATTACTATGTCTTGTCACTTAGGGGTTGTCGAGGACATAGACTTACAAAACGACAGAAATAGAACTTATCGATTTCACCGTAGAATAATTTCACAATTTTCACAATAGATCCTGTGACATTAACACGTACAGTCAAGAATAGAGATAAATTATTTCATGAAAATATTTCTAAAGAAACTTGTAAATGACTTATAAACGAAATGTTTTTCTAAAAATATATATATGAAGATCAGAGACTTTATTACCTAAATTATTACTTAAACAATTTTCTAGACTGAGGATTTTTTCATTTATGGGAACATTCGTGAAGGTATAGGTGAGAGCAATTACTGTTGAAATAGGAAACCGTGTAACGTGGACACCATTGTCATAATTGCATTTTATTAACGTATTTACAGTTGATCACCTCCGGTGGTGGTGCCAACAAGACTGCGGTTTCACGGACACTTGGTCCGTGCGTTTAAAACCGCATTTGGAGCGCTCGTTAATGGATCGGTGTCGAATACACGGTGAACGTAGATACCTTTAAAAAAAAATCAAAATCTCAGGTTTATAGCAAACCATATCTAACAATCAAAAAAGTATAGTTCTTATTTAACTATTCTAAACCTGCTTCAAACTTTGCAGTTCATTAGGGCGATTTACAAATTCTGTAAAAAATGATACATTCACTTGATAGCGTGTAATTAATTAATAATGTAAAGAATATTTTGAATAATAGTACAGACATTTTTAGTGGTGACTTCGAGTCAACGAAAAAATAGGATTGTTAATGGCGATAAAGTAGTAAATCGATCTTTTATTTAACATTTTTGACTACATAAAAATCTTATTTTTGTATCATGGAGAAATGAGAACGCGATTCAATCCCGTAACCATTGCAATTCTGGAAACGAGTCTACCGCCTTAAATGTCTCAAGATCGGGACAGGATCGAAATAACTCTGGCCCATTAGTATTCAACACATCAAAGTGAATTGCTAATGTTCGTTATCGATAGGCAAAATTGGTGTTGAGCAATGTCATTACCGTGACAAAACTAATTAAACTTCTAGCGAAGTTCTCTGACCGTGTGACGCGTGCTGTGTCGAGCAGAGCTCGTCATAGATTAAATTTGCATATGTATGTCTCGCCGTGCTCTCGTGCAGAAAAACACACACTCACGCGCATAGCACTTCAATTACGGGGATTCGTAACAGATCGAAGACCCGCGGGGTCAGTGCTCGAACCTATTTCTGCAACTTTAGTCGCTTTTATTGGATAAATTCTATTATTTATTTACGGCCAAGCTTCCCTATAGGGCTTGAGAAAGCGGAGAGCCTATCGAGAGACTTGTATGGCTTCGCAGATACCGTTGATTACCTCGTTAATCTCTCTCGAACAGGTGAATGAATTTTGTGCGACAAAACGAGAGAAAGTCCAACAAATTATGTTGTTATTAATTAAATTGTTCATTAAGAATAATAATAATTCATTTTAAATAGACAGCGGATTTGATGCATTTATAACAAAAATGAACAGGTGAAAAGTACTGTTGCATTATTTTCAAAGTATCCAACATATTAAAAAACATAATGAATTTTTATTTCACTTTAGCTTGTTGCAATTCAAGTAGACAATTTTTATTTTGCATAAATATTCGCTGTCGATCATATTTTGAATTTCATTTTATGAAACAACTGACATACTGTATAATTCATTAAATAGCATGGTGCAATGTCACATTAAATATTCGAAAATTATTTAATTGAATATTGAAATGAAACGTTCCTAATTAATGAGGAATAACATAACGTTGTTCATTGCATAATGCTAATAAAATATTGGTTTTACCTTCAGTAGTATTCAGTACATTTTTAAATTGGTCTAGTATATTTCTTTTGAACAGTAAATATTTAAAAAAATAATGGAAGAGAAGCAACGTAACAATTTCTTTTATTTACATTATTTTTATTTTTTAAATGGAACGGTGTACGTTTTTTAATCTCGTATGAAACCGTGGGTGAAGACAATTCACTCTTCTGCATTTGAATAAGAGGAACATGTAAATCTTAAGATTTTCAGTTTTGCCAATTGGACGAATTTGCGAAGAGAAGAAAAAAATTTAATAAATTAAAATAAATTTGTTTCTCAAAATTCTTGTTCGTTGAACATGGCACCACCGTGACTGCATTAGTAGCTCCCACGTTTCTGTCTTGGTTATCTGGTCGCTGGTATTTGATTGCTGGCTGCCGCGTGCCGCAAGAATGCGGACTTGTAATGATAACGTTCATTTAAATTTCATGCATTAGCCCGAGCTATGTACGGTAGCGTTGTTGCGTTTTATCTCGGGTTACCGTTTCGGTGTTGGTCGTCGAGTTATGTGGATGATTGAGATGTTTCGATAGCGATGAAAGAACGTTTTTGTACGACAATGATTATTTACGATACATTATGGACCGTTTTAGATAAGCGGCGTAAATTCTCTCGTGTCCCTCTGTATTTCAGTTTCTGAAATATTTCCGTACTTATGCCTGCTGGACGATTCTTTTCATAGGCGCACGCCGGGGTAAAAGATAATGACAGCAAAAAACAAGCCGCGCATGTAAAATAACTTATACCGTGCAAAAAGAGTGCATGCTTAAGATAGTAAATAGACAGCGGATGCAAGTTTCAATTTTTTTAAGCAAATTTTCAGTCAATGGGTTAAAGACAATCTGATCTACAGTGATTAATAGCCTTTCTAGATATGAATATTCCTATATCGAATTTAATATTCCAGTATTTCTTTTTAAATTTCTAGAAACCATAATTTATTATATTTATTATATATTATATATTTCAATATATTTATTATTTATTAAAAATCGAACACGATTCTATCGAATTTAATATTCTAATATTTTTTTTCATTCTAATCTAATGTGTTTCATTTTTTATATAAATTCATTTTTTAATAAAATTATCATTTTTTATATAAAATCAATTTTTACATAATTTATGTAATGACTTCATTAGGTAGTCAATTACATCTGCAAATTATCACTGCCGACTGTGAGCCGCAGTCTTCTCAACAAATTAGGCTTGCTCAGATAGGAGATTCCGCTGATAGAGTAAAATCCATTTGTGAGCTTTATTTAATGAACATCCTGCGAGAGTAGACAGAGCTCTCTCTCTCTCTCTCCTTCAAGCTGAATCGATGGTGCCCCATGCCCGCGTAGCAAGAAGTCTGCTTGACCACCTAATTACAGTCGGCTCTTTAGGGATTAAGTTTGCGTTTAAGTTTTTCATGCAGCCTTGGGTCGGCCCGTTCCTTTCGCGTCGAACAGCTCTGTGATTTTCAAGCGATTAAGTGGCCGACACGATTAGAGTCGACCGAATTAGCCTGAACGATTTCGAGGCGAAAAAGCAACTTCCAAACAGATCGATGTTCTATAGACGATCAAACGATCGCGTGCATCCGGTGCATCATTGAAACAAATATTTTTTTTCCTTTTACTCCTTACCTTGGCCCGTAACGATTCACATTGGCTAAACTAAAGGTGGAATCCTTTGCGCGTCTGGACGCAGCGTTTTCTTATCCATACTCCATTCGTCGTAGCTCTCTGCTATGCGTCTGGACGCACAAGTTTGCGTTTCTATGTTTCAGATCTTCAATTAAATTACAATGTAATTAGTAATTGCAATGGAGTACAATTTTCAAATACATTGTAATTCAATTATATTGCAATTTATAATTCAGATCTTCATTCAATTAAATTACAATTCGTAATTGCAATGGAGTACAATTTTCAAATACATTGTAATTCAATTATATTGTAATTTATAATTCAGATCTTCATTCAATTAAATTACAATGTAATTCGTAATTGCAATCGAGTATAATTTTAAAATACATTGTAATTCAATTATATGGTATTTTAATTACATTGTATTTCAATTACACATGTGATTAAAATACCTAGTAATTGAACTACATTGTATTATTGTAATATTTATTTAATTACATTGTAATATTGAATGAACATGCATCATGTTGAAATACATCATGCAACATTACTTGTGAGTCAGATTAAATAAATGCAGCAGAAATTGCAACAGAAGCACATACTCGATTGAAACAGAAAATGCATTTACGATCGTAAGAATTGCATTGCAGAATCACTAATAATTCTTATTCCTACACATTCATTCTAAATGAATCTATTCACTAACAATAAGTCAATCTACCTATAGGGTGCTAAGTGGCATTTGCTTTAAGTCAACATTACAACACAATGCATTTATATGCAGAAAGTAGGCGAATGCGAATAAAAGTGCAATCCATAAAATATCAATTTCCTTTTCAAACTATAAATTACCTTGCTTTTGCTTTTCATTTTTTTGGTCGTTAATTTTTTCTCAGTATTTGTGAATTATTTCCTAAACTCGCGAATGCAGTTGATATTATAAATCTCAAATAATATAAAAAATCAATATATAATTTTTTTATATGAAAATTCAATATAAATTCAGTATAATTTTTTTGATATGGAAATTTAATATTTAGTGTAGTTTAAAAATTAGAATATTGCTAATAAAAAGTTCTATTCTCAAGTGATTAACTATGTAGATACCAACAATAAATAAGCAGAATATTTACAGGTAATTAAACGTTACGGAAAACGAAGATCCTTATCTGCCATTTAATTAACATAAATTGGAATGGGACATTAAACTGCTGCACATTAACAGCGAACAATCTTGACCACCAACGCAATCATTTTGAAATGCGTCATAATAACTAGGTAAGAGTCGATTATGTGAACACACGATTGGAAGTTGTTCTTGATTGGAAGATTATTCAGAATTTTATTGCCACACGCCCGTCGGACTCCAAAAAAAAAAAAGAACCGTAAGTCATAACTTTCGTCATCCACTATACTTACTGAAGGTTCAAGTTCCCTCAATTCGAGAACAGAACACTGGAAACCAGCGGTGTAATCCAGGGGAAAGGAAAATCATCGTGTTGCAATGCGAATTCGATTCACGGTCGAACAACTTGCCGGTAAAAGCAACGAAATTCCTGTGAGATTTTTATTGCGGAGTCTGAGCTGGCGAAGTGAGGCGATGGTATTCTTTAAATAAGAATTTTAAACATGCTATATATTTCCCTTGAAGAATTTTTCATTTGCGAAACCCTAACGCCAGAGAATGCCTGCTCCTGGAATTGAATTAACCAAAAAATTCAATTTCATAAATAGTGAAACGCTGTTGCACTAACGAAAAACATTTATTTAATATATTTAAGAATCTTTAAACAATGTACGAACTTTTTCTAGGTTTTTTTCTTAATATCAAATATTTTAAAAGGCTGATAACTTGATCTATAATCTTATACATAGTCGAATAATTTTGTTTTATTAAAAAATGCATCTTTACTATTCATGCACTGGTTACTCTGGTCTTCTATCATTTTTTTCTATTTCTAATCAACCAGAAGATATCACTTATCACAATTAAGTGACTCATACTGACTGGCTTGATGAGTCAGGCTGAAAAACCACACAGTGCAATTGTATGAATAATAATAAAAGCTAATAAATAAGAACATCTGTAGCTTAAAAAGAAACAATTTTTTCATTAATAAATGACTGAATATAATTCAAATTAAAGTTATACTGCATATTTAAAATTTATCTTACAGTTATACATTTTTTCATCGCACTACTAGCTTTTTAGGCTAACAGCAGAGAATTTTTTATTTTAAAATGTGAGGTGGATTTGGATACTTACTTTCACTTCTCCAGTGCAGATCATCTCGCGAGTTACACGTAACACGTGTCCAATATTTTATAAATCTTTTAATATTTCTTATTTTTACTGTCTTAAACTGCATTTGCTCATTCTCGTTATAAACTCATAAAATTCGGAGTCTATTGATCGCAAAGAACAAATATTATGCAAATAGTGGCTCTAATATGAATATCGTTGCACACATACCGAAACGTACAGCGTGTAACGATGAAAATTATAGCCGCATCAGGCGTTTGACGAGGGTCGGGGAAAGCTAAAGAAATTTTATAGTTCGTTATGTCATGTTCAATACGGGAAACTTAAAGCGGGCCCTCGTGTGCTAGAATGCCGAGACCGGGTACCTTTTTGTTCGGAATAATGAAGGCGTAACTGAAGAGGAAGAGTAATGCAAACGAAAGCGCGGTACGCAATCCGAGTTGAAATAATTGCTGTGTGGAGATCGATGTGGAAATGAAGGACCGATTAATATTCTGCTCGGGGAATGCTAGTTTCGCGGTGCATTTATCGGCGTAAAGAAACAGCGCCAAAAGGTGAATTCGGATTTTCGCAGTACCCACTTTAAATATCTATTTAAAATGAATACTTTTGTCGATAAGGAAAAAAATTATTTTTATGTCTTTGATATACGTATGCACTCGAAAGTATGTCGACAACGCGTTTCATTTTTATTTTCATTTATTTTTATACGCATACGATTTTCACTGTTATTAACACTTTACCTACCAAAAGAAAACATAGAAATTTTCTTAAATTAAACTATTAGATGATGTTATTGAAGGTGGCTTGTTAGTTCACAATGAAAATTGCTGTTGCTATCGAAGGTTTTATTAAAAAGTTTTTAGCCACGTACGTATAGTACCTTTACAATTGGCAATCGTTGGTGAACATGTAATATCAAGTTTACTTTAGCGCGTGTACTGTTTCACACTTGGCTACTACCTAGATTGCTCAATTTTCTCTTTGGATCAAATTACTCATGCGGATTACTCATGCGGTTTTATTTCCTCTCTATTGCTGTTTGTCTTATCAATCCGTTATTCACCGATTTACTTTCTGGAAAGTAGTAACCCGCGTTTAATTGAACAGACTAGGCTCTATATTATATTATATAGAGTGTATAATTGTATATATATATTTTTATAAATAATATATATATAACAATTGTATATATAAAATATGTACCTTATTGTTTTATAATATTGAAATATATTTTTAATCTTGAATAATGAAACAGAATGTTTGAAATATTTCTGTATAAATATTATATATTATTTATGCATATTATACTATGTAATATTATACTATGTATAAATAATATATATAATAATTGTACATATAAAATATGTACATTATTGTTTTATAATATTGAAATATAATTTGAATCTTGAAAATAATGAAACAGTACGTTTTAAATATTTACGTAATGTTTCTACTAATATGAAATTGCACCTACTAATTCTCGGCATAAATACATAAACTCAGAATTCTGCTCCCAACTTCCTGCAAGTGTAAAAGAATCGTTATACATTTTTAGTTTCCAATGTACACAGTCTATTACGATTCGATTTCGAAAATGAAAAGGTAAAACAACAGGAATAATTTAGTGGACGATTATATTCGTTCATGAATGCAATCGAGTCGATGCGCTGGTATGCATGTACTACATAGAAACACTACAAACGAGCTGACTCGTGCTCCCATTGATCGTGCAGCAGACCGTAATTTTTCCAGGATTAATTTCACTTTAATTTTGCCGGCTAACTGGCCGACTTCAAGGTATGCAACAAACGTTTCTCCTTCTCCCCTATCGAACGTCACGGTGTATATATCGCGACACCTCCTCTCTACGGCAACGAGTGAAAGTACTCGGAATTCTTGCGGCCAGTTTGAGCCGAGGGTTCGCGTCTGAAGAGGCTTACGCAATGCGTATGGTAACAGGTGTATTACCTGTGTAATAACGTGTCCAGCGGATTGGTACTCGTTCGCACTTGCATATCAGTCACGATGTTGCAGCGCCCAAAAATCTCGCGAGCGTAATGCCTTCTGATTTCTCGTCGGGCGAGATGAGTCCTAGTAAATCTATGTACCAGTGGTTCTTATCCTTTTTCTAATCAGGGAAACACTTTTAATTATATAAGGAACTTGCGAGACATCAAAACTAATCATACAAAAAACAAACAAAAACATCCAGCGTAGAAATAAATATATTCTAGAAAATATATTATTACATATATTCTAGAAAATATATTATTAAATATATTCTAGAAAATATATTATTAAATATATTCTAGAAAATATATTATCAAATATATATTCTAGAAAATATAATATTAAATATATTCTAGAAAATATATCATATTATTAAATATATTCTAGAAAATATATTATTAAAAATATTCTAGAAAATATTTAACAAATATATTTTAGAAAATATATTATCAAATATATTCTAGAAAATATATTATCAAATATATTCTAGAAAATATATTATCAAATATATTCTAGAAAATATATTATTAAATATATTCTAGAAAATATATTATTAAATATATTCAATATATTCAATATATTTTATAATTGAAATCAAAATTCACCCTTTATTCGAAATATTTATTCAAACAAGTTTTTCAGCCAACCCTGCCAATAGTACACGTTTCTAAAATAATTTCACAATAAAAAAATGATTTTTTTAATATTTACAAATTTCTTGTGTCTTATCATCGTTCCATGCTTCTCGGAGAAACGACGCGAACGATTCGACCGTGTCGCAATTCACACGCAAGCGTTCGATGAATACACCGTCGCAAGAATGCGCATTGTGGGCCGAGATTCAGTCGCATTCTACTCGCAACGGGTAATTTAGATTGTGAATGTCTGACAGAATGCGACTGACGTAATTTATCGAGTAATCGATCGTGCATTGACATTTGACGTTGACTTTTAGCCGCGACTTTTAAAAACGCTCACCATTAAAGGATTTTCTTTTCAATGCGCACATATATGTATACCGTTATCGTCACGGCACATCCGGTTTTTTAAGTATCCACATTTTATTCCGTGCCGCATGAAATGTTGATTTTCTGATCGAGTTCGCGTTACCTGCTACCTGCCTTGCAGGATGTCCTCCGCAGTTTGTTGATCTGAGTTGGAACTCGTTTCTGGTTCTTGTCAAGCAGCTTCTTATTTACTATTAATATCTATTTTTTTCTTCGAAATGACATTATACTATACTTCCTCATAACTGCATTTCACATCGGGATTATTCTTTAAATTTTATTGTGTCTTGACATGGGTGCTCCATACGTCTTTGTCGTTAGACGACTTATGATAAAACGATTTATCGAAAATCATAATCTGATTTACTTAAATGTTACCAACCGATAACTAAATATATAAATTAATATATAAATATTAATATATAATATGTACTATATAATATTAATATATAATATATAAATATATAAATTAGAATTCTGAATAGTAAATATTAAATGTTCATCTGCATAGAATTGCATACTTTATTGTAATCGATCTGATATTAGAAATCATAGTGTACAGCTATACTTAATGATTTCAAGTAAAACGGAAAGAACGATTGCAATCCACATATTCCTACTTATCGTCAGCTTTCATCTAAAATCTAAAGGCTTTTGTTTCTAAAGACTTTTCCATTTGTATTCTGTTTAAAAGTTTCTATATTTCACGCACTCATTGCGCGCTTTTGATTCGCGTCTGATATTGAACGGAACATATGCAAGGGAATATATTAAAAATCAAAGACATTTAATTATAGAGGTATAAAGAATATCGAAGTAGATGAAAAATGGAAAGTGTAAAGCGTAGACATGTATTATTTGAATTTACACCGAAAGTTGCTCGATGAGAGTTTAATTTTAAGTGTGATTAATCGCTACAGAGAGATTTATGGAAAAAATTACTTTCTCTGTGGTTTTATACGTTAAATATTATGACCAGACTACGAATTTCCATGCAATTGTAGCCCACAAATGTTGAAAACAGTAAAAATGTCGGTTGTAACTAAAATAATAAATAAAATAATATATTTCTTCTCAAAGAAGCAACGACAACATTTGTTTCTAAGCAATAAATAGTGGATACAAAGTAGAAAATAATGAATAAGTTATTTAAATATGATATTTAAACTAGTTTGGTGAACAAATCATTTATTTCTGTTTATTATTTCAACTCGCAAATAACAAATAAAATTCTGTTCACACAACTATTTAAACAAAATGTTATTTAATTGTGCCCTACGCTGCCTCCAACAAAATACAGTCACATCAACTACAGAAGTACATGTTATAGATTTACTAATTTCTCAAACTTAAAGAATAAAATAAGCAATTTTCGAATAAAAGTTTAACACACGGTGCACGATATCCTTGTACGCTTCGGCTAAGCGTAGATCATTTTTCCTCGTGAAAGAGACTCGTTTGAAGATGATGAATACACGTTGTAAAAGAGACTCGTTCGAGTAAGATAAATATATGTTGCACACATAGACACGTGAGATAGAGATTCGATGACGTCCTACTTAACATCCTCCCGGAATAAAAGAGTTAACTTCCGTGATAAAATCTCTGGAGATTTCTCTTCTGTTTAGAAACCTCGCGTTGAGGTCAACTACATCGGTATGTCTTTGATTATCCTTATTATTGTAGTAATTTGGAAGCAAATGAAATTTCGGTGCATCCAAGAGGATCGGCGTTTCCGTAAACGAGTAATAGATTCGTGCTAGACGATTTCTCCTCTACATAAATGCCCCGTTCCTGAATTACCATAATTTGTTTGTAGTACCCATATCTCTCCCATTATCGTTACTATTACTAGAACAACTTTCAAGACCAGCTCCGTCAATGAAAGCAGCTAATCTCGGAATAGAATGTCCAATTAGAACTCTGTGCTATTTCCTTGTTTGATACATTTTTATGTATCCAACCATTTATGTATGTAACCAATGGCGTTCGTTCAAAAGTGTATCGTTGTTCAATTCTATTTTATGAATGAGGATAATAAATTATTAGAATAATGTATGAGACGTTTTTTAAAAGCGTTCGTATTTTATATTCATGGGCAGAGAGAGTTAATATTAATGATTTATTATTCTGAACCATCGATGTTCCTTTATGTTTATTATTCATCTATATATAAATATCGTTTTTCAATTTTATTTTACGAATGAGGGTAATAAATTATTAGAATAAAGTGTGAGACGTTTTTTAAAAGCGTTCGTATTTTATATTCATAGGCAGAGCGAGTTAATATTAATGGTTTATTATTCTAAACCATCGATGTTCCTTTATGTTTATTATTCATTTATAAATATCGTTATATAATAACTGGGTGCAAAAATAATTGTGGTTGTAAAATATCGGACAGTATTCGATCCAGTAGGCAAAATCCATAAAGTCTTGAAATGTAGTTTTCAAAACTACCCACAATTATTTCCTCAATATACTAATTTGTTGTTGAAAATGCACCTTCAGTCAAATATCATTGGCAGAATATTTGTTAATTTTTATCGTAAATGCATAAAATCCGCATTTTATAAATCATTTTATATCTACATCACGAAATAAAGAAAGAAAAAACCATTCGCACAAGTTACTAGACTAAAAGCTTTTCTCCGATGCAGTTTGCAACTGCATAAACGCCATAAGTGCATAGGAATCGCAGTGAACTCATCACTGTCCATGCTGAAGACCTCGGTGCGACATTTCTTACGTTAGCCGCTCGGCATGTGCGTTACGTGAAACCCCGTGCAGTGTTCCCCTATCCGTGCAAAAGTGTATACGTGCGAAGCGTATGCAGTATGCAGTTCCTGCAAGCTGCTGCAAGGACTTTCTCCAGCCCGGGGCGTAGTGCGACGCGCTCGTGTATCGTAAGTTTGCTTACTCGGCCGTGCGCCGCGCCGTATTCCTTTCTTTCGTGCTTGAAAGTTAATGTGCTTTAAGCGTTCACACTAGGATCTGTATACTCTAGGATCTATACCTCGCCGATTGGCTTGGATCAATTCATTTGAATCCCCTGGCTGCGAAAGCTCAAATTTTATATAAAAATACTTTATTATAAAATATATTCAAATTCTATACAATTTAAATATTTTATTATAAATTTACCGAATACATAAAATTCCCTCAAATTTTATATAAATTTAATACTTTATTATAAAATATATTAAAATTCTATACAATTTAAATATTTTAAAATTCCCTCAAATTTTATATAAATTTAATACTTTATTATAAAATATATTAAAATTCTATATAATTTAAATATTTTATTATTTTACTAAATGTATAAAATCTCCTCAAATTTCAATGATGATGAAACTTGAAACATAATTCAGAACTGGATGACAATGCAATATTAAAAAAATTTTTTTTTCAAACTATACTTTGTAAAACTATAATTTGTAAACTGTAAATTGTTTCAACTTATTTATCAGATGCCATTTACTAAACTAATTCTTTCTGATCTTCCAGATAAATTGAAAATTTTAATGAACAAACAGTACTAAAAAACTAACACGGTAAAATGTTCATTAGCATATTGAATTCTATGTCCAAGAGTCGCAGTAATATGTAGTCTCCGAAGATTTTATGGAAATCGTATATTACAACGAGAAGAAAACAAAGTTTAACGAGCATCATGTAACTTTATCTTCGACGTGAATATTTCAACGACATAACACATGTAGAAAACATAATCTCCCGAGTTGATCTTAATTAATTTGAATATTGGAGATTATTTTCAACGGTAATTAAAGTCGCGAGAGATTTTGATGTCGGAGCCACGACAGACTAAATCTTGGCATTAAGTCGTTAAATTTACGTAACGTATCCGAGCGTAGATCATCTTTCTATCATTAGTTCCTGGTCTGTTACGACTCCCGATGAATATTTAACGCAACCGACTGATTCGCTTTATCCTTTCATCGCTAAGTTGATCTGTGCTTTAGAAACCAGCTGCCTTTGGAATTTCGAAGGGATAGAAGCGCGTAATCTGAATAAGGATGAAACTTTACGCGGCGAATAATAAATAGCAAAATAATAAGTGTCTCCGCGCGGGAAGTGCGCTTGAAACGACCAATCAGGAACGCGGATCAACGGAAATCCAGAGATAGCTAGTCGTCATTATTGCTTTGTCCTGCGCGACAGGTGCCTGAGCAGCGAAGATGCTCGAGCGGCACTTCTGAACACCTGAAATAGCTCTGCTATTCCGTTGACTTTTACGATTACAGGCGCTTTAAACGTACAAATAATATTCCCGCGCCATTTCGACCGCCCAAGGCCAGTTTTCCGCGCGATCGTTAGCACCTTATCAACCTGTCCGTGACTTTCTTATACAATTGGAAATAAATCATCCGAAGTATTAATCGCGGTGCCGCGTGGAAACCTAACGATGCCACAGTGGGCCACAACGGCCTCCTAGAAGTTAGTCCCCCTCCCCACTTCTAGAATTAAATAATTTAAAATTATAGAAAAAATTTAGATTTTTTGAGTAGCTTCCACTTCTCATTTTTTTTCAATTCTCTTTATTGTGCTAAGTTGTGTTAGGTAACATATATTAGTATATTATAATTGAATTGAACAAAATCAAACAAAATCTGAATGATAATGTAGAAGTTTAAGAAAAATTCTTTTATATAAATTTTACTTTAGAGAAAACTCATTATATTTTATTAAATATGTAAGTATATCACATTGTTTCTTTCATTCATCTCTACTATCATTGAGTTCATTGTTTGCAGGCTTTCTCTAACACCGAAATTACAATTTCTAACTTCTCTGCTAGGAATTCGAGATGTATTCGTGAGATAAGAATTCTTCCGTTTACACACCTACTTTGAAAAGTAAAAGCAAGACTCTTTTAGTTCCCATTTTTATTTCATTACCCACCTTCGAGGAAGTGTTTTTACTTGAGATGTGAAGCAGTTAGAAGTTTTTAACATTTCTCTTCAGGTTTCCAAATTTGCATATTATTTTACTTACTAACATGTTTTCGTCATTATTCTTAACTCGTAAATCATCTTCCTTATGGATTGAAACAATATATTTGTATATTTAATTAGTTGCAAATAATCTGACCTTTTTCCTATCATAAAAAATAAGCGAGATTTTTAACCCTTTGCAGTCGGAGTTATTTTAACTTGAAAATTAAATATTTCTTCCTCGCTAGAATAATTCTATCATATATGACTTTTATAATTTTATGGATATCAAATTGATACAATACCTCATACAATACTGAAATGTGTAGTAATTGATTAAATATCAGCATATTTAATAATGTAAACAATCTTGTGAATAGTACAACAATTTTCAGTGGTGGCTCTAAGTTTCAACACTTACTTTTCAGAGTTTTTGGGTATTCCAACTTATACAATAAAATTAATTATAACATTTTATCCGTTAGAGCTATTATTATACTTTCCACTGCGAAAATGTAGCTGGCAACTGTACCTTTCCAACGGTATAAATTATTTCAAATAATTCTCATCCCACGAAATTTATATCTAAAAAACAAGAGGTGTCCCAATCTTTATGACAGTCCTTTGGCATAAAAGGCAGAAACTTCTTTAAGTACCTAATAGAATATACGCTAAATTACTTTGGTTGCTCGGTTTGAAGAAGAGATTGGCATCTCGCTGCTGTGACATAATCTCCAGCAGATTAAATTCCCCTTGTGATGTGAATTTCCTCGTGTCGGGTCTCTCTCGACGACACCCTCGGATACTTTCAGTCTACATTATAATTGAAAGTTGTGAGCAGGGCGGCAGAACGTTTCACGGGACAGAAATTTGATCAGCTTAAAAGCCTACTGTCGTACGCAATTATAATCGTCGGCCGGTGTACCGTTCCGGCGAAAACGTGTCTGCTGCATGATCCGATTCGTTGATTTCGCTGCTGCCGCCCGCGGTAGCGTGATCGCGATCCCTGTGATCCCGTGATCTCGAGATACACTTTAGGGTACCAGTCAAATGTCGTCCAACCACCGCAAGAAACGCATCTTCGACTGGACGACAGGTTGTTTCCGCGCGAATTAACGAGTCCTCGCGATTATCTTCTATATATCTTAAGGAGGGAATTTCTTTTTTCTTGCTGAAAAAAATCGACGCTTTAGGATTTCTTATTAACAAGAATGTAACGTTAATTAATTTGAAACTTTTCGTATGTGTCTGTTGTACTTTCATCATTGTATTAAATTATTTATTTAATTTTTTTAATTATTTATTTTTATTATCACCAATAATAAAAGTTTTGCTGTAACAGATACTTCCTTAATTAATATAAAATATTTGAAATATTTTGTTCACAACACTAAAGTTTCTCCTAAATGATTATAGTAAAATAAATATATATTATGTGTTATGTACATTATATAGTTTTATAATTATAGTATTATAAAACTATATAATAATACGTATGCTTTGATTTCCATAGATGCATGTTAGCGTTTCATTTATTTTATAGAAACTTTTTAAACAAACCTCTCCAAAAAGATTGTATCTCCAAAGAACTTTTAATATTAGAATTTTAATATTATATTTGATCATGATTACTCCACAATATTGAACATAGTCAACCTGGAAATATTATCTGCTCGAAGAAGAGTATCCGACCAGAGCTTTATTTTTAACTTAATTAATAACCATATAGATTGTCCCTCTCTCCTTATGCAGATCAATTTTCATGCACCTGAACGTGCTTTGAGATCTCGAGCAGGTTTTCAAACACTTAAATGCAAATCCACATATGGATTAATAAATCCTATAAATCGAATTATTGCGAACTCCAACACCTTTATAATAGTATTGATTAAAAAAAAATTACGCTTGATTAACTTATAATATCAATACCTCTATACCAACAGTTTTTTTATGCATGTCCTTTCTTAGTAATTTATGTCTTTGTTATATTGTAAACATTTGTATAAATGGACCTCGGTCCGTTCATAATAAATGATAATATAATAAAGATAATAATAAGAAGGTTTGCTAGAGGTAACAATTTTCTTTCGTAAAACTTCCACAGAAATGAATAAATTCGAATAGAATTTTTTAACAAAAAGGGGAAGGTTCGTGTTTATTTCGAGGCCTGATTAAATCGTTTAATATTTGATACCGTCCGCATCGCACTTGCGAAACGACCGTGAGTAAAAAAGAGGAAACCAAATACGGTTCTCGGTGTGAATGCACTACTTCTGCCACCATCCCACGCATACTAGCCACTTCTTCTTCCCTTCCGTTCTTTTCTCCGCTCGTTTCCGTTTCACACTGTCCAACATTTGCTCCGTTTAGTACCACGCAGCAAGGGAGGACCGTCCTCGGTCGCTGGAACGCTCGTGACGTTCATCTTTAGATCCGGTCAATTAGCTCGATGAGCGAGAAGAAAGCGAACGCCGGCCTCTCCTTGTCTTCTTCGGCTCGCTGTTTGCTTCGCCTTCTTACACGTTCCCCATCGGGCCGCGCCATTCTCCTCGCCACGCCACGCCGGAGAACGTTGCGCTCCGGTTTTGCTCGTAAATTAACCGTTTTGCAGTGAAAGTGGCCTGATTTTATCAACGAAATTGCCGTTCAGGAAGCAACTCTTTTAACGAAACCAAGGCGATCGCTCTCGATTAACAGATATCCCAAGAAGCAGCGCGTATTTTTCTTTCGAAGTGGAGTTTTTTAATATTTATGCTGGTTGCGGATTCTTTCCGGAATACTAATCACTTTTCGGCGACGGGTTTACAATTTTATTTGGGTATTCGTCAAACTGTTCCAATATATGTACGTACACTAGTGGAATTAATTCTGGACACTTTTAAATGTTTAGTTAAATTTCGCATTTCTTTAAATTATTTGATAGAATCATTTATATGATATATTGTAATCATTGTTTTCCAATTTTAAGGCGTCACTTATGTAAAAAAAATCAGTAAAAATAACATTTGCAGCCAATTCTTTTAATAAATGTATAATAAAAATTACAATTTCAACACGTTCCAATATACAGGGTGTTCGACTACAGGTGGGAGAAAATTTAAGGGGTGATTCTCGACGATAATATAAGACGAAAATGAAGAATAAAAAAATTGCGATTTCGGCTTCGTTAATTAGCTATTAACAATTAAAAATCCGCCTAGAATGCGGCAACATTTTCGACAGAGACAGAGACAGTTGCATGCATATCTTGGTTCTTATTTGGGGCCCCAGCGAGGTGAAAATGTTTATAAAATCGTTGGACGACATTGAACCTACCTACTCGTTAAAATCCACAAGGGCATTTCTAATATCCGCCCTATGGAATTATCGAGTAGAAGGGGTAAATGCCCTTTCACTTTTAAATTTTTCTCGTACGTATCTACTAATCCTTATTTATTATTCCTAACATCGTACGCAATTCACTGCACTTTGCTATTGTACTGGTTATCGAAAAATATTCACATCTTGTTGAAAATTGGTATTCCTCCGATCGGAGTTCCCTCAGGAGCTCTCTCACGGTGGGGCCCGTGAGTGAGTACGGGGAGTCGCGTCCCTGGGGCTATCCGAATCGCCTATAGCTCGGTTAGGCCGCACTCGTTTGCTCTCGCGTGAGCTCGTTGTCTCATTGTCCGGTTTGCTCTCGCGTGAGCTCGTTTTCGGTTTTGCTTCCGCTAAGAAGAGGACAAAGTAAGAAGAGGACAAAGTAAGAAGAGGACAGACTAAGAAGAGGACAGACTAAAAAGAGGACAGGCTAATATGAGGACACCTTAAGAAGTGGACACCAGCAAAGAAGACATCATCACCGTGTAGGTAAGTTGCGTTAGTTAATAAGAATTTATTGTCTGCGATAATTATTAAGATTACATATCGTCGTTGTACACGCGTCGAGTAATTATCGAGTAACTTCACTTTGTTCGTTTTTCTTTTATTTTAACTCCGACACAGTCTTCTACTGTGTCGGACCACTTTGCCCGCGTGTAGTATGTACCAGATAGATTGGTACGGGAGTTCGCGGTAGTTTGATATTAATGGGGGGGTCGAGACGCGTAGTGTCCGCTCTTTACCACAGTGGGCACTCCTCTCGACCATTGCTCGCGTCACCCACAAACCAGAGCCTTCTGCTCTGGTTTGCTTTTCTTTTTCTCTCTTTTTGAAAGAATCAGAGCCTTCTGCCTGATTCGCTATTTGGCCTCCGTGAATTGGAGACTTCTTCTCCAATTCACAACTCTTTTGCTCCGCGATAATTACTCGACGTACTTGCGTAAATTAATATAAGTCCGGCGTTGTGAGAAAGGGAGCCAGAAGGAATATTGAATTCGATCTGACTCCCTTTCAGGGTCTCTTGTGCAGCAACCTCCTCGTGGTGAGACCTGGGCAGTCGGCATTATCCTCTATTCGTAAGAACGCCAAGTATCTTACGAATAAAGGATATTGTCGAGGTAATAGCTGCACACTTTGAATTTTTGTTAATATTTTAAGTCGTGTAAAAATAGTGTATATTAATATCCAAAATTATTTCAAACCTGTTCCCTTCCATAACATTTTGTAATGTCACGTTCCCTTAGTACAAAACATGTACAATGTTATTCAATATTGCTTCGAGTCTCGATCTACTATTGTTGTTTTATCACTTTCTCCAATGTCCATGTAATCATCGTGTGCTAATTGTGTTCCTTTCTGTTCTTACACTCATCTCTGGTGCAAAATCTGGTGCAGCCATCTACACGTAGCCGAACATTTACGTATTCGCATGGACATTCGTAGCTACGTTCCTGCAATCCTGCACTCGGGCCTTCTCGTCTCGATACACATTTTATTATATAATCATTTTATCATATAAGTGTAATCTTTTGGTGAAAAATAAAGAATATTAGTTACAACAATTAATGTGTTCTTTCTTCCTTACCCTCCACATGCCTTTCTTCCTTACCCCACATTGGCGAAAATTTTCGAAAACCTCGAAAATTGAACTTTGTATTAGGAGAACATGATATCGAAGGAAGTATACGTAATTCAGTAGTACAAATCAACGGCAAGTCAGACTGTCGAAAATTGGCGAAAATTTTCGAAAACCTCGAAAAATGAACTAAGTATTAGGAGAACATGATATCGAAGGAGGTATCCGATTTTCAGTAGTACAACTCAACGGCAAGTCAGGCGGTCGAAAATTGGCGAAAATTTTCGAAAACCTCGAAAATTGAACTTCGTATTAGGAGAACATGATGTCGAAGGAGGTATCCGATTTTCAGTAGTACAAGTCAACCATAAGTCAGACCCGGAAAATTTTCGGCCGTCTGACTTATCGCTGACTTATACTACTTTTCGAAAATTTTCACAAAATTCTCGAAATTTTTGAAAAGTAGTATAAGTCAGCGATAAGTCAGACGCCGGAAAATTTTCGAAAATCAGTAGTACAACTCAACGGCAAGTCAGACGGTCGAAAATTGGCGAAAATTTTCGAAAACCTCGGAAATTGAACTTTGTATTAGGAGAACATGATATCGAAGGAGGTATCCGAAATTCAGTAGTACAACTCAACGGCAAGTCAGACGGTCGAAAATTGGCGAAAATTTTCGAAAACCTCGGAAATTGAACTTTGTATTAGGAGAACATGATATCGAAGGAGGTATCCGAAATTCAGTAGTACAACTCAACGGCAAGTCAAACGCTTGAAAATGTCGAAAATTCAGTGGTGGAATTCAACGACAAATCGGATGTTTGGGAAAAGATTGGGATTCAACAAATAAAACGGCAAATACATTTACCACACTCTCTTTATTTATTAATGTGATATTCATACAAGTGTTTGTTTTGTACATGTACATATAAATGATATTCTAATCATTAATGATATTATAAATTTATAACAAGACTGTCGAGTTGCTCCGCGAGAACCGACATACGTCAGACTTCTACTGCAATACTGCAATACCTCGATTGTGCTGCAAAAGCCGATGGATAAATCTGAAACAGTAATATATTCTATTAAATAAATGTGAAACTCCCAAAGATAAAAAGATCACGTTGTTAATAAATAAAACTATTTTACTTTCGTATTTTTTAACATTATCTACAAGTGTAAATATTCGAAAAATAAGCGGGTAATTAAGAGTCTCAAAGGTTCCGATTGGCTACCCCCAAACGAAGGCACTGTCGATGAGGCGCATGCAACAGATAATTGATGCGTTTTGCGCTCCACTTTTTTCGTTCGAAATCTTACAATTATTTTTATAGCTATTAAAGATTCATCTTTAGATTTCACTTGGTAAATTCACTTTTCAAAGATTTCACTTGGTAAACAAAGTGATGATGTAGTACTGACCTTCGCGCAGCGACGTACTATCATATACTGAGCTCCGTCGGGACGAAGTGGGTCCGTGGAGTGTCAACGCAATGACAAGTCTGACGACCGAAAATTTCGAGAAACTGTATAATTGAATTTCAGTAGCACAAGTTAACGCCAAGCCAGGAACTCGAAAAATTTTGAAAATTCAGTAGTACGTTTGAATGTTTTCTCTCAGCTATTACTACGATGCAGAATCTAACGAGAGTAGAGTGACACGAGAAAAACTGTGCCGAGAACAGCAAAATATACTCTTTGCTGTAAATTATAGAGTATAAAAAAGAACGTTGTATCTTTTTTTTATTTGTACATGGGAGAGATTATATTCGGTTTATACAATATATTGATGAGGAAGGACTTATATACAGGGTGTTCGACTACAGGTGGGAGAAAAAAGGGGTGATTCTCGACGATAATCTAAGACGAAAATGAAGAATAAAAAAATTGCGATTTCGGCTTCGTTAATTAGCTATTAACAATTAAAAATCCGCCTAAAATGCGGCAACACTTTCGACAGAGGTCTACGTTGCGTACGTCACACAGGCGCGCGACAGTCATGTATCAAGTGACAGTTCCATGCATACCTTGGTTCTTATTTGGGGCCCCAACGAGGTGAAAATGTTTAATAAATAGCTGGACGACATTGAACCTACCTACTCGATAAAATCCACAAGGGCATTTCTAATATCCGCCCTATGGAATTATCGAGTAGAAGGGATCAATGCCCTTTCACTTTTAAATTCTTCTCACACAAATCCATAAATCCTTATTCTGCACTATAATTTTTCGTATAACCGAACTTAAATACTGGAATAAACGCTCTAGCTCTATTTACCATAACATACACACGCACTACGAGTTTACTAAGAAGAATGTGGAGAATGTAAAGAACTGGTAATCCTTTAATGTTGAAACACTGCACTTTATTGAACTTGATTTACGACGCGAGACTCGCATGAGGACCGATTCACCGACGGAACGGATATCTTTGAGGTCATGCGATTTCTGCAAACGGAAATCTTCGACGCGTGCGAGAAGAATCGTCCGTACAAGCTAACATCCGTATGCACACTGATTCAAGACAGCTGATGAGGTCAATGCCTGAGCCCAATCGATAAAACAAATGCCGATATACAACAGAAAACGCCTGCCGATTTACAGCGAACGCCCGCGCGAACATCGCGCGTTACTATGCCAACTCATGTGTGTCCTGTTTCAGCGAACATCGCGATTCTTTCTCATTCTGGCTGTGATGGCCAAATATCTAACGTTCGTTACAACGATTTTATTTAATTTGTTCTGTTCAGATTTAGTTTAGTTTAATTTTAATTATTAATAGTTCTAGTTGTTTTCTTCCGTCTGTGAGCAAGTCTCGCTTCAAAATAAAGTGCAGTGTTTCAACATTAAAGGATTACCAGTTCTTTACATTCTCCTCAGTAAACTCGTAGTGCGTGTTTATGACATTGTAAATAGTGCTAGAGCGTTTAGTCCAGTATTTAAGTTCGGTTATATGAAAAATTATAGTGCAGAATAAGGATTTATGGATTTGTATGAGAAGAATTTAAAAGTGAAAGGGCATTGACCCCTTCTACTCGATAATTCCGGCAGCGTCGGATAGTTCCGAACGTTGTTTTTCAACTGCAGGTAATATAGTAACGCGAAAAAGAACACGATTATTACCTGAAAATGTAAACATTTTAGTATTTTTATATCAAAATAGAAAATTAATTGAATAAATTTTATTGCGTAAAATTGTGTTAATTATTTTTTGTTACCTGTAGCCCGAAAATTTGTTTTTCAAAATGTGTGTTAGCTCTGGACAGTCGTTGCACGTAAGGTCGGGTAACTCACAAATAACAACAATTCCTGCCTATACCTGGCCGCGCAGTGTGTTCTCTCCTTGATCATATGATCTACTGTCGACTGACGATCTAATATAGCGGCCAAGGGCCGTCGGTCCCCTACCACCGCACCATAACCGTAACGTTTTCAAATTAAGAATCAAAAATAAAATATAAAATAAAATCGACAAAAATCATTTTAAATTTGAATTTTAATTTACAAACGCTACGAACTTTCGTTCACACCCAATCATGAAAGCAACAATTCTTTGGTGAACGAAATAGAAGACAAATGATCTTGTTTTTACTTTTTATGAAGAAAAGGTAAAATTATAAAAATAAGAGAATGATTGATTATTCTTATTTGCCTCGTCCACGAGAATACATTCTAATTGAATTGTACAAATTTATTCAGGGAAGAATATTCATTTTTACATATTTTAATCGGAATTGGAAAAAAAGAATTAAGAATTTAGTTGGAAAGAAATACCGCGGTAAAACGTACACCCACAGTTACACAGTGGATTTACCCTATCGAACCGATTCCATTTCTAGTGCATAGAGTTCCAGGTTCCAGCCACTGGATAGCACGTCACCCGAACAACCGGAGAACCTTGGCAAGGGAAAATAAATAATAGCGAGCGACCTTCGTAGTCGGCCGCGAGAAAGAAGTTAATTGCTCTCCACGTGGCTGCACTACCGCGCCGTTCGAAAATAATATCCCGAGATCGGTGTAATCGCACTGTTACATGGGACGTTCAGGGGCCGCGGCCTCGCCGCTTGTTCTTGACCACCGTTTTTTCGCTCGTTTTCACCATTATCGTCGTGGAATATTGCTGATATCGACACCTCTACAAACCTCAATATGGTGATCCTGATCGCTAATCTTCTGTGCCACTTTTTTCCCTTTTCCGCGAACAATCAGGAAGCCGTGTTGCGTTTCTTGTACAGATTTCGAACTCCAAATTCACCCTTTAGCAAATCAATTTCACCCATTAAAAATATTAAAAATTAACTATTTATTTATTCAGATTAAATTATATATAATTTATTTATTTAGATTCAATTATATATAATTTATTTATATTATATTTATATTATAAATAAATATGTTTATTTATATATACTTCAATAAATACATTTCACTTTTTTAAATTATATATTAAAATTATATATAATTTATTTATATAATATATATAAATACATTTCTTTATACACACTTGAATAAATACATTTCATCTTTTAAATTTATTAATCAGAAAATGGCTGCAATAATACATATTATTAAATTTAAACATCACTCCAATAAAATAATTAGTAATAATAAAAAAAATTAATTTTATATTAATTATAAAATTCTACAGTGTCTTATCGGCCCTTTAAAAAAATTGAGCGTTTTTACTTAAATTTTAAATTTATTATTTAACATTGAAAATTTATACTCAGCTCTGTAGCAGAATTAGAATGATTACCTATCCGTAAAGAAACACGTTAGCAACGCGCGAGTAAGCACGCAGAAACCGAGATCCCTACGAAACCCCTTCGACCCTCCTGCAATTCTAACGTTTACAATAGTCTAATTAGAGTGGCGTGCAACGAGGAAACATTAATGTTTCTGCGATCGCTGGTTGCGTGGCTCTATGTCGATCCAGCATTCGGGTCGTTGCATTCGACACGACCTTCGAAGTTCATTGAATAGGTTCTTGCTCTTTACCTTTATGACGAAGCTTGTATGGGTGCACACATCAGGCTGGAGGAACGACTGGTGCGGAACAAGCAAATGATCCAAGAAAAAGTTTTAGCTCCCCTCTGTGTGCCGTCATCCCGTTAAATGATCTCTTTCGTAAATCAGACAGCGCCACTTCTTATGCCGATCCAGTGAAAAGATATTGGAACAATAATTCCGCTTCAGGCAAACGAACATTATAATGGAACTTTGTGTAGCCAAACCAATTATGTACCTTATGGTGTATTTTTTACTTTCTCTGTATAGTATTTTATTTTAAAAGATCTGTCCCCACTACTGTGAGGTATATCCCCTCCAGGGGCCACTTCCTTATTTTTTATTATTTTTTTATGGGACTTCGATGATCATATTTGTGACATTTTTCTGATAAAAATCATACCAAATATGATATAATTCCGATGATATTTACTTGTGTAATAAACAATTAAAGTTTCGGGCGCAAGGAGGACAGTCGCCGGCTATCCTTCCTCGCGCCCGAAACTTTAATTGTCTATTACACAAGTAAATATCATCGGAATTGTATCATATTTGATATGATTTTTATTAGAAAAATGCCAGAAATATGGCCATCGAAGATCCATAAAAAAATAATGAAAAATAAAGAAGTTGGAAATGTTGGATTAGCTATGTTCACATTTCTCTGGCCCTGGCGCATAAATGTCCCTCGGCAGACCCATGCTATGGACTTATATGAAGAAAATACTATATAAATAAAATTCGGTTACTAATATTCGAATACTTTTAAAAAGATGACAACATTTTTAATATTGTATCATACGATTTGAAATTTTTCGGAAGTTAAAACAATTAGCTTGCTGTATAACGTGACAAAAATTTTTTTTAGAAAACTGCAAGTT
This sequence comes from Lasioglossum vierecki, assembly GCA_028455595.1. Lineage (NCBI taxonomy): Eukaryota > Metazoa > Arthropoda > Insecta > Hymenoptera > Halictidae > Lasioglossum > Lasioglossum vierecki. The sequence goes on from CM052339.1 coordinate 3,468,186, forward strand.
GTCGGAACTGCAGAGAAAGTATTAAAAGTTGCAGTTTAGTTTATAAATTATTTATAAATTAGTATATAAGTTTACAACTTTTTTTATGTGGGCCTATATCTACAATTTATAACATCTTTAAACGTTTACAGCTTATTGCAGACAAAAATAAAAATGGTTCAAATCAGACTAATACAAAATTCTCGTTACTTTTTGAACATATCCTGAAAAGAAGATTTCTCGCTCACTTTATAAGAATCACCCTGTATACCACGGAGGAGACATCAATTTTCTAATAAGGCAAACGAAAAGAAACGCGAGTTCGTGCTTTGACTTCATTATGACCGAGGAACGGGAACACAATTAGCCCTCGGGAACCTTAACAGAACCCTAAATACAGCTCGATTTTTGTCCCATTCCGATTCAACTAACGGTCTCGTTCATCGTGCTTCGATTGCGGGTCAAATTCTTCGGTTCGGAATGCGTATCAGGGGAAGAAAAGGTGCCCGGAGATGCGCCTTGAAATTTAGCTCGGCTCTAAAAACCGTCGAGCAGAAAAACGCGAACGCAGATGCCCCCGTATTCGTTACAACGTAGCAGCCCAATCTGCGCTTCGATCCACAAGTTTCCAAGTACGATTTACCGTTCAATCCTCCTGGACGGTTCACGCAGCCGATACCTCTTGGCTTTTTGCGGTTCGAAGGGGCAACGATGAACTCGACATAAATCACTGGCCAGGGGAAGTTGCAACATTGAAGTCCTACAAGACCCTAACGAAACTGTCACGCACCACGCCAGGATTACAAAGTGCAAAATCAAAAAGCGAAATAAATGTACCTATTATCAATGGGATTAAAATATGTAAAAATATATACTTTATCCTGAATAAATTTATGCAATTCAATTAGAATGTATTCTCGTTGGCGAGTCAAATGAAATTGTCAATCATTTGTTGTTTCATTTGAAACATTATTTATTTTCGGAGTTCGTGCTCGATTATGAAAATAAAATTCAATGGTGAAATTATCTCTACCTTGAGATTCTAATTGCATTAATTAAAAGAAAATTATATAGTCAACATTCTTTTCTACAATTAAAAAAGAACATAAAAATTTAATAATAATAATTTAGTTTTACACTCTGCCGTGCAGCACAGTTTGCGACATCTATGAAAATCAACGTTCGACCATCAAGACCATACATCTGGTCTATCAACTTTACTCGAATACCTCTGTTTATTCCTTCTATTCTCGAATTAGAATTCTGGAATGTAAGAACTGTAGAATAACACAGCCCTCTTGCAGAAATAGCAATCAGAATGTGAAATAACAATTTGCGAAGACTACTTTCAACAGACTTGCAGCAAGATGTTTGTTCATTGTACAATACAATGTTCAAGAATCTAGAATGTTCTAGTATAATCTTGTATGTTCTTGTATATTCTTGTATGTTCTTGTATGTTCTTGTATGTTCTTGTATGTTCTTGTATATTCTTGTATGTTCTTGCATATTCTTATATATTGTTGAATATTTTTATATATTCTTGTATATTGTTGAATAATCTTGTATATTCATGTATATTGTTGAATATTCTTGTATATTCTTGTATATTGTTGAATATTCTTGTATACTGTGGAATATTCTTGTATATTCTTGTATATTGTTGAATATTCATGTACATTGTTGAATATTCTTGTACATTGTTGAATATTCTTGCATATACATGTATAATGTTGAATATTCTTGTATATTCTTGTATACTGTGGAATATTCTTGTACATTTATGTATATTGTTGAATATTCTTGCATATACATGTATATTGTTGAATATTCTTGTACATTCCTGTATATCGTTGAATATTCTTGTATATTGTTGAATATTCTTGTATACTGTGGAATATTCTTGTATACTGTGGAATATTCTTGTATATTCTTGTATATTGTTGAATATTCTTGTACATTCATGTACATTGTTGAATATTCTTGTACATTGTTGAATATTCTTGCATATACATGTATATTGTTGAATATTCTTGTACATCCACGTATATCGTTGAATATTCTTGTACATCCTTGTACAGATCACTATGCTGTCTTTTTGTGAGATGCATCCTCGCAGACTCATAATATTGTTCGAATTTAAAATCATTCGAAACTGGAGAGCCTATTATATATTCATTTTATCAAAGCTTTTACTAATATTGAATAAATTGATTCGGTTACAGGCGGAGCGATGTTTAAACGGCTATCGAAGTCGAGGCGCCACAGCGCCGACGACGTTGCTCTCTCGTTGTCGAGCCCGTCGACCCTGGACGAGCCGCCGGGGACGTCGACGTCGCGGGACAACTGTCAAAGCATCAGTCCGGCCGCCCTGCTGAGGGTTTCGAGGACGAAGTACACCAGGAGAAGCTGCGGCGACGCGAGCGCGATGCAGGCGCTGCTCGCCGTTAAGCCGGAGCAGGAGCAAGACGTCGCCGAGGCCGATTACCAAATGGTCACCGCTGTCCCTGCCTTCATCGTCGAACACGAGCCCGAAAAACACCGAGGTAATTTCCGATCGAATCTGTCGCTGCCAATTAACCGGTCGGTGATCGATTAATTCGCGAGCGAAACTGTCACTTCGAATAAGATCTCTCTCTCTCTCTCCCTCTCTCCGACATTGCCTCGGGATTGGGGAACTGAGATAATTATAGTTGATTGAACACAGGTTCGGTGGCTCTTCAACTTGTTCCCAGTAGGATTAATCAATTATTTGACACGAAAAATCATTTATACAAATATTTTTATATTAATTAATTATATATTCATTCCCCGGCCAGCTGAGGGTGTAGCCTCGTTTCGAACTTTCTCATTTCTCGATAATGCAAAAACAGGGGTTTTCAGTACTCAAAAGCGCTAGATAAAAGATCAATAAAGATTAAATTAGTGATTTTGCAAATTAATTTAACTCAACGTTTCGATCCCAGTGTGGATCTCTTTCAAGAGCTACATTTCTGTGTCTGAAAAAATTAATACTTAATAAAACTAGAAACAAAAAAAGGATTTGCGACATATAAAAGGAAAAACATATAAGAACCAATAATAAAAAACAACTTACTTGCTGTGGCAAAATAATTAGAAAAAGAATATAATATATTGAGTTGAGAAAGATCCACACAGGGATCGAAACGTTGAGTTAAATTAATTACAATTTCAATCGAGATAAACTTTCATTTATAAAATATTGATGTAGACTTTTATAAAATTAATTTAATAAATTTAATTAATATAAAATATAATTTAAATTAAACAGCAAGACAACTCGCTGTCAGAATGGAAACTAGTTTTACAACTATATTGCAGCACCTTACAGAAATTAATAATAATTATTCATTTAAAAATCCGACATTTCACGTGCAGCAACAAATATTAGGAACTGTTCTGTGCAACTTATTAAGCACGATCCAGATCAATTGTCAGGATTAGTCTCTAGGAAGCGTCTTGCAAAGAGGTACAGTTAGGTCGGTGTTCTTTTCCATTTTTTTGTCCGGAGGTGTAACGTTCCGTGATTTCACGAAACCGACTCACGATCTGCAATTCAGAAGAATTTCATCTCGGAAAGCATCTCTCAGAAGCGCACCAACCGTAGTATCTTTGACTTATCTCGCGTGGTGTTCCACATGTCGAAAAAACGGAGCACTTGCGGTGCATATAGGAATGCGGCTTTCTTCGAGGTGTCCCTTGCCGGTGTATCGTGATGCAACGATTACGCAATTTGTAAATTATTATGGCGTAACCGCAGCTTGCAAGGAATGCGGGAAGTTTGCACAGGTACCACGCCATGTGGCCCTGTCTTGAATGACAGCAATCATTTTTCTCTGGTTGGATGGAAAATGAATTGTGTAATGTAGGTATTTATTTAATAATTTATAGTAGGTATTTATTCAGTAATTTAATTGTGTTGGTACCTTTTTTACCCTTGATTTACCCAGATAGCCAAAGTTTTTCAATATTAGATTTGCATTCCAAGTTCACCCTTTGGAATCCTATTTTATCATGCATTTTTAAAATGCATTTTTAAAATTGATTAGAAAATGGCTACAATGAATATACATATCTATACACAGTTTTCATACATTACAGATTTCAAGAATTCGTAATTAGTAATTATTAATTATGTTTAAACAGGATGTGCATCTTTGCAATACATAAAATTTTGAATTTCTTAACAATTCATTTAAAGTTGATCTCATCTTTTTGTTACAAAAACGTGAAAATATTTTACTTGGAAAAGGTTGAAGTTAAATAATAAATGCAGAAGAATTTGTTACTAAAAATTGTTTCCGAATAATTTACCGAGAAACTTTTAACTGCTGATCTATTTGATTTAAAAAATGTTATTAAAAAATTGCCGGAAAGTATTCTAATCGAGATTATCGTACGTGGTAATTCTAGTTGGTTAATTATAGCGATATTTATCGTGTTCAACGCGAAGACATTAATCACGAACGGTGGTAACGGGCTCGAAAAGAGTACAGTTACCTCAGAGTACCCTTTTGGTCGTTACGGTAGAACCTATGCTTCGATCGGCAACAAAAGCGTCTCATTTACAAAATCGCTAGATTGTGGATGTAACGCACGTTCGAACCAGAACGAGACATGACCGAGCTCACGCTGTGGGACCGGCTAGCTTGATCGAGGAAAGAAAAGAGAGGCGAACGAATATGAACGCAACGATTTTCACATTCAAATGCGCTCGAAGACGCTCGGTTGCTCACGTGAAAGCTCGAGGGTCAACCGTTTAACCGTTTAACCATTTGACTGCGGCGCACGTCAAGCTAAATTAACACTTTGCCAACCGGCCGAGTTACGTTTTACCATAGGCACGCCTTTACTTTGTCTTTCGTCAATTTTCAGTGTATTTTTACTTTATTCTTGCTGACATATTCACGCATTTTTCCTGATTTTGTTTCATAACATTCTTATAAAAGAATATCCATTGGAAATATATATAATATATATAAGATAATATTCTTATAAAAGAATATCAATTGGAAATACATATAATATATATATAGGATAAGATTCATTGACAATATTGTAATGTTCAACTTTTATTAGTACAACTAATTATTTATTATCTTCCATTATTATTGGATATACATGAAGCAATTTTTTTTCACTGAAAAGTGACGAGAAGCCTTTTTCCTAAAATTAAATGTAAACGTCAATTGGTAATGGATGTATTAATTGTTTGTACGATACTCGTCCAGAAAGTACACGTCTCTTCATTCTGATATATTAGCCATGGAGATTTCAAAGTTGCTAGAACATCATCTTTCCCAAATACTATTCATCTCGTCCGTTACTCAACAGCCGAAGCTAATTAACTTGTCAAAAGATACGAGAGGTTGATGGAAGCAATTATTCATTGGCGGTAATTTATTGTCAAACTATTCGAAGTTCGTAGAGGGAAATGAGGCGATAGCACCGACCCGAGAACGTCTTCCTTTCTTCTTTTACCACTGTGCACGGTGGACACCGTTTTCTGATGTGGCGAGTCTAATTGTAAGTGCCCTCAAACAGACCACCATGCTCTGATGGTCTCTGTGTCCTTTGCTTCACAGCAACGGATTACGAAGTACTGTTGCTCTCGACGTTCGGTACTGTAGCCTTCATTCCGCAGTCGAAAATTGTTGCTTCAAACTTCGCGTGCGTTCACTAATTGCGCTAGGGTCATTTGCTTCGTTAGAACTCTAAACGAGTTAGAATGAGACTATATTACTATGCACCTTTCAAAAGGCATTTTTATCGTACTCTTAAGAAATGTTTACACCTGCATCACACTTCCTACGCTTTTTTATTTGCATAGTTGCTAAACGTTGCTCAGAGTGTTTAGAATTAGTCAGACATTATAAAAATTTAGGAGTGTGGGTACGTTATTTTCAGTTTATTAAAATTATTGACACTAAACCTATCAACATCCTCCAGTATAAAAATGACAAGATTAATTTCATTTACAATTTTGTAATACGGAAATAATTATATTAAAATTGCTAGCTTGATTTTTCTAAAAAAGGTACTTGGGCCATTTTTAAAATAAAAATTTGTGTTATTCTATTAACCAGCTAGTTTCCTTTATACAAAATTAACGTGACTTTAAATATATTCGTTACAATTTGCTTCAGAATGAAAAGATAAAATGGAAATGATTATATTAAAATTGCTAGCTTGATTTTTCTAAAAAAAGGGACATGGGCCATTTTCAAAATAAACGAGTCATTTATAATTAAAAAATTTGAAAGAAATAGTTAACTCAACGCCCATTTACAAAATGGTCTGACGATACCTAATACATGCCAGTGTTAACGACCTCAACATTTGCCATTTTCAATTTCGCCGGAAATCACGATAATTCTCTTGCGTCACCGGGGACATTTAATGCTCACAGGTATTTCGAAAATGATGGAAAAAGGTGTGAAGCGTTAAGGTTGCGAGGATGATTTAAAGCCACGATAAAATTGCGTCGTCGCAGCTTTGGTTTAATAGGCCACGGTTCTGTCCGTGTCACGGTACCTTCTTCTAGAATTAAATTACGGATTATAGCGCGTCCCCGGCTCGTATCCTCAGTTCTCCGCCGGTTACGAGCAACGTCGCGATGTAAAGCTTTTTCTCCGATTCCGTGTCGCCTGTTTGTACACCGCGACGCCGTAATTTTAAAAGTTGAATGGCTGGGAGCGATAGGGTGGAGGAGGATGGCACGGCGCGAGGAACGCAATTGAATTACGCGACGGTAATTGAATTGGCAGATTTTGTTTCCCCGCTATTGGTTGACAGGCGAATATCTGATGCCGCATGCCGCGCCCGATGTAAATGGGAGCAATTTTCCCGGCCGTGTGCGAGTCAGTTTGATACGAGCTTAATTCGGGTTTCCGTTCTTGATGGACATTCAGCAGGTGAGTTAATAACCTGTCACGAATAAATTCGCTGGAAATTAATTAGGATATCATAATTGTTTGTTATCGCGTTGAGGACACAGGCAAAAAGTCTCCGTTCATTCGGAAATAATTAAGAATATATTATAAAATATTATTATAAAATAATTAAGAATTACCTAAGACAAGTCTTCTGAATAACTTGTACATTTTTTCACATAGAAAGAAATGCTTCAAAAGTTGTTTGGTTTCTAGTGACATAATTTACTTATCAACTGCAAGTTTTCACCATAAAGAAATCTTTATAATACACTAGCTGCACCCGCGAGATTTTATTGTACAAAGCTTAACGAAATTAATTAATTAATTATTCGAAAAAATATATTTATTACGATAGTTATCAGTAGTAAGGAATAATTTTTTAATGAATTTTAATGGAAATCGCTTAAAAATCACTTATTGATTTGATCTACAATATTACATGAAAGATATGTTAATTTTTATTTTCATTTGAACGTAATGTTCACGAGTTACAATATACGTAAACTTGCAAATTGAGGGCTCCCTTAGATCTACTATCCGCTAGCCACTGCTTGGCAGGTTGCCATTCGCCAGGCGCATTTTATCCGATGTTTTAACTGGGATTTTAATAATTTCGAAAGATATGCAATCGTTGTCATTGTCATTGTCATTGTCAAAACATATAATTATAAATACATAATACATAATACAGAATAAGAAAAATCTTTGTTAATCGGTTTTCGATACGGAAACCAATTTCCTCGATTTGCATGGTGTGTGTCTACCCAGCTCGGTCAAGAATGACAGCAGTCATTTCGAGCAGTTCACGTGAGGTAATTATTAGCTCATTGAATGCCCTTTCTCAGTTGATTAATCAAGGAACTAATTAATCAACGATAAAGCAACGATGCTGACGCGTCATTGAGGCCGGGCCGGACATGGCGCCGATAGGCACGCATGCAAATACACGCGCGCGTCGATTGTCCACATCGATCCACGGATGCTACTCGTTACCTTAATGAGAATGTAAGGCATTGCACTTGTCACGGTGCATTTGGCTTGTAATGAATTTTCTCGTTTCGTCCCTCAAGATTGATTTGAGGAATTACTTATCGCCTCGCCATTGTTCGCCTTTATCTTTCAATTTGCATCGCGATAGGAACGCGTCCAGACAACGGCGCGGCTGATATCAATGTCTGACGTGTTTGAATGAAGATGAATAATCGATATTACGCCCTTCACGCTTCTCAGCGACCGAGTTCAATTAATTCAACGACAGGGAAATTAGACGTTACGATACCGTGGAAAAATTCACGTTCATTATGGTGGACGGATCATTATGACGAAATATTTATTATGCATTAGTGAATATACATGTGTATAAATCAGAACGGAGAGATGGGTTCCGTCAGGTCTGAGAACTAATTATTAGAGTTGAAGTACGGATAGTGTAAAGATGGATTGAATAGGAAATTTATAAAAACAGAGAATCACAAATAACAGAAGAAATGTACAATTAAATGCAAAATATATGAACAATGTGTAATATGCAAAATATATGCGATTATACGTCCTGCGTATAATACTAAAGTTTAGTACAGGAAGTAGAATCGGTTGGTCATGATCAGACTTGTAGAACGATTACGTGCTATTGATAGGAATCGTCTATCGCGTCTGATCATGAACAACCGATTCTACTTCCTGCGTATAAAGTTTATTATATGAAGTAGAATCGGTTGGTCATGATCAGACTTGCCAAACGATTACGTGCTAGTGATAGGAGTCCTCTATCGCGTCTGATCATGGCCAACCGATTCTACTTCCTGCGTATAAAGTTTAGTAGGTGCAATGCACCCTCAAGAAACCGTATCATTAGTCAATTACCTAGTTAATGGAAAAATGAATCGGTGTCATAGGAAAAGAAAATTCTCTAAATCCCTCGCGGGGACTGTAATCATGATCTAACAGTAAATCCATTGAAAGAAGGGGGCTCGAAACATTTCCCGGAATCCAGTCGAGTCCGCGATGCTGGACCTTCAGCTGTGCGCGTTCCAATAAAGGGGCACAAGAAGAGACGGTGGATGAGATACCGGGCCATCTCGTAGTACGAAAAACCACCCGGCGGCATCCTCGCCCGTGGTCGACATATGGTCGCCCCCAGGAACGAAGACGAGGAACTCGAGTAACAGACTTGAGCTGGTTCCGCGTATTTTGGGACTACTTTTTCGAGGTGTCACCCCGGTTAACGGGGCCGGGGCCGAGGCCATTCGCTCCTATACGATCGTATGCGATTGTCAGGCTGCTCAGGTATCGGGTACACGTGTTTCGCGATAATACACGCGGGAGTATGTACGACGGAACGGACTACCAGGTAGCGATAGTACCTCGTTAAGGCGGCAGATCATTTCAATTCACGCGAACCGACAAGATCGCGTGATCGTTTCTACCCGGCCCCACACCGAAATTCTCCTGCAAACTGGCGCAGTGTTGGCCGGATCGAGAAATTCACTGTCATTTTCTTGCAACTAGCCAGCGGAAAGTAGGTAATGTTATGAGGCAAGGGGTTCAGCTAGTTAGATGGCGCCTAGTCAGGACTGTCAACGTGGCATCGTGCCAACAAAAATGTATAGGGCTTAATAAAGATATTAATAAAAATATATTAATTAAAGAAAAAGAAAAAACGTGGAATCATGGCAAAACTGAAGCGTTAGTCACCCAAGTCATTCCTAGTCAAGAAAGTGATTCACATAAGAGAATTCCACTTGTCTACTACTGCTGACTATGATTTTTCATTTATCTAATAGGAGTTTACGTTCATGTAAATGAAGTAAGATAAGCTAGAGTTCACGTTCATGAAAGAGTTCAATCAAATACAGTTCGTACAAACTTCCATTATATTTTTATGAAGCACCCGGTTGTTTCAATATCATCTCTGTCCCCGTTTCCACACGAACGTTTTCGTTGGTAGCTGCAATCCCAACTTTCCGTAAGGACAAGTATTAAACTTTGCCATTCCCGTTGACTGTTCTCAGGCTCGAGTTTCGGAGTTTGGGGTCGCAGGATGAGTAAAAAGATAGATTCATTCCGGCGGGCTGGTTCCCGTGAAACGATTTGCTCCATATCCGAAAGATCCGACAGCGGGAGCAACAACAACAACAACAACTGCACCAGCAACAACAACAACAACAACACCAACAACAATAACAACAACCATCATCTAATATCAAAAGTAGACCAATCACTGCCAGATTTCAAGCTAGACTCCAAGCAAGAAAAGAGAATACCGGGAACCTTCCATAGATCACCGTCACCTTTCAAATCCTTCTTCATCCGCATGGGTTCCACGGGGATGTTAAACTCCGCCAAAGGCAACCGTCGTTCTCAAAATATCGACGACAGACTGAAAACTTGCGAGAAGGACAATCTCTTCAGAAGCTGTAGCACGAGTCAGCTGAACACAAGTCCGACCTACGTGAAGGGCGACGATCCCTCGGAAGGGATCGATCTCCAGATCTCCAGTCGCAAAGACAAAACCGTCTCTTGCGACAATCTAGCGCGTCAGAATGTCGACGCTTACGACGAGCATCTTAGCGATGCTAACACATCCCTCTATCCCCTTGGAAGTCCGTCAGTAACGAGCTTCAGTTCGTGCGACTTTGAACACTCGAGAAACGAATCGACGATGCGGAAGAGCAACAGCTGCGACTTCAAAGAAACGAAAAAGTCCAGCTTCCCTTACGCTTTCCTCCGATCGAAACTCTCCGTCCTACCCGAGGAGCGTCACAGCACTTTCGCATCGAAGGATGAACGATTATTCAAGACTGCCTCCGAAGAGCACTTCCCCGCCTTGAAGATAGAGGACACGTACACTGGGACAACGACCTTGGGCAGACGGCGTTCGAGGACCGGCAATTTTTCTAGAAATCCGAACAAATCTCAAGAAACGAAAGGTGGGTTCAATTCGTACACGGAATTCCGGAAGAACTCGAGCAGGTGCGAGCCGGATAGGTTCAGTCTGAATCCGAGCCAGTTGGAGAGGATCGATGACCACTTCCAGCAGGAAGACATGGGTTGCTACAGCTCGTACGACAGCAGTCCGATGTCGCTTCGAGGGAATATTCATCATCCTGATCCCGTCCAGGAGAGGGTGGAGTTTGCAGGGAAGATGAACGAGTCCAGGTTCTCCGAAACGTCCTCGTTGAACGTGGACCTGGACATGGTGCCAACCCTGAGGAATCATAGGAGAAATTCAGCGCCTAGTGGCGAGCAGAGGCTGTCCTCTCACTATGTAAGCTCGAATGAGTCGGGGTATGATAGTGACGGGCCTAGAGGGGAATCCGCTGCTGCTTCGGAGAACGAGGGGCTGAGCTTGAAGTGCACGGATAGCTCGGATACCAGCAGCGTGGTGGATTCCGAGTTGGAGAAACCCATAAGAAGTTCCACGCCGAGCGAGTGCCAAGACCAGGAAAACAATCACGAGGCCAGGACGAAAGAGAATTCTGAAGGCGATGCCGTTAGAGAGGGGAATTCCGAGTTGGCCGATGGCATCGACGGATTCAGGTGGCATCAGAGCAACTCTGGTAGACTGCTACCCAGCATTCATCAAACGTACGACGATACCGCGATGAATTCCCAGTTCCCTGCCTATAGAAACGGGTTAAATAGTTTGCAGAGCTCTCCGCCTAAATCCCTTGATATTTCGCCGCATCGTATGAGACTACAGCAAGATAAGTCTAGGTTCCTCAGCGACATCATTCAGCCGCCGAAGAGGGTGAGACGATGTCGACTGGTGCAGCTACATAAGAGGGATCCGAAAGAGAGTTTGGGAATTCGGTTGGCGCAGCAGCGGCTAGGGGAGCTTCGATATATCGTTGTGCAGCTTGAAAGCGACGGAATAGCGCACAGGTAGGAAGCATTTTAAATTTTTATTCAGTGATCGCTAAGGATCTTTATGCAATTTGCAATTTTTCTAGAGAAAAAATATTTTTTAAGCCACATTTTTTCATATGAGAAAAATATTGGATGGCAATATTGTGTAAATGTACAATGTACAAGGACAACCATTGTCTGTATATTAAGAATAAACATTCTATTTCTACTATTAAACAAATATTTGTTTTATAATAAGAAAGAAATAGTTTTTTCATAGTATGAAACAAATATTATTTGTATATTTGTATATTATTGAATTTATTAAGATTTGTGACAATTTTTACAAAAATACGTGCTCCAATAAAGAATTGAATAATTTCTAATGGAAGAGAGCATCTTTGTATTTTAAATAATTAAAATTTCTAATGAATCGAACTTTGTAACAATGATCCAATGAATTGATACAAGATTGGACTAACGAAGATAAAATGTGACGATTATAGGGATGGTAGACTGAGACTGGGTGACGAAATCGTCGAGGTCGAGGGCAAGGAGCTGAGAACTCTGGAGAGCTTGGAGGAGGTTCAGGATTTCTTGAAATCCTTTACCGGTAACAAGATACGTTTAATTACTGCCTACGAAGAGACAGTGCCGCAGGTGTACGTTAGCCCGCCGTCATTGCCCGGGGAATACGAGTACCTGGAAAACGCGAAGAACCTTTCCAACCTGTCGTTGATCGACGGTCAAACGAGACAGGGTGTACAGTCGGAAAAGTCCAGCAAGACCACCGAGGAAAACGTTCAATTAACAAAGAGGCCTGATTTTCTACCCCTTTCCTGTTTGACCAAGCAACGAAAGAGTACAGAGAACGGTCTCGAATCGACAACGGAATCACAGCAATATCTGACGAGGCACGTCGCCAAATTTGAAAAGGGTTATGGCAAACCCAGCCTTGGGTTCAGCGTCGTAGGAGGCAGGGATAGTCCTCGGGGTGAAATGGGGATTTTCGTCAGAAGGGTTTTCCCTGGAGGTCAAGCTGATGTCTCAAAGTCACTGTTTCAAGGTAAAGTATTCAATTAATTTATACTCTTTCTCGAATAAACGTACGTAAAGGTTTTGCATTAAAAATTCACCCTTTTGCCAGTCAGATACACCCTTTTGCAAATCAATTTCACCCATAGCGAATATTTAAAATTAATTACACTTGAAAGCATCTCCCTCGAGTTCATAAAAATCGCCATAAACATTATTTGAGAAGGTGAAATTTTGTTTCTCGATCGTCACGATAAATACAAATTTACGTTTCTCGGCGCAGTACGATCAGTTTCAACAAACAAGCAAATGTGCAATTATTTTATATCATCTTTGACGTTTCGATCCCAATGTGGATCATTTTCAAAAAATACGATATATATTGCGTCTAAAAAGAGAAGATTAGAAAAAATTTTTATATAAACAATTATAAAAATAATTCAATGTTTCCTTTAGAAAAGTTTAAATACTCACATGCTGTTTAACAAGAAAAAATTTTTTTTTGGAAAATATAATTATTAATAGCGTCACTGAATAGCTTCAGAAAATAGTAGTAGATTACATGGTGGTAAATGTGAGACTGAGACAATTATGCTAACCTCGCATAATATATAAACTTCGATCAACTGACATATAGACAAGCAGTGTGTCAATAGTAAATCGATATAGATGCTATGATAGGTTTTGGAAACAAGCAGCGGTAAATTCAAATCATGTTATTAGTACTATGTTGTTATACATGCATTTAGTTTTAGAGAAAGATTTTAATTTTTAATAAATTGTGTAAATGTGAAAATTATGTAAAAAGTGTTAGCAAAATCTAAAAATATATTGGAAAATCATCATAAATGCATTACTGGTTCAGTATTGCAGCGTAATAGTCATGAATCTTAGGTGTTTCATACCTAAGGTTTACGCTTTGATGTTTAATCATATGAATTTCCAATAATAATCTGCGCTGAAAGTTAGATTCTTTGTCAATAATTTTCACATTATCGTAATCAAAACGATGGTCAAATTCAATGGCATGTTTTGTTAAGGCAGTGTGACTTGAATTACAAAGATAAATATTGCGTTTATGTTCAGTAATGCGTGTATCCAAATGTCTACCTGTTTGTCCTATGTAAGTTGAATCACAATTTAAACATGGAATTTGGTAAACGATGTTACAACTCTTTTTTAACGGTGTTTTATCTTTGATAGGTGGAAACCAATTGCTTAAATAACAAGGTATCTTGAATATAGTGTGAATACCCACATTTTTAAAAATTCTCTGGATGTTATAAGAGATATTATCAATGTAAGGAAGAACAACTATACTGTTTATTACTGTTCACATTTTTTATTCGTGTAAAACAATGTCACACGTTGGAACGCGTCACGAAACGTGCAATAGTACATTATCCTTAGGGTATTCTTTATCCATGTAGCTCAATTATAAAGAATCTACCGTGCACGGTAGAATTCCTAAGAGTTGTACACAAGCATATGAGAATAGCGCAGATGCAATGCCAATAATCGATGCACCTGAGCCTAGATGATGACCTCCGGTGTTCCTTGTAAAGCCTTACCTATCTAGAACGTAATCTACCGTGTCACCATTCCTTTCTTAACGTGACGCAATCCATCGAGGATTTCTTGTCCGGATCGCGCAAGGATCTTGTTTTATCGGCATAGTTCACCGTTTCAGGAGCAAATTATAGCGCGCTCGCGAATACGCGAAATGTAGGCGGGGCAGGGTGTCAATGCCTCACGTACGCAACGTCGTCCCTGTTCGTGCATTCACACCGTGAACGCCTGGAACACGTCCCGAATTTTTAAACCGACACCTCTCGTCACGTGCATTTCTAAACAGCGGCCGCCCATCTCATCCTTTTGCTTTATTTCGTCCTTTCGTTCTAACGTGTATTAGTGGACATCGGGAACTTATTCGAGTAGCTAATCACATACTGACATATTAGATCACCTGAAATTACACACAAGTACTATTAGTTCCGATATTTAAAGTAGACATCACAAACTTATTATAGTAATAGACATCACAAACTTATTCTAGTACTTACTAGACATCACAAACTTATTCTAGTACTTACTAGACATCACAAACTTATTCTAGTAATAGACATCACAAACTTATTCTAGTAATAGACACCAGATACTTATTCGACTACCTCATCACACAATAAAAAATATACACAACTACTATTAGTTGCGAAATTGATAAGCAGATGTCAGCAAATGATTCGAGTACCCAATCGAATACATGTTGCATCATCTCAAATTACACACAAGTACTATCAGTTACCAGATTTATTAATACCCATCAGGAACTGATTCGAGTACCTCATATTTCTGTCAGGAAAAAATGGTTGATGTTATTTTACGGTGAACAGTGTAATGAGGATTAACGGAGTCAATGCTCAACGTTGACCATTCCAGCGGGAAAAAGCGATGCGATGCCCTTGCGCTTATGCAATTGAAGCGACCGGCAATCCGTTATAGCATACAAGCATGCGGCAGGGTGCAGTGGCTCGAGGAAACCGCGAACATTCGCGTGCTCGTAAAAACTGTCAGGATCGGTTGAAACTCGAAACGTCTTGCGTGAAACCCGCCTGTACAACGTGTTGCCGCCTACCGCGCCAGGAGCCCGGCAAAAATCGCGTAGGAGACGAGACGACACGCGTGTCCGCGAAATTCGATTCGACGTTAATACTGCGATCGCGACGATGCATTCTTCTTGCTAACTCCCTTCTTTCAGTTAAATCTTACTTTTTTGTCGAGGTTACATTTGTTAATATTTTATTGTACAGTATGCTCAATTCAATTAATTTTTTAATCCACCACGAGGGGCCAACAAAATTTTTCAAGAATTTTCAAAATTATCAGAAACAAAAATTTACTTCAAATATTATTAGTTTTTTAACATGACCCATTTATTCAGATTTTTTATGTTGTTTGACAATTAGAGAAATTGTAAAGATTGTTTCATGGGAATTTATTCAATGTATTTTTTGACTCCAGTATATACCAAAAATATTTTTATACAATGTTTTTTTCTGTTGTTTCAGGTGATGAGATATTGAGCTTGAATGGGAAGGTTCTGCGCGGTTACACGCATCAAGAAGTTATCGAATTGTTTAAAGCAGTACGAGAGGGTCCTATTGAGTTGGAGGTGACGAGGAGACACAGGTACACTTTATAATTAAATAAAAATTTCGGTAATAAATTAAAAAAACTGTATTCTATTTGGAATTTAAGTATTCCAATCTTGTTGGGATGCCCTTTGTAAGGCATACATAATTTGACAGTATAAAAAGTTGTACCTGTTATTTTAGGAATGTACATTTTCTGATTTTTATTAATTTAATCGTATCGTGATATATTCGTTTCATGAAGTATATTTTATTAAATAATAAAGTATAATATTAAAGTATATTTTCTATTTCAGGTATCCAAAACCGACGCAAAAATCTGCGGTATGTTGAAAGGTAGGCGACATGGACGAAACTGCCCACCGGAAGTGCTCTTTCAATTTAATTCTAAGCGATCTACTACCGTTCGCTCCGTACGAAGTTTTAGGATTCTAGTCTATCAGAACGAATCTACGACCTTTGATGTTTGTTTCGATTAATTTATTTATCGCGGTGTCGCAGTTGCGTAGTTGATTGTAAACTGGTTTTGTATTAATAATATTATTGAAATTATCCTTATTATTAATATTATTATTATTATTACTATAAGATTTTATACGAATAACGTGAATCCCATTGTATGCGATCATTTTTTTATCATAGAGGACAATAAAGAGGACGTACTTTTAAGGTGCTTTCAAGGATCTATTCTGCAAATGTGTTTCACACGCAATAAACACCGACGCGACGTCGCATTGAACAATTATTAAATAATCATTTTATTGCTAAAAAACTTTACAAAATTTACATTATGTACAGGCCTCGGATTTATTTGTACAATATTAACGGAGTCTTCTTTTTTACAATGGTTCTTCTTGTACGATATTTCTTCACGCGTCGACGAGTAAAAGGTCTGCGCACGATTTAGCCTTCGTTGCCCTGAAATGTGACATTAAAAGTTATCTCTATTCAATTCGTTAGTCCTCTTTTGAAAATTAATATTATATACCCGTTAATGTTGGCATGTAAAAGTATCGCGAACTCTTCCCACTACAAAATAGATGTTCTAAGTGAAACTAGACATTTTTAAATAATTAATCGTGTGCATTGCAAATCTCAGTAAGATTAAACTTGTACTGATATCTCTAATGATTAAATTAAATATTTAAGACAAAATATCAACATATGTTTAAACATATAATAAAAAAGCATCGAAGTAATAGAACATAATTAAAAAGAATTTAATTCGGATTATATTGCATACACTTCCCGTCTATAAATCACCTTCTGATTTGATTGTTTTATTTCGATTAGATTAAATCAATCGAAAATTAAATGTATATATATATACTATTTAAATAAATGTTAAAAAGAAGAAGATTGAGAAATTGTGGGATGACTACTAGAAGCCAAATCGAAAAACAATTACCCCGCTTAATTTTTAAAAATTACAATATATTAGAATAATAATTAAAATTTAGAAAATATAGAATATTTTTTGGTCAGACTTGATAAATATCATTTTTATGTCATTAATATATAGGTTCTTTACTAACAAACAAATTTGAATAAATATCCGGTGAATTATGGACAGGAGTGTATACGTATATCGTATCTTTAAATACGGAAAATATAATCTTACTTTTTCAAAGTTTCCCGACAGAAGTTAAACTTAACAATTAAGAAGAATACATATTTTTTAGACCATTTAAAGGCTAGTATAACTAAAAAACTATTAATCCGTACAAGTCTTTCGTTTTGCTAAAATGTATTCTGATATTGTTATAATAGGCAGCGGATAACTGAGGCTAAATAGACGTTGATAGTATTAGCAACATTAAACTGTAAGTTTCTCGACAGATTTGATTTGTCCATTACGTTTAGACGTTAGTATACATACTGTAATTCCTTGTTTTTCACGCGTCTGCACAAGTGTAAGGCAACTGGTCCAGTTTTAATATTACGAAAAAGTTGGACGGCCTTTCTATGGGTTAAGTCGTGACAAACGTGGCCATTTACTGCCAAAATCTCGTCACCTGCACGCAATCGGCCATCTTCAGCGGCTTGGCCGCCTGGTAATACTGACTTTATGAAGATGCCTATAAGAAACACAAGTAATCAATTAAAAAACGAAGAATATATCGAAATTTGATAACGTGTAAAACTAACATGCAGACAATAGACTGTTAATACATACATTTCACAGATATCTCATAGAAACTAAATCTGAAATCCTAACATGGTAGCGTTCACAACTATTCATTAAACTGTAAGGGACTACTAATATCTACTATTAGCCATTAAGATAAAAACTCGACAGAATCATTGTTTAACATTCTGGAAAATCCAGAAATTCGAATAATATAAATTTGATAATATCCAGAACTTTTATTTGTTGAAAAAGTATATAGATAGGAAGTTAAATTTCACTGGTGCTTAATGCCCAATCAAATTCCAATCATTTCTAATAAATTTATGCGATCGGTGGAATAGTGTGTCTAACTAAGATTTTTACCACGATTTTTCAAGCACTTCGGATAATTTAAACAAAAAATGGCTAGTTTTCAATCGGCTGTACATTATGATGGATGAATTTTGCAGAATATGTTCGTTCATTCCATATTTTTAAATCAAGAAAGTGCTTGAAAAATCGTGGACCAGCCAAAGGTGGATTCAGCCATTGCGGGGCCTGTAGACAATGTTACTAAATGTTGCCTTTTATTTTTTTAACAAAAAGAGCAGGAGGGGCGGTGATGAGAGTCCTTTCTTCGATTCACGCATGTTCTTGGCATTAACTAAATAGTTAATTAATTGGTTATCGATCGTAATTTATCTTCGCATGGTTCGATCATTTACAACAACAAATAGTATATTATATTATATACAACATACATACAACGTTATAATACAACAAATCGTATTATAACTATATAGTAACTAAATAGTATGATAATAAATTAAAATACAACATACATACAACGTTATAATACAACAACTAGTATTATAACTATATAGTAACTAAACAGTATGATAATAAAATAAAGTACAACTTTTACAAAGAAAAGGGGCCCGAAGCATTTCCTACTTCTGCAAAATGGCTGATCCGACCTTGGGGGTACTCTGTATTTTTGGTTTAAGGATGTTTGGTAACTATGAAAAAAAATCACCCGACTTTCATATCAGATTGCAAGACCTATCTGCGTCGCACCGATTTAATAAAACTATTGATAAGTCGCGGCTGTGGTTCGCGATGTTCCTCGTAGCATCGGAACACAGCGTCTACACGGTACTGTCGGCTATGTTTGCGGGCGTGTTGCCGCGCCGCGGCATCGTAACGAGCGCGTAAAACTCGAGGCCGCTTGTATACATGCAGAAGCAATTTATCGGCAACGCGTACAGCGGTCGAGCAAGCGCGTAAATGTTATGGCAGGAAACCGCTGCCATTTCCAAGCAGCACCGGGTGCCACGTTCGAGATGATATTTTCTGCTTGTTTGCGAGCCGACTCTCTCCAAACAGACATCTCCAGGAGCGAGGAACGCGCTAGGATAAGACGTTCTGCAGTCCGCGATGACAGGATTAACGCTCGATAACATCGACTCGCAACGAACATCTGCATAGTATTCAACGTTCATTTTTATGAAACTCTGCTGTATCTCCGAGCCAGCCAAAAATAAACAGGGGATGCCTTTTCTCGTCTCTGAACATGCTCTTTCATACAGATTGAAAAATACTGGCTTCGTTTTGTCCTGCGACTTTATATTTCATAGAGAAATCATTACTTTATCGAGACCTATAGATCCAACACAGCGACAAGTCTCTTATAGAGGAATTATAAATTGGAAAGTGTAAAATCCTATTAATGTTGCATGACTTACTGGACACACGGTACATACTTCTATATTTCACACTGGCAGGAATATCGCCAAGGATCTCTATCTCCATTTTTTTTTAACATTGTTACATTAATAGATTAGTTTATTTATGTCACGATAGGAATTGAAACAAAAATTGTTTAGAAAATGAGACTATATAAACATTTTATGGAGTTTGTACTTTAGAGACTTGCAGAGTTTCATGAAAACCAATGTTACTAAATGGATATAGTTTACATGGAAATATGTGTCTGATAATTATTTTAGAACGAGTATATTGTGGGCAAACGATTTTGAACGATTTTACAGAATTAGAGATAGCATAAACCTGAACGTAGAATACTTTAGAGCTAATTAAGTATGTAACTAGTACTACTTTGTTAAATAATTTAAAGCCACATAATTTTAACTAATGGATAGCCGCAATACTGTTAACGATGCTTAAGACGAAATGTTGAAGCTTCTGAGGAAGAAATTTATATTCAAGTTGTATCTAATGCATTTAATGTTTTACCGAGATTAGTATGTTAATGTTAACTGATCTCAGATGTAGCAACTAGCGACTGGTGATGTACCATATTAATCGTACTAGAAATAATATATCAGCTGTTCCGAGGAGTAATTGTTACATAATTACGTTAAGATTTATAAAGAATTAAAAATTTGTACAGCATCAAATTATTTAAGATATCTTGAAATTCCTGGAAATTAGTCAAGAGTTCGCTATAAACAGGCTTCTACGTATAAGAATATTTTAGAATATACGCAAAAGAAGGAAATGTAACGAGTACGTAAATTCAGAAATGCATTCGTAAACAATTAGAATGAATATAAAAAACTATATTATTTTCCTTAAACATCACTTTACTTATCATTAACCTAAAGAAATTAATAATTATCAGTAGAAGACTTATTTTGTATAATATAGTTAATACTTTTATAGCGCATTTTTGTATTTACGTGAGTACACATACCTTTTCCTTACGTTCGCTCAAAAAATATGCTGTTAAATGTAAACAGTTTAATTTAGTAATTTAATAACTTAATAATTTAACGATTTCATTATTTAATTTTGCAATCTGAGTTATAACGTCGTATAGTTTTCTTTTCACATTGCAAAATACAATTACAGTAAAGCCGCGATCACTCTGTCCTTTTCTACGTTCTAAACTAAAATAGTTTCCCTACACGAGATCTCTGTCCCAGCTCGGAACAAATGATGAGAGCTAGATCGTGACTTTACTGTACAATTACAATTGCAAAGAAATTTTGTTATTCCATAAGAACATTATTACAACACATTACTACCCTCCGAAAAATGAGAACACGCTACTTTAGGCACTGTATAAATATTATTAACAATAAATAAAAGAGATTGAACGTTATGCGACTCACCGATGCTTCCTTTAGGACTGTCACTCCCCCCTACAATCGTGAATCCCAATGACTTCTTCCCCGGGCCTTTCTGGAAGACAACCGTCAAAAACGTTGACACGGTACTCCTCGGTCTTCTGGGTAGAGTACAAAAGTTGGAAACACTCTGCGATCCAGAGTTATCCATATTCATAATCGATTTCTCCGAGGACGTAGATTTGTTACACTCATTCCGCCTGTCGCGATGATGTTTCGTTTGATGTTTCTTGAAATGCGATTTGGAGGTGTTATCGACGATGACCCCGTGTCCATTCTCCACGTTGACGTTCTCGTAATCAACGCTGCTCTCCGTGAGCCTCTTCGAGGACTGGTCCAAGGCAGAGTACCTGGAAACAACGATGTCAACTTCTCCAGGCCCGCTACCGCTCCCAAGGATCTGCCTAGCTTTCGCCATGTTGAGCCCTCGCAGTCTTTTACCGTTCACGATTAAGATCTCATCTCCTATCCTCAAAGTTCCTTCTTTGTCGGCGAGGCCATTTGGCACCACGTGGGCCACCAGGTAGCCAGGACTCGACTCAGCAGTCTTCGCAATGAAAATACCCAGACACTGATCAGAACTCTCTCGGAAAAGCTTCACCACCATCGTTTCGGTGGTGTGCGGCTTGTTTCGAATGACAGGTAGCTGGCCACTCGAACAGTTCTCCGAGGCTAACTCTTTGGGGTCCAATCTGGTGGTTGTTTTCTTGTCAGGTGGCTTCGAATCCTTCCGGTCCTGTCGATCTATCAATTCACTGTTCGCAGCTTGGCATAGCTGACTCGTTGAATCTTCCAGAAGTCTGGTCACGTCTGTCTTGCAACCTCTACCTTCGTTCCTGCTACAGTAAACGTCCAAGCTGGAGAACAACCTAGTGGTTCTCTCGACATCAGCAATGGAGGACGAAGGTTTTCTAGGTGGTAGCTGAGGCGGAGAATGTAAGGAATCGTTCAGACCAGTCAGCAAGCCGGACGCACTGCTGCTGCATCTGTCATCGAGGAGAGAACTGGTTGCAGAATCGTTATCCAGAATCCCGGAGTCGTTGTCGTCCTGATCCTGTTCTTCGTACAGTGGATTCGTTCGGAGTTCCTCGAGGCCAGGCAGAGTACCGTACGAGAAACTTCTCAGTCTTCTTCTTTCTCTATCCTTGCTGTCCTTCTTGTAGATCTTTGCTATCAGCTTGTTGGTGGAGCTCTTCAGGTATCTGTCCTGCATCGCTCGGAACTTCGCTGCCAGGCAACTGGACGGTGTTATGCTGTCGAACTGAGAATCGTTTTTGTAAGCAGGTTCTTCGGTGCTTGGAGGAACTTCCGGGTCCAAGGATCTTGAAGGGCTGCTATGGTCCTGAACGAACTCTTTGCTCTTTCGCCACCTACGATTTTGATGACTGACATTTTCCTCGATGATGTTCCTCTTGGATAATCCTGCTGGCGATGGGACGGACATTGGCCGGAAACCTAAGAAGGAGAAACGTTCTTCCTGGTTCTTCCGATAAGGTAACCTGCTCTGGGATTTCGAACGTCTTTTCCTTTTTGCTTGGGTTTTCTCTTCTTCGATGATCTCCTTCAAGTCTGACTCGCAGACGGACCGACGAAATTCGTTTCTGCTCAAGCCATGTTGACTCAGCTCGCACATGGAACGGAATTGTAATTTGTCTGGATCCTCTTCTTCTACTTGTTCCTCTTCGTCAGAGTCTCGATCCTTGAAGAAGCTCAACCTGGTGTTCAACACCCGGTCTAATATCGGATTCCTTTTTTCACAGATCCGTCGTCTTTCTTCTTGGATACGTTTCTTGTCTTTCTTCGTGGAACTCCGCTCGGTCGTTACTTGCGACGTTTGCACGTTGTAGCAGTTCCTCTCGGACTCGGAGCTCGAGGACTTCCGCCGAGACCATCGCACTGGGGACATGTCTGTGAAACAAATTATGGATTTAATCAAGTACACTAACTTCCGAATATGAATTTACGTTTTCGAATTTGTATTGCAATTGTATGTGTATTATAATTTTATAATTAGCACGATTAATAATTTATTAACAGTAACCGTTTTAATGAAAGTATTAAATAATCTGAATTAAAAGTAGAATAAAAAAGCTGCTTCACTCAAACGTCACTTCTATTGCTTGGTCACTTGATAAACTTAGCATAAAAGTTTAAAATAGTATAAAATGCACAATTACACTTGAGTAAATAATGAATGCCAACACTGCTCTTCGAGTAACCCAAGTCGAAAGTGGATGCATCCCACCAAACGTTTCTCATCTTCGCGACACGGTTTCCCTCCGCGATCCAAACTAGTCGAAACCTCGCTCTGCAGTGACAGCCAAGGCGAAAATGATCGTCTTCCGCGGAGCGTGACATTATATGAGTTCTAGCAGAGGTTCAAGACGCCTGTGCAGGATGTGTGTAAGGCAGGACATCCCGTATGAGCAATTCACATGAGTGCGTTGCTCGAGTGATAGTAAAAATAGTCACGAGGTGTACGAAGGCACACCGCAGAGGAAGTAGACACTGAGAATCGAACTAGCGAATCGGAAGTACCAATTGCTCTGGGAGCGGACTTCTTTCGCTTGGAAGAACTGAGAAAGGGAAATATAAAGTATGTAACAAACAACGTAGAGTAAAGATTTCGTAACGAATTTTCCCGCGTTAATTTTTTAACACCTACCGGATACGATTATTCCCTAACACAAATGCCTTTCCCTTAATTAAAAATTACACATTAAAGTTTTATAAGCCTATATATTTTATTTTTTTATTGTTTTATTTATCATTTTTTTTATTAATTATAAATATTTTTATTTATTTTGCTTATTATTTTAATTATTATTATAAATATAAATATAAATAACAATTATTATTAAGTATGGTTCACCTTGATTAAAGAATTTATGAAGGAATCGAAATTGAATAAAATTAACTTACAATTAACGCATCATTTAATTGTTAATATTCTGTTTCTATATTAAGCGTACGTTTATACCCAACACTTCTTCACGGGCAATTTCGTGGAACCATAAACTTAAAAATTATTGGCACAATGTTCATTAGGTCGATTTGGCAAGAAGCATTATAATTTCGAATCCAGAACAGTTTTCTCGAGAAAATATGCATTGATTAAAAGGAGCAACTCTTGCGTGATAAATAATTCAATCAAACACGCAACCGATTTCAAGATCCTAATCTTCTAATATGATTTCAGCGTTGCATAAATACTCGGAGCAGTAAGCTTTTACGATCCATGTAAATATCAAAGTGAGCATAGGAAATTGCAGGAAGCGAGGCATCGTTCGATATCTATCTTGCTCGGATATCGACGGTAATGATAGAGAGTGTAACCACGAGTTGCACGGTAAATAAACCGTAGGGTTAGAAAGGATTGAAGAAAGCGTTTCACGGTAAAAAACTATGGATATCTCGCTTCCACGGTAAATGTATCATGACAAACCGATGGAAGAGAAAAATAGAGAAAAGAATGATTTCACCTGAGCCGAGCATCAAGTACCCTCAATAAAATAAAAACATTCAAACTTCTTCCTTGCATTAACAATTGCGAGTTACCACAGGAAGGTACTTAATGATCACTAGATCACCGCCGATCTTTGTGTGCAGAATCAATATTGCCTGGATCAATTTCAAGAAACATGCGAGTAGACTGTGGATGTTTATGCAATTTGTAATTTTTTTCCTATTTTATATCCCAGCATTTTTTGAAAATTTTCAAAAGTTTTTTTATCGAGTGTCTTTCTTGCATTAATATTTTTAATATGTCGAAAATTGTGTCTTAAATTGCACCTACTCAGTTTTGCAACAAATGCATTACAATAGAACCTACAATAAAACTGTAGATTGTAATAATTACATTCCGAATGTTCATGCAATTTGCAATTTTTGTAGTTCGACGTTTGATTAGAAATCCATTTAATTCCTGGTCAGAATTTCCCTTCAACGATTCTTCTGGAAGTCATTCAAATAATTTGCGGTTTGGTTGTTTGTAAACCATCCACCGTTACGAAATATTTAGCCGCAACCTTTTCCATCGCGAAGAATGCGCTAAAATTGTGATGGTGTCGTAAACCGAATGCCAAAACCGTGACGTACACTTTTGTTATGTATCAGAAGGAGCTTCTTAAAGTATTTTCAATTACGGACCAACGAAAACTCATTACGTGAATTATACGTGACTACACGAATTGTTAAGATAGCAGTTGTAAAATGAATGCAATGCTACGAAGATAATTTTCAATATCGAAATCAAGTTTTATTCACTGTCGTACGGAATGTAACTATGATTATACACTTTCAACGCATTTTTTTGGAGACTCAATCTTTCTAAATCACTACTCGAGTGTTTAAAATAAAAACGGAAGGTAGACTCGAGGTTAACGATTTCAACGGACTGAACATCGCGTTTCACACCGAAAACCACAATGATGTTGTCATAGATGTTCGTCGAAATGACATTACTAACGCCACGCCGCGGTTTTCCGGTGAGGGTGTTCATTCACCGACGACGTAAATACACACTAAGATTAGTAACACCGGTGCGATGGTGCAAGGATAAAAGTACTTGTCTCATTTCGTAACGTTATCACAATTCTACAGAAAAGTTTGTGTTCCTTCATTTATTTTCCTTCAAAATTAAAATTGTCTGCATAAATTGCAAGAATAAGAAGTCGCATAAAAATTTCTTTTCTCAATCACTTAAATTTGTTGAAAATAATATATTGACACACATAAATTCTTTTAATCTTTACACTGCTCTTAGTTTCACCTAATCATTTTTGTAATAATTATATTATATTATTAATATACATTAAATTATATTAATAATATCGAAATGTTTGGATTTTTCAAATCCGTTCACTGTTTTAAATAACACCCACTAATTTTTATCGCAAATGAAAATCCACAGTGTAGCAATTAAAGTTAAAGAATCGCGAACTGTATCTTGATTCAGATTATTTTCTTGTCTTAGCGGTAGAGATAAATAATCCGTGGATTTAAGACTAGGCAGTGGTGAAAAAGGTTCCCATAAAAAGAGGCTCTCACGCAACAAACGAGGCTATGCAAAGCTTCTTCGCTTTCGAAAGTAACTTTAATGAAATGGCAAACGGAAAACGGCTGACGGTGAAATTCTTGCGATTCGCGAAGACTGGAACGAGCCTGTTGCTACGTGCAAAAACGGCGAGCCACGGAACAATCGCGGTATGTTTCTAATCACTAAATAGTGTGCAAACAAGACGTTCCAAACAATCCGACTGTTCACTGCGTCACGCGTGTCTGGGAGTCAGGCGACCTTAAGCTGCGATACTCCTCTTCGAGATGAAATCTCGTTGCTAAGGTGCTGCGCGTTAATAATTCACTGTCAAAGATTTGATAATACTTAATAGTAAGAAAGAATTAAAAAAGATGTGGATAGCATGATTGATTTTCTAAGGAAATTACTGTAACATTCTGATATAATTTATCCCGTTTCTGCAAGATGAACATTTTTATTTTAAAACGTATTAGAAATTATTATTTAGACTTTAAATGATTTTATTTATTAATAAATAGACAGCGGATTTTATGTATTTATGAGAAAAATGAATAGGTGTAATTTAAAATATTAAAACCATTAAATAAATTTAAAAATACTTTCATATTCAGTCATGCATGTAGTGATGAGCATTCAATATTCCGTCGTGCAAAATTTTCGAACAAATCAATCACTACATAGTTTTGAATCAATTTGATATTTATACAAATGTTCAATGTATTTTAATAAATGTTCTACTTTTTATAATACTGGTATGTTCTCTCATTCTGTTATTCATCCTTTTCACGAGTTTCAATTCTCATAAACCTTCTAAAGTTTTAAGGCTTTCAAGATTTTCGAGATAACGAAGACTTTCAATTCTAGAATTATCTTGCAAGTGATTCGAATGTTTTGTCGTAAAAATTGAATCACTACATGCATGTGACTAATTAATCCCAACTTGAATTATGAAAGTTAACGTCGCATCCTGTTTTTAGCATTGCGGTAATTCTATTGACGGAGGCTTATAATTATTACCTCTGTATTGAGACGTGGCATGAAAGTGGTAAGATGCTCCGTCAAGGTCTTCATCGGCTTGAAGAGGACTGAGGCTTAAAAGTCTTGGCGCCTCGGCATGGCCGCGAAACCAACGCATTTCTGAAACGCAGACAAAAAATCATCAGTGTTTCAAACAGATTGAAATCAAGAAATAATTGTGCTCCATAATAATTATCTATATTAATAATATATTATAATTTCAATACTGTTCACAAATCTGGTATTATACTAAACTAATCAAAATGTTGTCTTAATTTTTTTCAAACATTTTTTCCGTAAATAAAACACAACAACTGACCTTTCAATTTTTTCATCCCAATTTAAAAAATCATGTAGTGATGGGTTTATATAATGGCACGAAAGTAATTTTAGCGATCTATTTGATGGGTGATTTCAGTTTAAAAAATGTACTGTTTTCCTACAACATTTTTCAAGCACAAAAACGTTTGGACGACGGATAATAAGAAGTTAGTGGAATGCTGGCAGATTTCGAAGCAGCAGCAACCAGAATGCTGTTCCCGATCGAACGCAAGAATAATATCTATAAAAGTGAAACGGTTACACTTGCAGTGAATGGATTTCACGTGAACGGCGACAGTTTCCGCTGTGATCGCTGAACCGAGGCCATTTTTTTGCCTGCGCGTTGCTCTTGTTCCTGATACCAAACAGCGTGAAGATCGAAAAAGAACCTGGTAATTTAATGATCAACGGCCTTGAAGAACACCAAGGGGAGGATGTTATAAATTACAAACTTGTCGTTTAGTGTGTTCATTGTCACGCTCGATTGTCGAATAGTGATCGCAAAATTGCTTCCGTTACGCGTGAGAAGACCAATGAGTTTGCGAAAGAAGTGAACGCTTCGTTGGCTCAACCTGCAGGCAATTAATAATGGATCTTGCAATTCATTGGTTTTAGTCGATGAGAATTAAAAACGTGATTTAAATTCTCTTCTTTTTTGCCGTTTTTTGATGCACAAAGTACGATAGAACCTCTTTTATAATTCGAATACATTTTTTTCACCCATGTAGATGATCCAATTATTTTTATTAATGTATCCATACCCATTTTTATATCTATATTTCTAACTACCATTTCAAATGATTCGTTCTGAATCTTCGTTAATTTGCTCTCGATCCTTTTGTTATTTGGTAAACTAGAATGCCGGTACAGTTAACGACATGTGCATTCCAGAAAAGCTAAGACCGTAAATGTATAAATTATCCTCGGTCATAGGTTTATTCTAAATATTTTAAGTAATGACAGTATGGTATTGAAAAGTATGTTAAACGTGTACATAAAAACTGTGAAAAGTGGGACAGGGAGTTTCTTAAATTAATTAGATTCGCAATCCACCGTCAAGTGCATCATTGTTTTCAGATTTCATTAGCATACAATGTAGTAGAATTGAGGAAATACATAATATATTACATAAATATTAAACAAATACATATTATATTATTGTAATATATTACCACTGTAAAATATCTATTTAAAAAAAAATGTATGAACGAAACGTCATATTATTACTATTACTTCATTTTTCATAATTCAATTACAATGTATTTTACAATTGTACTCCATTGCAATCACGAATTACATTGTAATTTAATTGAATGAAGATCTCATTACAAGTTACAATATAATTCAATTACTTTGTAATTATAATTCTGGAGTAATTCAATAATAATTCTGCACAACTTTGGTTTGGCTCAGCTGTTGTTTTGTCACGCATTAAAAAGCATGTATTTTAATGTCAACACAAATCGAATACACGCGTTATAATTTCCTTCTGACCGCAGATTCGACCAACGAATCGTATCGAAAGGCGAGCCGCGCGCACGAGGATTTCATTAAAAAATTGTGGCGCCAAAGACGGTTACGATCCTAATGCGCAGTCGCTAGGAGGGAAAGAAAAAAAACCTTCGAGTTATGTCGAAGAAAATTTCTGTCGGCTGTGTAGGTACCGTTGCGGGCAACTGTAAGCAATAAACCTGTCCTCTTCCCGCCACGAATCCTTCGCGGTTGGTCTTTCGCGATTCCGCCTGACGGAATCCTCACGGAGGCGTTACCGTTCATCTGCTTCGCGTAGAAACCGTAATTTAGCAACCTAGTGCCTCTAGCAACAAACCTCGAGAATATAATAGCTTCTGCTTTAACGGTTCGTGCTGCCGTCCTCCATCGCGAATCATACTTTTTCCGCGTCATAGTTTGCGTCCAATGGAACAGCGAATTTTCAGCACAACTGTACGGTAAATGGTAACAACTTCATTTCCTATTCATCGAGTCCTGCTCCCAAAGCTTCTTTCCCCATTTATTTCGCACAAAAGGATCTTACAACTACATTCGACAGTTTGACGATTGGCCCTATTTTCCAGAGTGCAAATATTAATGCATAAAATATTAGAGTACTTATATATGTGCATCGCTCATGCACAAAAAAAATGTCACCACTCAAAATTTCTCAGTTTTGTACTCGTAAAATGACACGAAGTGTCAAGTATACATTTATTTAAATTAAATAAAGAGGTGTAATTAAGTTAATTATATAATTAAATTAAATATGGAGGTCGATAAATTAAAATTTAATTAATTCGATGTGGTTAATATATGATATACTTTAAGTTATGTAAAATGGTAAGTATGTGCTTGCATCACTCGAATGAACTCATCTCCATTTTCTGAGAGAATTTGCATCATTTTAGAAAGCATAAAATATTTCGAGATATGTGATTCGTTAAAATAAACGGGTAAATCTTCGGTGAATAACATCTATTATTTATAAAAACGTAAGGCACATAAATAAATAATTTATATGTGTATATGTGAATAAAATAAATTCATGTATCATATACTGTAGTTCATCATTCATAAATATTAATATAAAAAGGTGAAGAAAAGTTAATGAAAATTAATAGTGTCCACAAAATTAACAAGACTATCAACAAGACTAGTTTTTTAAGAATAGCAGAACGTTTAAATATAATTTTCGGATAACAGAGGTTCCGCTGTACCCGGTCCGAGAGAACAATGATCTCCAGGTAGGATTTCAATTTCTCACTGGTAGATTTTCGTCACTATTCATCCCGTGTTACGTGGCTGGCGTGGAAAAGCGTCGACTGTGACGCGAAGAATCCCGTTTCCACAACACAGTCGCATAATGGAATGATTAATACCGCGGCTGAGTTATGCAAGGTGTTAATGCATCGATTATGTACACGCAGGTACAAGTGCATCCCAGTCGAAGAGAAGGGGGCGGTGACTTTCTCTGATGCAAATATGTATGCCAGCGGCACCTTTCCGACGCGCCGGGCTCCCACGACGGTCGCTTTTCACTTTTCATTCAGATAACCAACAGACATCAAAGTACCTTCGATGGATCTGCGACTGCGATCAAGGATGGCCGCGAATTTCAAAGTTCTAGGCCGTGAGGCTGATACATATGTATGTTTATCAGTGTTACCACAGAAAATGCTTTTTTCCACGCGGAGATTGGTAACACTTATTATATATGTATATATTTCAACACTTTTCCTTTTTACAGTCGAAAAGAAGGAATAACATTTCTTCGTTTGACATTTTCGATTTTGAAAATGCAACAAATAGCGTGCTATTGATAGGAATCGTTTGCCAAGTCTGATCATGATCAACTGATTCTACTTCGTACTAAATTTTATACACAGGAAGTAGAATCGGTTGGTCATGATCAGACGCGATAGACGACTTTTATGAATAGCATGCAATCGTTTGACAAGTCTGACCATGACCAACCGATTCTACTTCCTACTAAACTAGTATTATACGCAGGAAGTAGAAGCGGTTGGTCATGATCAGACGCGATAGACATTAAAGTATATACACGATACATTATACCTATGCAGTTAGTTTTAACAAAACGCATTCGTTAAAGCAAAATATTTTTTCATTCAAATATCGATATTTTCTCCAGTGTTGAAATACTTTTCGGATCAACTGCATACGTTTTCTGACATAATCGAAGACACATTGAACCATATTTCTACAATATATATACTAGTTGTGTAAAAATCCGCCAGGTAATTTTCCCGTCGCGCCACTTTCGCTGATCTTGGAGCCAATTAAAGCGTTGCAACGTCGACGGAAGAAACCGGAGGTAAAACGTAATGACGAGTGATTACACAAAAATCGAACCACTTTCCCATAGCTTCGACTCGCCGTTCCCGGAGACATTAAACCGTCGTTCGAGGTACAGGCTGGTTCTAATTGCGAGCTAATTATATCAATTACGTAAATCCTCTCTCGCATCCTTTATTCGCCGGAGGCCGCTGTCGTAGAAAGGAAAATCGAACAAAAACTTCCCGTTGACAAATACGCAGATTTATTCGCGAGTGAAAAGCGGTTAGTTAATCGGCCTGTCATCTGGATCAAATCGAGCGCTGCGACAAGACTGAAATCGAATACGTGCCGTGAGTCATCGATAACGTGGTCAATGAAAGTAGAAAGTATCTAAAAGGATCGGGCCGTGGTAGGTACCTAGGTAGTGCCAGGTATCGTTTCCAAGACTTTCCTCTGACAAAGCGAATCGTGCTACCGGATAGTCAACCTGGATCTATTCATTTTACGCGACACGAATAATCATAATTGTTGGACCAACGCAGTTTCATTTCCTATTTCCTATTCATAAGTATTTAAAAATTATAATCTGAGGATTTGAAGAAAACATCCCTCGTAAAAGCTACAAATAAAAAATAAATAAAGTTAATAATAAATTAAATTCGAATAGAAATTGATAAATAATATATTCAAATTAAATTCAGTCTAATCTTTGTCAGCAAGAAAATATTGTTTAGCTGTATAGCTAATAATACAATATATTAGTTCATGTTTCACGCTTATTGTCGATTTACATACTATATGTAGTTTAAGTCAAGAAATTGAATAAATTAATTGAATAAAATTATAAAGGTTTTGGTCAAATTTAAATACCTCTCCAATTTTTTTTATGTGGAATTTTATTATAAATTAATTTTATTATATATTTTATAGAATTTTATTATGTAAATGTAGATTTTTATGTGGAAACTTTCTAATCTGCATAACGAAAATCATTTTTCGTTTCATTCAATCCGATAATTTTATCTCGACAACAGCTGAGTAATGGCTCTAGTTGTTACAAAAATGATTTGGAACTGTATTTCACCGCGCTTTTACAGTTGGCTGCCGGTTCTGAGCGACACGGGCGAGATCGATGATCGTTCGGTGCATTCTTACCTGTTTTCTGAGCGCGAGCGGTGCGATTTCGTCAACATCGCCAACGGCGATGTCTAGGGCAGGTATCCATAATTCCCTCCAGGTTGATACCACAAACTGACCCACTTTAACGACAACGGGCTGAATGCATTGCACGGACACGGACAGACAACTGTCGCACGAGGTAACGTGCCCGTACGAGTACACATGCAATGTTAGTACACGTATGTACGTCGTCGTACGTCATACAAGTTGCGTACTGCCTGATTCTTTTCGGACAATCGCCTCAGGAATGCCGATCGTAAACTACTTTCACGGCGAGAACCATTTATCCGTGATGATTACAGCCGGAAATACCCGTTCAACTGGAGTAACCATAGATAGACGAACTATGAACTTATCTCTAACACTGTTCAACTCGTTCATTTACTTACAGACATATTTTTCTTTTACTTTTAATAAACACTGCTGAAAAATGTTGATCAAAGGACAAACAATTAAAATTCTTACAAGTATTTATTTATCGCACATTATACCTGTTTTTAATACTTTTAAAATATATTGAGTGAAGCATTTCAAATAATATCAAATGGACTTGATCTGCTTCAAATTTTATGGCAAATCTAGTTGTTAATTTTGAAAGTGGCTCAAGTCCATTCTTGGTAGGAAGATACATATTATTTATAGATTTAATAATTGATATTATTTTAATGGCAATTGTAAATTTAACTCTCTTAGAGCAGAATAGATTTAGTTATTATCCAATTTCTACTGAATTGGAGAAAGATAGAAGCAATTAACATTTTCTCTGTTCTAATTCAATGAATGAGTGACTCCTAATGGTAGAAAATTTGTTCATTTCTTTTATTTCATCACAAAACTACTGGAAACTTTCTTTTTCTGGGAGCGTATCAGGAGAATAAATGTGAGAATTCCATTGGAAGGAAATAAGACGTAATTTTAACATTAAGTAGCGCATGGCGGGAATATCGCTCGCTTTGAGTTTACTACGTTATAAATTTCTAAAGTCTCTGGTCGGTGCAACATTCGGTTCGTGTCGATATTTAAATGTAAAACTGAAATTCCATAGTCAATTGTCTGTGTTTTCCAGTAAAATAAAATGTAAGCAGATTGATTCATTATCAAGCGTAATATTATTGAATATATCCCCTATTGAATTAATAAATACTCCCTATCGCAAGGTACATAGAATTTATCGCTGGTAACGGTTCTCAATAAAGCATTGCACCCAACCTTATTATCTATGTGGTCCAGCGAGTAGATTCAGAGCAAAGAAACTAATCGATTTATCAGGTAATTTATGGGAGTTTGAATATGTGCATCTATACGGGGTGTCTAGCGTAAATGAGAACTATTAAACATCGAAGATATATGTGCTGCAAGGAAAACATGTTTCAAATGAAAGTTATAAATTATCACGTATGAAATAAGTTGCGATGCAATTTATTGCTTCTTGTGGGAACCTTGAAAAATCTGGAGAAAGTTGATATTTTTATGTTGATATTTCCATAAACATTTTACAGAATATACATTTAAACATACATAAAAAAATAAATTCTCCTTCATCTCAAAATAAGAATTTTCTAATTAATATTGTTAACATGTTTAATAGGTTGAAAATACAACAGGATTTTTAAAAATCTTCTAATATTTTTTTATTGTTTTTAATTAAAATTTTCGTCTGAAATATTTTCTCGAATTGTTCGTAACATTTAGGACACTTAACCTGGACACCTTGTATACGAGCACAAATAGAAACGACGCGACGCAACGGTGAAACCGTGCCCGCATTTCGATGCAATTTAAATTCCAGCAATGCATTAACAGTAAAATATACTAAATTCTATCTAGA
This sequence comes from Lasioglossum vierecki, assembly GCA_028455595.1. Taxonomy (NCBI): domain Eukaryota; kingdom Metazoa; phylum Arthropoda; class Insecta; order Hymenoptera; family Halictidae; genus Lasioglossum; species Lasioglossum vierecki. The sequence goes on from CM052339.1 coordinate 3,502,593, forward strand.
CGTGATTTATTTGACTGGTGGCGGTGTACTAGCCTTTCGAATAACATCTTTTCACGAGATTATGTAGTATTAAAAAAAGTATTAAGTATTAAAAAAAGGTTTAGTGTGCGATAAATAAATTATAATACATTTTATATTATACAAATGTATAAATATAAATAGAAAATATAAAAAATATAAAATGTATAAATATGTTATTATAATATATAACTTGTAAGAATTTAATAATTTATTAGATATGTCGGTATCTAAACATTTAAGTATTGTATGAGGTATTGTATTAATTTCATATTCATTAAAATAGCTGCAAGTGCAAAGGGTCAACAGTAGCAGGGTATGTAAATATTTAGTACGTGAAGATCTTGAATATTTCCGCGGATCTATCGGAGCTCGCATACGATACGCCGATATTAACGATGTAACTGTAAACACGTCCGAACGTATCGATCCTCGTCGAACTTTCTCCGTGTTCATTAGAATTCAATCGTTTCCTGAATTCCTCGAGTGCTTCCTCCCAGCAGCAATCTCGTTCGTTTACACGATCACGGAGAAATATCTGCTAACATCGCGTCAAACGATACTTCCGTAAGGATAGCCGACGGATCAACGTGAAAACTGACCTTTAGCATACCGGAGGGGAATGATCGGAGATTTTCGTCTCTGAAAAGAGGTGGAGAACATGGAACGAAGGCGGCCTCGAGAGGAAAGCTGTATTTCCAACGAGGATACGCGTCTTATCGCATTTTCCATTCAAGGAAATCGCGTACGCTTGCATATAAGTATGTGTATAATACATAGCTACGTGCGTACATACATATGTAACGTCGACTCGTCCCGTATGTGCATCATCGCAGTCAGTGCGTTTCCATGGTGTTGCCGTGGTTATAGACCTCAGGTTCACCTTAAGGTTGGCACGAGATGCAAAATTATTGCTCTTCGTTTAAATTGCGCGAGATTTTTCCGGGTCCGGCGGATACTGTATAAAGAGGGCCGCTCGTAGAGAGCCTATCTTATTGCGATTGCGCGTGGATCGCTTGAAAGGATCACAGGACAAACCCCAGGCTAGAATTATACGTGTCGGGCAAGTTCGCGGGTGCACGAATCGCGGAAATTACGAGGACGACGCGAAATATGACTCTTACTTCTCTTTCATTCGACCGTGACCCATAAATTTATTACGGCGAGCCTGGTGGTTTCGTGCCGCAGCATCCGGGGATCAAAGAAAAGACTCGGATATACGATCCGAGTATTCTTCTTTTTTAAACACAGAAACGTACCTACACAATTTGTACTTCTTTGCGTTCCAAAGCGGTTATATATTTTTTTTTCTGTAAATGTGCACTGAATTTCTTCGCGAGAATAAATTGAAAACGGTTACAAATAGCCTTCCCTTCAATTTTCATATTAACCACTTGAAAAAATATTTTATTTGCGGTTACGGAACGGTTATATTTTTTTTCTTTAAATGTGCACTGAATTTCTTCGCGAGAATAAATTGAAAACGGTTAAAAATTACCTTTCCTTCAATTTTCATGTTAACCCCTTGAAAAAATAAAACAAATGTCATCGTTTTAATCTAATGCGAGTTAGTCTGTCAGTGAAAAATTTATATTTTGTTGACAATAGACTTTTAGCAAATCCGCGGGTTTGAAACAGCAGGATTAAGCGATTAGTCATACGCCTAGCATGGGAAAGTGGGTCAAATAATACCGGACTATTCACCGGTATACAAGTTCCTGATTTTATGGTCTACGACAGAAGTAATTATTCATAATGCCTGAATCGCTAACGATAATAAAGTACCGGCAACATTCGAAGACTGTCAGTTTCTAGCTTGCGGCTAATTACCATAATTGGTATCGTAATTACATCAAAATGATTACGTATACTTTTCACACATTTTCTCAAGGATACTTTGCAACTTCTGAGATAATATGAAAATATCTTTCTTTAGTAGGCAAACTTCAAAATCATTATATTAATTATAATAATAATTTTAATAATCATTATGTTTCAACCTATTAAACTCAGCAAATAAAATTTTCATTAAATAAAATATTTATCATTAATAAATTAACGTAAATAGTAATAAGTACATACTTCAAAGTCGGTCTCCCATGGTACTGACAGATCGTCAGTTTGAAAATTAACACCACGCACGCTCTAGACATCTAAGCACGAACTTACCTGTAACAAAATAATTATATTTTCAACATTACACATAAAACAGCAGGAAGTTGTTGGCAATAAAATTGAAACATAATTCGGAGTGCAAACAGTTAAATAATTAAACAAGATATCACTTTTCGTAACTCTTGCAAAATGCAATGACAGGATTAACCTGTCGCACGAGATCGTTAGGCGAACATAGTAACGACAATTTCTTGAAATCAGATGATTTGCCAAGCTTACGAAATTTTTCAAGTCCCCGCGGATCTAATTACGTGGAAGATCGTATCTCGTCTATGGAGCAGTCGGCGGGAGTCGCATAATTTAACGAGGCACACCGCACGGTTAATTGATCCTGGGTGTGACGACGAATTAATGTGTAAGGTAGCAACGAGGTCGTAATTACTTATTCAACAGATGCTGCAAATAGGTGAAAGAACCTCCAGAATAATTGGGCACGGAACGGGGACTGTTGAACTACCGTTGATTTATTGCCAACATAACAAGGAGTTAGTACGTTCCGTGTTGCATGTTACACAATTTAGGCCCTCTGTCCACGATACGTCGCGTCAGATACGCGTACACGTAGAGTCCGGGGAAAAAGATTTGATTCCGTCTACGATGCGTCGCGTCACAGACACGTACCAAAAATTATTCAAATTTATATTGAATTTCCATATAAAAAAATTATATATTGATTTACTATATAATTTTATTGTATATTTATAAATTATTATATAATTTAATATACAATTATATAGACTTCCTTGTTTAATCAATGATTAACTTCATCAATCGATTGAATCAATCGCCGATTTTTCGACGATTTCTTTTTTGAATCGTTCACATTAATCGATCGATCATGATTAAAATTTTAATCGATTATTGCCTAACTCTGGTTCAAGTTTTATTTTATGTTTTCGCAAGAGAAACGTGAAGGTTACCTCAATTTTTTAAATAACACTCCCTATTTTTTATTACATATTCCTGTAGCTGATCTCGAGAGATTTTCCAAAAACTGTAATCAAATGTTTCTCATCAACTACTTTTCGAGTTATAAGGCTTCAAACTTATAAAGGTGTGTGTGCATATAGCTATGAAAATATCTGCTAGATCGCCCTGGATCGATCTATAATCTAGCATTTTTGAAGTGCTGAAGAACCCTATCTTTGTATTATCGAGAAATGAGAACACGAATTCCGCACCCTTGCAATCTTGGAAAAAGAAGTCTGCTCCTTTAAAAGGGGTGGTTCCTGAGTTCATTTGCAGACTCGACGTGACAGTTACGGAGATAATGCTGTACCCACCACTAGCGAAGTAGAAGGTTTCCGGCGCGCCATGTGCTAGGCTGATGCAAATGGGCGAGCAGCAATACTGTAACGCGAGGCAAACATCACGCTGGCTTCGGTATGCGATACGGACGATTAAAGGTTGTTCCAGCCAGTTGGTTGTAGCGATTTGTCATTAGTCGTCGCCGTGGCCCATGCAACACGCGACATACGAAATACACATTTAAGGAGAACGCCGAGCGTAGATCGGCCTGGCTCGACACGTTGCACCGAGACTGCAACGAATAAACGAACGAACGAGCAGAGTGCAACTCGCTCAAGTAGGTTTATCCACGCGTCGTTACAAACAACTCCACGTGATGCATTTGGTATTCGCGTTCAGCGGGGTGGCTCCGCTATCTTGGACATTTCTTCGCTTTAATATCGCCGGTTCTGGCTGCCCGCTGAAATTACGATTCGCTCCAGGCTATGAGCTATTTACGAGTCCACGGGGGCGGGTCGAGGTAACAAGACGTCTGAATGCTGTCTGCTCGCGGAGGTTTGCGACCCTCTGCAGGACATAGTCCACACCATCGAGCCTACAGGGTGTCCGCAACGCAACTTCTCATCGTGCTGTCCTTGTTTCTGCTGTTTCGTTTCTACGTATACTCTTCGGATGGAAGTATTTCGTATCGTAACGTCGAGACTCTTACTGATATCATAAACGGATTGAAACAACATTATTTAGAAATTTGCAAGACGCATCAATCGTTTGTCTATCGGATGATTGCATAAATTCGTGTTCGATTTGAAAGCACAATTTAATGGTTAAATTTTAAAGAATGCAGCTTTATTGATTAGTATCATCAACGGATTGAAACAACGTTATTTAGAAATTTGCAAGACGCATCAATCATTTGTCTATCGGATGATTGCATAAATTCGTGTTCGATTTGAAAGCACAATTTAATGGTTAAATTTTAAAGAATGCAGCTTTACTGATTAGTATCATCAACGAATTGAAACAACATTATTCAAAAATTTGCAAGACGCATCAATCATTTGTCTATCTGATGATTGCATAAATTCGTGTCCGATTTGAAAGCACAATTTAATGGTTAAATTTTAAAGAATGCAACTTTACTGATTAGTATCATCAACGAATTGAAACAACATTATTCAAAAATTTGCAAGACGCATCAATCATTTGTCTATCGGATGATTGCATAAATTCGTGTTCGATTTGAAAACACAATTTAATGGTTAAATTTTAAAGAATGCAGCTTTATTAATTGGTAGCTTTACCGATTAGTATCGTCAACGGATTGAAACAACATTATTTAAAAATTTGCACGGTATTATTGTAATAATTATTGGAACTTCGATATAATTTTCTAGGTAAATGGGCCATTTGTAATTTACAATTCCGTTTGTGAAGTCTATCCTCGTCATTTAGTTACGATGCAATGAATCAAATGTCTGGCCTCAAATTTTCAAGGTCAAGGTTAATTTCGCTACAAGTTCCATCAGTGCCACCAATCCGATGGTGTAGAATCGTATTGTGGTAGTCGCGATATATAATTTTCTGATACGAAAAAAAAAAAAAAAAAGTTAATAATAATAATAATAATAATGATATTCAATGTTTAATGAATTCGTTGACAAGATTCGTTTGAGTGAGACCAATGATACTTGATCAACAATGTTGAACGTCGATGAACGAAATATCCGAAACGTAAGATGAAAACGTGACTCGTGTACATGACATTCTTCGAGTGCTCATAAAGCATTCTCTACGTTATGGCTACCGCATCGTAACCCGCTCCACTTCCTAGGTATTGTTACTTTACCGAAGGATTCTTGAATCCCAACTCGTGTACAAAGCTGGCGCGGAAGGAACGTTCCAAAGAACTTCTTGTGTACCACTTCTACCACGGAGTATCTACACCCACGCAGTATATATGCACAGTACGCTTGCTACTTTTTAGTTCAATATTATTCTGTTTTCAACCTGCTCCTCAAGAATTGAAATTTAACAGGTGGAAAAAAACAATATTATTCCGAATGAAAGTAAAATTCCTAAAGTAAATTCCGACAGTAAAGGGCAGGGAAAGGCAGGCATACCATTGGCGCGACCGCTGGAGGCAAGTAGAAATAAGTGTCGAAGGCATTTGACCGTGAACAGGTGAGAGGGTTAAGCAGCTTCTATGTTACGCTCGCTTTGTCGAGATCGGGGCTTGAAGGAAACTGTTAAAATTTTCAATCAGTTCTTATACAACAGTTATTTTTCACTTTTAATTGTGTGTCCTCAATAAACAGTTATAAATCCACTGAACCTGACCATGAAATATATTGTCAAAGTTCACCATACTGAAGAACAGTTAAAAATCACATTTTCTTAAAGTAATTATAAAGATGGCTACTGTGTAAAACTTGCTTTATCCCATTAAATTTCCATGCATCAAATAGAATATTTAATTGTATTAGAATTAGTAAAATTTGCAAGCACTAATACGTATTTGTTATAAATAAATTAGGCATATAACCAATTCGAAAAGTGAAATGTTGTCTTTAAAAGTGAAAAAAAGGCCATTCAAAGTATTTTGAAATTTATTTGTTTATAAAATTCCGTCACTACAGAATTTAGCTTCTGAAAGAAATGTTGATAGAGGCGATACTATAGGGTTTTGTTGTGTAATGCGAATTCTCTGGTGTAGTGTATATTTCATGATTTAACAGCAGATTCTGTTACACGCGTATTACTGTCGCCGGGTACGTGGAAAAAATACACGAAGAAGACATAACACGAGGCTGCGCATGATCGTTCGACTCCGGCTTCCGGAACTATCTCAAAATTAACTGTAACTTTAAAGCTGATCGTAAAGTGTCGGCAATTTATTTGACGCAATTAAAATCAAGGTGAAGTTTCAAACGGTTTCCAGCACGCTAAGAAACGTTCGAAATGCACAGTCAGGACCGAGAAGAGTGACGTTAAACGTTATAAGAGAACCCGAGCCGAGGACGTGAAATATAAACATATAAAAATACGTTCCACTGGGAACCATAAACGAAGATTATTCCTCGTTCAGTGACATTATACGGCGAGGGAACTAATAAGATGCTTAAATCAATATGCCGAGTTTCGTCGAAAATGGAAAAATAATATGTTGTTCCGAATATAAAAAATTATGGTGGTCCTGAAAACCTAACACAGCCAAAGTAGAACAAAAATTATATTTTAATTAAAATTTCGAATATCTATCTGTGTTCCTGTTCTAAAAAAACTTTCATTTTTTAATTTTGTTAATTCCATTGAAACCAATATTTTTAATAGTAAGAACTCTTTTGTGTTCTCATTATATCTTATAATATGAACACTTTCTTAAAAATGTATCGCATAGAATAAATTCCAATGTACCTTATCAGAAAGCTGAGCAACTTTTCCGTGGCACCAAGTATTATCCTCAGGGTACATACAATTTTTCACGATGCGTGATAAAATCGAACTCACGTCCAAGTAAACACCACTGGCACATTTCTCGTAGAGCGTACTCGCCTGTGGAGATTCCAATGCGAGCTGAGAAAAAAGTAGGTAGCCGAACGACGTTAGTTTGCCAAGTGGATTTGCTGATCTCGTTTCCGCCGTAGGTATTTCTGAATTTACGAAGCCCCGCGACCGGTTGACGAGGGCAAGAAGTTAACTGGCCGTACGATCTTAATGACGGCCAGTTTATTAAAACTCGGAAATACACACCGTCGGCAATTAACGTCGCGCGTACATAGCACCTTTCACGATCGGCTTGTCAGGTGACCGCCGATTACGTGCTTGCCTCTACACATACCAGCGTCTAAGGAGATCCTTTTTCTCCCCGGAAAATGCAAGCGACGCAATTTGCTGCGGCCAACGACGCGGGCTCGGTGTGCGGATAGGGTTACCGCTTAAAAGTTAGCAAATTTCGTTCACCTGGCTGTGTATGTTGTATCGACTCCTTCTAGAAAAGTAACGAGTACTTGGATTTGCCATGTCGAGTGTCAAAATGTTCCAGGCACCCTGTACATATATGTGTGAACATATGTGTGAACATATATTTTCAACACCACAAGAAAGTGTCTCCAAGACAGGTTGTATCCTCAATAACACGAGACAGTCTGTATCCTCAATAGAACAAGACAGTGCCTCTAAGACAGACTGTATTCTCAATAACAATGTCGATTTTCATTAATCCAACAGAATTAACTTGATTAATCCTAAATTTTTTTATTGGAACTATTAAGTACATATATGTGTGAACATATATTCTCAACGACACAAGACAGTGTCTCCAAGACAGGTTGTATCCTCAATAACACAAGACAGTCTGTATCCTCAATGAAAACAAAACAGTGCCTCTAAGACAGGCTGTATCCTCAATAACAAGAGTCTGTATCCTCAATAATAAGACACCGTCTCAGAGATAATCGGTATCCTCGATAACAATGTTGATTTTCATTAATCCAACAGAATTTACTTGATTAATCCTAAATTTTTTTATTGGAACTATTAAGAGCTTAGTATTGGGAATCAGGTGACTGACATTATACTGATCTACATGACAATCTTGTCGGCGATCCTAACACGATGCTTCAGCATTCGCCTATTGTCTGCACGTTCGACGAAGGTAATAAAGTCGTTAGGCCTAAATTGATGAAATATTAAAATTGAGGCTGCCGGTGCATAATTCATACGCCTTCGCCGCCTTGTGTACATTATTATGCGGGACTTTACTCACACTTGTTGCAAGTCAAGCAGTTTCCGTTTCCACGTAGAACATAGAATTAGGTGCCAATTATACATGAAAAAATTATCACAGGCATGCCGCATCATTAATATCATTTACCGCCAGACTTTTTTAACGATCTACCGTTACCGATGTAACAATAATACCGTTCAACCGTATCAGATCGTATTACGACTGTAGGCGGAAATCATTTTCACTAGGAAAAATTAAATATCCGAACGTTCGGTAAAAGATGAATAATCTGTTCTGATATGAGAGGAAATTGCAATATAGGAAGTGTGCGTTCACCAGGCTGGAATAACGTTTTATTGATAACCCTGTGCGAGTAATGGTATCGGTCTGACACTTTATTGATAGTAGTTTAATTCAATACTTGTACACCACGCGTCTCGATTTAGTCATTAATAAACAGAGGATTTTTATACAGAATAAAATTTCTACCTGAATTGCAACAATCTGCAGTGAAATAGACATTTAAAATAATGACATTGAAAATAATTTAACAGTATTTAAAAATTCTTCTATAGTGTACACCCTGTATACATATTACGTTATACGAGAGTTTAGCCAGGAAATACGTACAAACAAAAGTTCGGAGACTCGCTTCGGTGACACAGAGTTTTATACGTTTTTATGTAAAACCACACGGTCAATCACGATTCCGAATCGGGAATCAGGCTGCCGCCAAACTCGTCCACCTCGTGAATCTTTTTATAGCTGTTTACTCATTTCGATGTTGTAATAATTACGTAGATATTATAGCAGATTTCTACTAATTTACATAAGTTGATTAAGCAATGTTCAAATTAAAAATCAGAACACAGTATAACCGTTATTCAAAAAAATTTTAAAAGTTAAATATGAATTCATAGAATATTTAAATTAAAAGAGGAGAAAGAAAAAAATATGAAAGCATTTCACGAAAACGTCACGCAAAATTAGCTTCATGATATGTTAACGTTAAAATAAATTAGGTATTAAAATAGTTCTTTTCGTGTGTACAATTTCAATAAATCAAGTTATGTCTGGTAATAAGTCATGTAAAAAAAGATGTTCAATTAGAAATCAAAATCCCAACAACAGCGGCCTCAAGCATTGTGTCAAGGGTTATAAACTTTCGTACTTTCTACTGAAAATTCCAGCACGAAATTGCGTCCGCGGTCGTCTCGTAATTACACGCGTTTCGCTTCGTTTCGTCTTTACACGGAGCAGCAGAACGTTTTCTACGGAGTAACTCAAAGCGCGAAGATACTGCCCCGTGAAGATGCGAGAGCTTGTGATTTTATCTCCGTTTAGCACCCCCGGTCTCAAAGATGCTCCTTTAAGAGGAACAATCTAACGGACTGAGGCCGCACGCTTTCCATTTTTGCCCTTGCCACTTCCAGAATTGATAGGAAACGATTACAAGAACGAGAGACTGCGGGAAAACCCGGAGAAAATTTACACTCGCTCACGCATATTATGTACACGCATATGCTGCGTGCACTCTTATGCTACGCTTAGCCGGAACATACTCTCGGTGATTTCAACTATGCCACCTGCATAAGCGAGCAGCCGAATACGTGAGGATATGAGCGGCTTCCATTCAACCAACATTTTCTTTCCTATAACGAGCAGCACTTCAATATAACGATAACAATAATGAACTAAACTATAGGCAATCAAACTTTTATGTATTCGATTTGCATTCCGTTTTGTTTCTAATTGTACGTCGAATATGGCAAACATCAATAATTTCTAACTGCAAAAAGCTATAAAATATAAAAAATATATAAAAGCAATCAAACTTTTATATATTTTTATATATTTTTATATATTTTATTTTGATTTCTCATTGGCTTATGGCTTTTAATAATTCACTTATTGCAACAATTTATCTGTGTGGCCACACAGAAGAAATTTCCTTTTAAGATGTTAGAAAGTTTCATACTGCAAAGTACTTTCGTTTTGTGTAAAAGAGATTTGTAATAATTACACGTGTGTGAACACGCTCAAAAGCTGTTTATTGCAATTTTAGCGGAGCAATAGACTTTATAGTTTGAACGTTTCTAGCCATTTATTTATTAATTTCAGTTAGATGCAATCTATTTGAAGAACACAAAGTGAAAACTGCGATATTTAGCAATTAATGGGTTTTTATAGTGGCATTCTCTAATGGAGAAAAAATAAGATATCCTACCTGTCTCGTGGTAGCAAATGAAGCCGGAAATGGATGTGAAAAGCTATTAATGTTACGTCTGTGTGTGTGTGTGTGTGTGTGGGATTGAAAATCGACCGAAGTAATCGGTGATTAATTAATCGAAAGTGGTACGTAATTCTTCCTGCAGTATCATACATGTTAAGAATAAATACGTAGATTATATGATAATACCATATCGATTGTACCATTATTATTCTTTTTACGCATGTCCCTTCTTTGTTATTAGACGAGTAGTCTTCTATCTTTCCCTTTTTTTAATCGTAAATATTCGTGTAAAAAGGTTTTAGTCCTTGTATAATAAATAATAATAATAATAATTCCTTTCAAGGATGATTTTTGCGACGCCTGTATACTTGCAATCAGGTTTAATTAATTTGTCATGATATTACTTCCGAGACTTATCTCGTATCGAGACCGATAAGAACGTTTAAATGTGAAATATTTCGAGAGAAAGCACTAGATCGTGATTTCAGCTGGAGGTTACGTAACATGTGAGATTATGTGTACACGGAACAATCAAACACCTAATGTATATACGTGTCTTGTCAAAGGAACGAACCCGGTTCCATTGACTCGGTCCAATGAGATCAATAATTACACATAACGAACGGTCCTAAGTATAGACGTAACAGCATTCCTCGGGAGTCTTTGATCTAGCCTGAACGTTTTCGCGCGTGAGTTAACCCGAACACAGTTAATTCGTGGAATTCGACGTTAGACGGATATAATCGAACTTAGCATACCATCGAGCGGATTTACCACGATCTGTGTCCTTTAGAAGTTTAAAGCATATCTCAGATAGCAAGTACACGATACGAATGGTAAATCATTCTGCAGTTGCATCACGGTTTTGTTTTTACATTATCAACGATTAGACATATGGAAAATCACTTAATATGTATCCAGTTTTTAATACAAACTTCAATTTTTCTTTAAATCTAAAATTTTCTGAAGCTAATTTACACTTTCCAAAATTTTATTCCTTTTATTATTTAACTATATAAATGTGTTGTAGTCACAAATCAAAATTAATTAATCATGACATCAATCTTGTGCAAGTCACATTGATCATGAATTTTCAAAATAAAAATAAAAATATCTGTGTATATCTAATAACCACATTCTATTTTGTAATTATTATATTCTGTTTTATATGTGGTGTATTTCGTTTTTTTTTTGTAATTATGTTGAAATAAATCTCATACGAGATTTTCTAATAAAAAAAAATATATACTAACGCCTTAACTCGAAACTTTTTCCGATATTGTATATTCTTCCTCCATCAGCGTACAACACTTGTAACCAGGACCATCGTCGACAGAATATTAATCCAACGAATATCTTACTTCCAATGACAGGAAGTATATAGTAACCTTCTAAGCAAGGCTTCACGCGAACCGAGCAAATTCCGAGCACATAGGCGCATTAACAATCGTACGTCAAACAAATGTTGAACCGAGGAGGAAGATAATTGGCTGTTCAGTAGCTGTTTCGCGCAAAGTAGTCCAAGCGGTGCTCGAACAATGAGGACTAAACGATACTCCAGGAGTTCGAGTCGCCACCGATGCCCCATTCAGGCATAGTTTTCTCGTTATCCAAACAAGGAAGCAGCACGAGCGCGTTCACGGTGTACCAAACGATTTCTATCGTCCCCGGCTAGGTAGCAATTCCAAGCCGGTGTTGTTCAGAGTACACCGACCTCCGCGAGATTTCAAATCGATTCCTCGCTCCGTTTCTGATTGTCAGAGACTCGGAGGCGCCGAACAGTTCATCATTATGATTTTCGCGTTATTTCGAAGTTTAAGGGTATGACAATGTAGGTCGTTGGATTTGTTTTAACATCAGCTACAATACTGTAAAGCCAAACATATATATTGATCGTTAAAAATTAAGGGTAACCTTCTTTCTTTATACAGTAAACATTTTGTAAAAAAATTTAAAATAAATGTTGATTAACTTCTGTTTGGAACATTTTTCTGTCTCACTATTACCTGAAAAATCTTGTTCAATTTTATTATTTATTATATACTTATTTGTTATATTTATTCCTCAATAAGTTCCTCTTAATTATATTTATATATTTTATAATAACAAACGTATAAATATATATATTTAACTTATTGAGACATTCCTGAATAAGTTCCTCAATAAGTTCCCTTTTCATGTAAATAATTTGCAATAAAGTAATAATTTATACTTCTAAATTGTGAATGTTTTTTTGAAAATCGGTATCAATGGCTCCGATCGGAAACATTGTGCCACGGGGTGTACTGTATGCGAAGCCGGGATGGTCAGTGGATTTTCACGTAGCGAAGCTTTCCACTAGCCATGGTCCCCGTGGTGTGACGAGTCACGAGAAAGCTGACCCTTTCGTTGCCGATCGGAATTCTACGTCGCGCGTCGGAAGCACTATCAAGGCCAGGGTCGTAGGCACTCGCAGCCCGTCGCAAGGTGAACCAGACGTTCCCCGGAGCAAACGAGAGTTCCTCGGTCAATTAGCAAACACGGACACAATAGCGAGGAAAATTCGTGCACCTAAAAGGTGGTAGGCGTGAAACTGCATACCAAATAGAGATAAACAGTGCTGCTCTTGTTCACTTGGCTGGTCTCGCGAAAAGTAGAAAGGCGCGCGGCGTGTCTCTCTACCTACCGAGCTGCGTACACTAACATGGCCTCGAGAGCAATGAAAATTTCCTAGCTGAAATACACTACCGGCTGAAAGTAACATTAGAGCATTCATGAAAGTAAAATACGCTTGCGAAGTCAACGAACTAACGCAACCAGAGAGAATTGCGCCAACTGCCGTTTTAGAAACTCTGAAAGCAGAGACCTATTTGGTTTCTAGTTGTCGCTGCTGAAAACTGTTCATTTCGAATCGGGGAAAATTGTTTGTAAATCACATTGTAACGACTGGACTGTGGATTTTATGCATTTCTGGGAAAAATGAGTTGGGTAATTTGAAACGTCAAAAAGATTATAAGAATTTTTAAGTGTCGATACTATTTTTTAAATAATTTAATCAATTTAATAAAGAGAGGAATAAAGCTGAAAATAAACTTCACGGTATAGGAAAGAATGCAATAATTAGGTTAGTAATAATTAAGATACTAGTAGAGTATCTTAATAGTATACATACTTAATATCTTAAGAGTATATATACTTGACTTAAAATTAATTGACTGCCCAATTTACAAACAACTACTACCGAAGATAAATTCTTGTTCAAGCTACCAAACACTTTCTCGACTTTCTCGAGAAATCAATAAATTATAAATTGATTATATTTACCGACGCCAGTAGTATACTATTTGCATCGCGAACATTGGAAACTGGCAACACATTGATGCAGAAGATGGTTGAAAAAAGAAATACAATACTTCGCAATGCCGGCAAAGAAATCTTGTAGTGCCGGATTCCATCTCGTACAGTAACGAATCATGGCTAACGAAGAAGCAGCATTTTGATGTTTAAAATGAAACAATGAATATATATATTGATTTTTATAGAAAATTTTGATATTATTTTAAATTATACATTCTGATGGCTTGGCAGATAATACCGCGTATAAATAATTAATTAGTCATCGATCGTAATTTATCTTTAGGATATTATGAATTTTTATTCTCGGCGCAACAAATAATTTGTAGAAAAATGATCAAACCTTTGCGCCGAGAATAAAAATTCATGATACCGAGTATGTCTAGCTAACAATTTGATCGTATCCACGATCGAGCGGTTAAACAAGCGCTGTTCGCGTTAACCATTTTGTTAACCATATTGACCTGGACCGATCTCGGTTGGGTTTCCTAAAAAATGATCGAGAACACCGTAACAGCACGCTCGGAGAGCTCCACCCATTCGTAGTTGCACCCGGTGGTTGCTTCCGAAGTTTAATCCCCTAGCTCCTCTTTACGGTCGAGCCTAATTCCCGAGCAGTCTTCGAAAAAGAAAGAAATGCTTTGCATCTATCAGCCGAGGCTCCCATCGGAAAGCCTATTAATCTCCACGAAAGTAATCGATCGATTCGGCACTTGGAGGCGCTTGTTTTGCTTCCAGCGGCAGTCACGAAGAAATATTCGAACAACTACGAAAGACGGCAGCCGATGTATTTCGTATCTTGTCATCTTCGAGGAAACCGACCCTTTGAGTTCGTGGTAGCTGACCGTAGGGAACACGGTGCCCAGTGGAAACCTTCTATCAAGGCCGCGGCCAAGGCAGTTCTTTTATTTTCTGGGCATTTGACGAGAGCGACATGCCAGACATTCCTCGCTGGAATAGCCGTGTAACTATGCCCTCGGCATGGCCTACGTGCGTGTCCGACCATACACGCGTCTGCACGTGTGCGCGTTTACTCGTGTGCGCTCGTACCTATACTGGGTGAGCCATAGAAACTCAACATACGGATTTTCTGCTTGATTTTCTGGCAACAGCTTCGTCAACGTTTTCCCTCTGTGGATGTGATACATACATTTCTTAAATCTCACAGTTTATTTCTTTAATGTTAATATTGTATTCGATAATGTTCAACATATTCCTTAGTTATAGTTCAGAAGTTATTCTTGTTATGTTAGCTCGCAGCCATGTGCATGCTGCTAATAATCCCATGTAGGGTTTCACAGCTTAAAAAAAACAGTAGATGTTAGACTGGATTTTCAGTGATGTTGGAAACTCTCCTGCATGACGGAGTGTATAAAAAAGGAAATTCTTTTCTAGTATAATATGTCTAGTTATCAATTAAAATCTAATAGATATCAATGATCAAAAATATTAGATGATACAACAACTTCGTTCCTGAGTTGAAAATAAAATTCTATGGTTAAATTTTAGAGAGTACAGCTTTGTTATGTAAAATTAAGTAGTCGCCATTCTTTTCCAAAGAATTTTATAAAGAATGGTGATATATAATTGATTAATAAAGCTGATACTGACTTGAACATTTTCGAACTTTCCAAAAGTTGAAATTTACGGCCGTCGCGATAAATTGCATAGATTCGAATCGTACTTTCTTCGTGAGAAATTATTTGCAGTTGTATATTTATAGTGCCGAGAAGAACTGTTGTCAAACAATAAAACTGGACTTTGTATGTAACGTGTATTCTAACGTTGAAGTGATTATGCAAATTGTTCGGCTCGACCTTGTACGCGCGGACATTTAAAGAATTCGGTGAGGAATTAGTATTCGCTTTCTCTTATCCATATTTTGCGCACACCTAAACCCGAATACATTTGCACAAAAAGTAACACACTTTCGAATTGGCTTTAGTAATTACAGTTTCCAATAGCCGGAGATCCTTTTTAAGAAGGAAACATGTTAAAGATTGTACAGGTTTTGCACTGTAAATTTACCCTTAAGTAAATTAATTTTACCAGTTTGCAAAGCAAATTTACTATTTTGCAAATCCAATTCAACCCTCTGCAAATGAAATTCACCCTTTTGCAAATCAAATTCAACTCTTTGCAAATCAATTTCAACCTATTACAGGTATTGTACTCCAAATTCATCCTTTCGCGAATCAATTTAATCTTTTACAAATACAGTATTTTTACGTAAGTTTTTGAAAAAAAAATCAAATCAGATGTGAATGAATTGTTAAGTAATTAAAATTTTTAGAAACGAGTCTACCACCTTAATTGATTTTTGCAAGAGACTATTATTCCTGCGCGAGTGCTCGGAAATAGTATCTATTTATTCCACTAGATGAAAAGCAAAACAACCCGGAATCCGATATTAAAATGGAGCCTATAGTTGACATTTATGCATCTGGTTACGCGTGTGCATGCGTAGACGCCTGATCGAGGGACGTGCGTGTGCGTAAAGGACGGAGACTCAAGGCCGATCGTCGGTTAACCCTTTCTCCATCCTTAGCGTAGCCCCGAGAAAGACAACAATTCGAAGCTGTGGAGTTCTCGCGAATGTGATATATCTTTGTCAAACATTATTATTGCGCGTGCAACGTGACACCGCTAAACAATGACGTGGTACACGGAGAACATATGGTTGCTTAAATAAACGAGCACTGGCGATTACGCGTACCTACTTAATGAAGAAATGCAACACGGGAAGCGATCTGACATATTCTTTATGAAATATAAATATACTATATATTTATATTTTTATATTATATTACTATATTATATACATATAATATAATATAATACTATATTATATTATAAGGAGCGAAACAAAAATTTCTTTTCTCTTTTAATTGTATATTATTAAATATTATTATTATTATTTTTAATTATTATTATTGTATATTGTATTTTTTTAAATTGCAGCCGATACTCTGAGTCTTTAAATCTTTTCAATATGTCCACTGCTTTAAATTGATCTCATTAATTTTCATCATAAATGCATAAAATCCGCAGTCTACTTGTAAGCTGCCAAAATGTTTTTCATGGAAAAACATGAAAAGTAAGGGCCTCCGACAGAATGATAATTTTGTAAAACGTTCAAAGCACGAGTTGTTCTAATACGGCTTTATTCGGCTTTGGAGGCACGCGCAAGGACACGCGCCAGCCCTGGACCACGCATCCATCTTAAGGGCCTTCGACCGGAAGTCCGATATGTACGACGCGAGCAATTACGGTGGTAATCATGGCTGCTCACAGAACTGGCTGCGTGCCTCCTCGGAGGATCGTTTTGCTCCGGGGTCCCATCGGCCACGCTCGACTTTCCGGTTTAACCGCTCCTTCTTCTAATCGCTCTTCTTCCTGCCGAATGATCTCTTCGTCCTTGATCTTTTCCACACACTCTACGTAGTTGAATAGTGCCTACTATTGACACGATCCTTGGATTTATCAGTTCCCGGGGCAGCAAAATCGTCGTGAATGTTGTCAGTGGACTTCCATTAACCCTTCGCTGTATAATATATCATATTTGATATAAACTAAGAATGTTTTCTTACTATTTTTATTTATGTTTATTTCTTGAAAATGTTGCTTTTTTCAATATTTTTTCCGTAAATAAAACACAAGAACTGATCTTCTTTCAATTTTTTCATCTCAATTAAACAAAATCATGCAGTGAAGGGTTAATATTCGAATGCTCTAAAAAAAACCGATAACTTTTTCAATATTGAACTATACGATTTCAATTTTTTCAGAAGCTGGAACAATTAGTTTACCACATGATGTGTAGTGTGGAGAGATATTTTATCAAAAATTTCAATTGATCGGAATAGTAGAGAAAATACTAAAAGTTGCAATTTACAACTTTATGTGGGCCTATATTGAAAATGTAAATATTTCTGTCTTTCCTACTCTTGTCGGATCTACTTCTCAAACCGGTTTAATAATCATGTCACTGTGCTAGTCCTACTAATATATTTTTCGAACCCAGATAAATCCAGAAGTGAATGTAACGCTTCTCTGCATACACTGCTGAACGAAGTGGTGAGCCTCTTTACCGTCATTTTGTTCAATAAACAACATAATACAAATTCTCCAATATTTATCGCGTAATATGTGGAAATGTATTAGATTGTAAAAAACGAAATACAGGATTTTTGTTTTCTTTGTTTTAATTACAATTTCATAGCAATAAATATTTATCTTATACTTTGATTTATTTATCTTAGATTTTGACATCCTGGCATAAAAGCCAAATAATGTAACAAAAATTTCAATAGAACTAAACGACAAAAGTATAATAAAATTTTTAAAAAAATTTAAAAAACAAGCTTTAAAATGACACGTAACTCATTAAATTAAGGTAGATGTTTATTGGTATAAAATTGCAATTGAAACAGAGGAACAAAAATCCTGCATTTCTTTCTTCACAATTTAATGCATGTGTACGTTTCTACAGAAACTTGATTTTAGAAAGCATCAGTCAATGGTGGTAAGACTCCTCGATTGCTCCGTTTCTAATTTCCCACGTGTAGGATGAGACAGTTACGTCAACCGAGAGGTTGCAGATGGGATGTGTAACGGATGGAGCAGCAAAGAACCGCTGATTTATTCTTGTGGTCATCCGATATATCGTATGAACTACCGTAGAACCAGAAACGAGATAGGACGTGCGAGAACGCGAAAAGATATCCTTGGGCATCGGAGGTGTCGATTGTTGAACGGTGTCCAGTTTCATTCATCTAGCTATGAGAATCAGAATGATCGTCTCTCCGGATACAGATAGGAATTTTTATGAACGGACGAGGGAGACTGCTCTGAGTCATTGTACCCCAACGTAGCCCGATACCACGAAATATCCTGAAACGGCCGCCAACACGATGACGTACAGTGTTCACCAGTGACTTTCACGAAAATAAATCTTTAAGCCTGTCCCGTTGACTCACTAGAGGAGACTATACTTGGTGGATGTATCACTAACGGAGTCCACTTTTCATTCTTCAATGGTCGCTTTCAACTTGCAACAGACAGTTTCCCATACCTTTTAATTAATATCAAAATACAAATTTAGAGAAACAATACATTCGACGAATCGACAATACACTCTATTGATCTATGGTATAAAAAATGGAACATTCCATTTAAAGAAAATGGAGGTGACCTTTAAATGTTCTCTATGCCGTCACCCTCACATAAAATGTTTTGCAAATTTTGTTCATAACATTTTTCCATATTATTACAAATAACTGAGATATTCGAGATTGACATAGTTATTGTCCCACCCTGTATGAGATTTTAACGTGCCTTAGCTATCGCGCTAACAGTACAAATTCTTTAATTCACAGTACAAAACACGAGTCTGTCCTTCGATTATGACTATCCTCATTAACACAGCGACCGACGCAGTGTCGTATGAAATTTCAGTCCTCGGGGCTGCAAGCACGGTCGATGTCTCTAATACAATTTTTACTCTCGGACACAGTAATCTCATCCTTACATAACGTCCCAGCGATGACTCAATCTTGGGAACGCTAACAATCCGAGGAAATCTGTTACAATGGAAAATCATGATACGTAAGGCTACTACATGGATCCTACTCAATCGAGACACTTTCATTTCTCGTTCATTAAGTACACACACGTGAGGGGACCTCTTCGAGTTTTCCCAATTTATAGGGAAGGTTCGTTACGAAACAAAATGGATAAGAAACGATCTGACTGGTTGTGCATAACAGATTACAACTCGCTTGGGAAAACTTGCTCGTAAGAAACGATGTATATGTGTTAGCTAGAAGTCTTTAAATAGGTAGTTTATATATCCGACTGCCTCTATTTACATTTTATTAGCAATAATAATACCCCGTGGTAGAGCATGCCATTTTAGAAATAATTGATCCACCGACGAATTTACCGTCTGACTTTCTCAATTTATATTTTATTAGCAATAATAATACCCCGTAGTAGTGAGTTGTCAGACTAACACTCGTGTAAAAGAGAAAAAATTTTTGTACATGAAATTTAGATAGAAAATTTAATATTATTCAGGTTTCTATTAAATTTTTACATAAAGAATTTTTTTTTAATTTACACAGAAAATTCAATATTATTGAGGTTTATATTGAATTTTCGAAATTAGCAGATTCAAAACATAGTTCTTTTCGTGCGAAGAAATAATGCGAGCATACAGCGAAGTGTAAAATTAGTTGTGAAGTATTTGTAGCCATATTTATAACGGTGGCGAATTACAAGTACGACAAGCATTTATTCTAAAACCGTTCCCCGACGACGGAGAATGCGAGTTTTGTACTTCGTGTTACTTTAATTAGAGGAAAGACCGGCGAGACGCGGCGCGGCGGGGAAAATTGGAAAATGCAAAAAAGATGTGAACGTCGAGACACCTTTCGTTTCGTCATGGCCACACGGTGGAGCCGAATGCCTAATCTAGACGGAGTAAAGTCATGTCAGAAAATAGATTTACCTGTCATTCATTCTTGTTTCAGAATATTTATTATTACTTATTATTCAGATTATTTATTTACGGCGAAATCATTCTTCAAACTTCAATGTTTACATTAATATTCGCACACCTTTTTAGTAATGTCTTTTACAATAATTTTGACAGATGTTTTTTAAGTGCCATTTTTTAATTGTTTAATTGATAAGTGCCGTTTTTTTAAGTGGTATTATTTTCAACGTGCTCAATATATCAAGAGAGAATCCAGTTTGTTGCAAAATCAGGCACACACAGAGGATCTTTATTTTCCATAAAGATCCACTGTCTAGTAATAAATATTTAGACAGAATATAATTAATTTAATATAAATTAATTACTAATTTATTATAAATCGCATAAAACGAATGTGGATTCGTGCCACTGTAGCCAGTATCTAGTATAGTACGGTATCGAAGCTCATTCACGCTGAATACGAAACAAGATTTTCCAGGTTGTTGACAACACTGAATTCAAATGTGCAGAATGTCGGTTGGTATAAAATGGCTACGCAGACATTGGCTGATAGCAATTGAGGTCGTGAACAAGAATCATGGAGAAGATCCTGAAAACTCACTTGGCTTGTTACCGGGTTAAATTCCAGCCGCGGGCGAGTGCCTAACATGCACGCTTAAGCAGAATATCTGAATGAGACGAGAATATAAATGAACGTGTATTGTTGTTGACAGAAAATGCTACACGCCGCGGGAGTAAAGCGATGGCAAAACCCGGTTGTTCGAGTTAGAACTCGGTCTTAGGGTGAATTGATTAGATTAGACTGATTAAATATATTAAATATATTCGATAATATATTTCCTGAAATATATTCATTTCTACACGGGATGTTCTCGGATCATTAATTATGGTGTACCGGGAAAAATATATTAAATATATTCGATAATATATTTCCTGAAATATATTCATTTCTACGCGGGATCTTGTCGTTTGTTTTCTGCATCATTAATTTTGATGTTTAAAAAGGTTAAGAACCACTACCATAGAGTGCAGAGAGAAATGAATTCTCGTTCGGAGGACAGGAAATGTCACGAGGCATAATCAGTGCATACAAAAATCGGCGGGTCGAGGCACCTTTACATAGTTTCGGGATTGACAACGTACACGGGCTGGTTTTGAACTTTCTCGTCCGGTTACGTAACGCCTCGCGACGTTTCTACAGCAAATACGGGCGACCGGTCCACAAAATTCATGCATAATAATAATAATAATACGAGGATACGACCGGCCGTAGACGTCCTTCCCGGTTGTCGTCTAGAGGCTGTTCGGATATCTGTCGACCTGATTACTATCAGACCATAAGAACGGAAAGGGTACGTTAAAGCGAGAGACTGAGGGGCGCCGTGACACACGTGTGATACGCGCGTATATGGGTTCGTTCTACCGTGACGGGGGCCGATTTAAGTTCAAGATACTAGCAGTCTGGTTTTCTGGACGTTCGATCGTTTCAGAAAAATCGGCTCCGGTTGAGTTATGTATTCCGCATAAGAATTCGCGCTCCCGCGATGCCGTTTGAGCAACCGTGTGTAAGCGCGAGCCACGGCCTCTCCAGGGCTTTCAGATTGTCTTCTAAATTTTCCAAGGCGTTTCTTTTATCGACGTCCTTCTATCGCTGTGCCGTGCCTTGAATTCCGATCAAAGACGGAGATACACCGCTGGCCGCGTAGATAGAGGAAGTCGTTACCGTTAAATTATGAATCCCAGCTTTTCTCAAGACGTTGCGAATTTAAGGGATCAGATTGGGCAACGAGTTTTGAGTACGAGTCGCTACGATTCTAGGAATGTCATCAGGACATGCAATTGATAAGAGTCCCGGCTTCTTCGAACAGATTAACCACTAACTTCTTTTCTAATTTCTAATCAGAATTTATATCTTCATGATTATAGGTGTTGCACTCCAAATATTCACCCTTTTGCAAATTAATTTCACCCGTTTGCGAATTAAATTCAACCTTTTGCAGATCAATTTCATCCGTTAAGAATATTGACGATTAATTATTTATTTTTTTAGATTAAATTATGTGTATACTGTATATTTAACACATTACCGACCGGTGATTATTTCATAATTTTTAAATTATATAAAAATTAAGTCTGAATATATTATTCAATATTAGTTTTACATATATTTGTAATCATTAGTACCTACATCCTGGAATGCAATCCGAGACTAGACTTAACATCAACCTTTAAGTCACTGTTGTAATCTGTGTTATATTTACATGTAACATACAATTGGTTATATTAACATACAATCCTTCGTATCGGTTTCTCATGCAAGTTTCTAACAATTTCCCAACAACAAACTTATCGTTTATCACGCGCGAGGAATATAAGGATGCCTAATTAACTTGCCGTTTGATCAAATACGTATTTCTGGACTCGAAATCTAAAATTTCCCAACAACGAAGTTATCGTTTATCACGCGCGAGGAATATAAGGTTGTCTAATTAACTTGCCGTTTGATCAAATATGTATTTCAGGAATCTAAAACTGAGATCTGTTTCAACATGATTTAAACGTGCACCGAACCATTAAAAAAATAAAAACGGCACGATACGAAATTTGTTCTCGGTTCATTTGAAAGATCGGCCGCCATCTACGTATTTTCACATGGTCGAGTGAATTAATGCTTATCAGCAGCGACCACGTTCTTTCGTAGTATGTATTAAGTATTATACATGTACATATGTATGTATTGCTACCGACGATGCCAGGCACTGCGTTCGCCATCGTCGTGAAAAAAGAATCATCGCAAACGATACCGCGTAATATTTTATTCGCGAAACGACATTAATTTATTATGCGCAACGCGAGACAAGTATTGGCAGAGCTCGTATTCGCGTTATATTCGGACTTTGCCTCTCTGTTTCGCTGACTTTCCTCTCTAAAACGTGCGTCAGCAGCCATGGACAAAGCGGGGACAAGTTAACTTGTTTTACATTTGTTCGGAGCGCGGTATGGGTAAGTGACCCAGCCTTAGATCGTCGATCATTCCTGCTCGAGATCGTTACGTTGAATTTCAGCGTGTGTGCAACTACTATAGATCTACAGAATGTATATTTTAAATTTTCTTTAAGGGCCCAAATAAAAGAATGCATTTTTTTATTTATGAATATAACCTTGTAAATCATAATTTTTGGAAAATCTTTTCTGTACATCATTTCGCAAACCTTCTAATTGATTATAAAATATCAGGTACAATTTAAAAAATGGTTTTGTATTTTAAAAGGTTTACTAACACTTTTTACACCCACTGTATATGAAATTAATTAATTACGTGTTCCTAAACTTGTAAAGCCAGCATCAAGAAAAGTTTATTTTTTAGGAAGAATTTCATTTTGATATAAAAATTAATATTATTTGAAATTTATATTGAATTTGTTTGATGGAAAATAATTGACGGAAAATAAGAAGTACATTACTTTAAACGCTGAATGACCTACACATGAGAAATTCACGACAGACAAAGAGCCAAGATACTTTCACTGGAGAGCTTTCGTTCCGTCGAACCGTGGCCAATGATCATGGAATCGCGAGTGTAACGAATGCCCGAACCCGCACACCGGTAATTGTGCATCGTTCTCAACACCTGTAATTTTTTTCACACGGTATCTTTCCGACGTTGCCTGGCAACACGTGAGATTTGAATTATCCGATAATCGCTTATCGGCAATGCTGGCACAAGGAACTGAACAGCTCCTGAGTCCTGTTACGCGACCAGTGACATAATTGCATTTTTTAACGGTGCGAATCGCTCGCGTCTTGCCCTTGTTGCATTACATTTCGCGTGTGAATATGTATTCGAAAGTTCGCTCTATTTCCTAACACATTTCCCAGGATAATTCGGTAATTTTTTCTCGCATGGTTGGTCGTCATCGTTTTCTAGTACTATAGCACACGAAAAGTTGATATGAATGGAACATCGATGGATACGTCAAAGGATTGCAACAATTCTATTCTACATATATTAATTTTTTCTTTGTGTGAATATAAAATTGATATAAGGCATTAGACCGATGTGTTTCACCTTATTCGTGATGTAGTTCCTCATACAATACTAAAATGTTAACCAATTGATTTTATACGTATACATATATTATTACATATAAGTAATTATAAGTAATATACGTCATGTATATTATAATATATCTAATATAGTAATTATAATATATATAATATAATTAAGAGAATATTTTATAGAAGCACGTTTGGTTAACCGAGAGTTCTAAACGAACAAAACAATTTTCTAATTTATAAATATCTGAAAAACACTGAATGTTGTACTAAGTGTTTCACAAGATCAATAATAACTGTAAAATAATTTTTCACCGTACTGGGTGTGTATAAATTATCAACGTTTATGTGTGTCACTATATTCCACGATATTGAGAACTAGACTGAACCATGTGAGCGTTGGGAGAAAACCAGTTGAAGAAGATGATCGAATTACTTGGAAAGTGTTAACTATTAGATGAAATAATGTTTACGACGTGAGACTGGCGTGGTTCCCAGGAAACCTCGACGAAATATTAAGAAACAAACAGCTACGCGGAGAGTCGTTAACGAGCAAAACTATCGACTTCTATCGAGATGTCGAGTCGAGAAAGAACCACGGGGAACTGCGGGACACACCTAAATCATCTCAGGAATGTAACACTACGGAGAGTTCGGATTTACAGTGTCCCCTTGGTCGAGAGTACGTTGCCACAACTGAGGAGGTGAAAATCGAGGGACTAACTTTAACAGTAGCTAAACGGTTCTTCGAATAATTTCACGTGGACGAATCAATATATGAAGCTCCGTGGCTTGTTGACTAAGACGGATTACTTACGCCAAGCTGGTCATTTCTCTCTCGGCTAGCTGATTAAATTCTTCATAAATATATCTAGCTTGTTTGCCTCGATCTTGATAGCTTTCTCGATAACTTAGTAATTATTAATTTATTGTTGATGTATTACTTATAAACACCGTGTTTCAACATTCATTTGTAAACGTATCTCTACGTGTACATTAAATGTACACTTCCATCGTACTTTCTTTTAAGGATGTTTTGTGGTACGATGAGAGATAAAAGTACAAGAAATTTACTTTTCACGCGCACGATTTGACACTGACAATTCAAGGAAAATGCTTGGAATCGTTTTGGAAGGAGAAATGTTTTTTCCCGTGTAAATACGTTGCGCGGTAAAAATAGTATTAAAGGGAAAAATTTCCAATGAGATAGAGAGCTTTTTCTGGAAAGAAATACTGATCTCATCGTTATGACTAATCCTACGCGTCGACAAATATCAAGATCATATTTACATCGAACAAGAATGAAAGTATTTCTACGGTTATTCTCGCGCGTTTGTTATTATCTGCTCTTAAATATTGATTTTCTTTGAAATCTTACTAGAGTGAATGCACCTGTAACTGCGGGTGTTTTTCTTCCAATGAGATTCAAATAAATAAAAATAAATATTTAATAATAAGTTATTCTTGTTTGTGAGGCAAACAAGATTGTCAATCATTCTCATATTTTTATAATCTCGGGATTTGAGAAAATATTCTTCACTAAAGGCATATTTATATTACTTTACATTGCACAAAAAAATTTGTATTATAATTTAGACATCTATTTTGATACAATAAAAATATAAATAGAGACTTCTGCCTTTTTGTCTTACTTTTTCATACACCCTGTATATTTATTATATAAACTAAATTATAAAGTAAATCCGATTTCGATCCCACAACGTGTTTACACAGAAAATCATATCCTCTTCGAAACGATCCAAAGAAATGAATGCGTCATAGAAATTGAGACTAACGTAAATATTTATTCGAATAGGTAATTTGAATAAAGCAGCTGTTTATTGTAAAGTAACTGTGAATCCGACTTTCTACGCGCAAGGTTCCTGCTCGTTCTCAACGAGACGTTATATAATCTTAGACAGTCACTGATGAAGAACAAATATCAAGTTACAAGCAATTGTCCCATGTTTTATGCTAATTATTTGTCATGCAAATGGTTCAAGCACATCGCGAGTCTGAAAACTTATCTATGAATAACAGTAAACGTATGAAAGATAAAAAAAGAGAGAGAGAGCGACTAGAGGCAAAAGTATCATCGCCGAATTCGAATCCGTGGTAAATCATCGTTCACATGATTAAAGTGGCGTCTTGGAACCTTCGTAAAGTGTTCTCATTAATTATGAATAATATGATTACGTGGTGGTTCTCATGGTTTCCCTTTTGTGAGACCCGGCTAAAGACACTTACAACGAGAGAGAGAGAGAGAGAGAGAGAACCAACCAGCGATTCACATAGCACAAGCGCGAGAATGAAATTCCTATACATGAGATTTTAACACGTGCGTCACAAAACAATTGTTCAATGGAACGGTGAAGTTTGTTTCTCGATCGGAATGCGAATACAAATACAAATCCATCAAAATTGTACTAAATTCTATCGAACTTGATACTCCAGTATTTTAAAAAAAATTTTATGAACCATTAACACATAAAAATCTGCAGTCTAATTATTACAATCGATGTTAAATGTTTCACCGACTATCTAATGTAATAATTATAATATACATCATGTACATTATAATATATTGAATATAGTAATTATAATATCCATCCTGTATATTGTAATATATCTAACGTAGTAATTATAATATCCAGTCATCGATAATATTATTTAAAGCTCGCTTTCAAGTAGAAAACAAACTATCTACATATTAGAGTCTGATTACGGTAACACGAGTAGAAATACAGTTCGAGCAAGAAGTTGAACGTTACATGCTTAGCGGAATAGTGCTAATGCGTACGCGGAGAATATTTTAACAGCTGTCTTAATCCGAGCGCTTACTGTCCCCTTATCGTTATCACAAAAGATTGTGATCTCACACGAAATGTACACAGTACTCTGTTTTTTTTTTTTCATAAGTCGAACAGCATTCGCAAACCCTACCCACCGATGTATCGCTAATCGGCACGATATACGAACGTTATCGTCGCACGTTGTTCCGATCAGCAGAATAAATTCTTTTAACTCACCTGATGCCTGTCCTCGAGAGAAATCGATGCATTTAACAGTGATATCACTGAATCATCCTCGATTTCGTTCCCAGTTCTGTATCCTTCCTGGTCGCGTGGCTTGTTTCCGGGTTAACTGCACAATTAAAAAGAGAAATGTTTACACGATCGAAGACTTGACAGAGTCACCGTAATCACGAATAATATCATCGGGTACCGTCTGTTTAGACCGACCGAGCGGGTCCGGACGACTGAACGTGCCACTCGTTGCGCCTTCACAGACAGCCTCGATTCCTACCTTCTCTTTCTCTTTCTCTCGCTCGGATCCTTTTCTCTCCCTCTCTACCGCTCTCCCCCTCTCTCTCCCTCTCTCACTCTTTCCACTTGTTTTTATGGTAATTGGTGTCCTGTGGAATGACATCTGTGTCCATCTAAAAAAATTGTTTTTATTAGAAAATCTCATGAGATTTATTTCAACATAATTACAAAAATAAACAAAATACACCACATACAAAACAGAATATAATAATTGCAAAATAGAATGTGGTTATTGGAGATACACAAATATTTTAATACTGACATATGATCATTGATTTTTTTATATTTTTACTTTGATTATCGTGATCCAGATATTCCGATTTCAATTATTCCTTTATGCTTTTATACTCGAACGCGAATTGGCATTGAGTATGAGGAAAAGGTGAATTATTTCCCACTCAAGTCTCGTGGTGAAAGGTTCTTTGAAAAATGACACATGCCATTGAATATTCATCGTTTATAATCTTTCTCACGAACATGTGAATATTATTACTTGCTATAATACATAGAACGAATCATGATCAAAGTAACTCAGTTGTTACGCTTCTGATGAACTTCAAATATACTCCCGTATTTTTTAAAAATTTCAATGAACGTTAGCACATAAAAGTCTGTAGTCTAATTATTACAATCGATGTTAAATGTTTCACCGATTCGAAACTGTAGGAAACTATTCAAGGGCGTTCTCCTTGAATATGTATGTTCTTACTGTTAGATCTTGTACACCTTCCTACCAGCGGGGTTTCTCACCCATGGTTCATGCAAATGTGGGCACCGACATTGAACAGTTGACATTGAGCGCCGGGAAACGGCGATTAAGCTCAATATCGGTGAACGCGACCGCCATGCTTGGTGATTGACCGCAATGTCACTAACCCCGATAAAACACTGATTACTCTCACCTCAAAATTTAATATATTTCTTCATTTTAAGTGGAACAACACATGAAAGAACATCATTTTGGATTGAAAAAATTTTAAACCTTTTTTTTCCAAAAGAAAAAAACAGAAGTTGCCTACTTTTTACATTAACAAGATTAAACGAAATTATTTCGGTTTTACAAAACTTATTACAGTTATTATATTAAAATTATTTTAATTTTACGAAATTATTATATCAGTTTTTACATTAACTCTACTTGATTTCTTCTTCTATACGAAGTAGATAACTAAAAATGTACAAATTTCAAGTTACCTAGTTCTTACCATTCTTTAATTGTAATCGAATTTTAAACCACTTCCGGATGTGCTAGAGACTTGAAACTTTAAGCATAGCTCAAAACTGGATGACAATGCAATATTATAAAAAATATTTTAAAATCGAACTGTGCGTTTAGGAATAAATAAAAGCGTGGAGCGCCCACGAAGATAACGTCAATATAGTTTAGTCTAAAAAGAATTATCATCTCCTTTTTAGTGCATTGTAATATAAGCGTGGTTTTTAAAAGAATTTCGAGTGTAATAGCTGTATATGGAGGGGCACTTGCCGCTGTCGTGTGTTTTGCCTAAAATGGAACGAATCAATCGAACTCGGTGTAAATACATTAATGTTTCTAGATCCGTTTCGAGACATTCGTTTTGCAAAGCGACACGCTTTCGAAGAGTCACGCATCAACGAATCTACCGGGCATATATCGCATCGCGAGTACACGTATCATTTTATTGGTACTTTCGAGGACACGTGCGCGGTTTAACTGTAAAACTTAATGTTGCGCCCCGGAACGACCAAATACGCCGGACTGTAATCTTCGTTTCGCTCCATTGTTCGCGAGCAGTAAAAATCGATCGTTACTACGGTATGGTATGCAAGTTTGCAAGAGTTGTTCTACATCCTTTCATCTCCTCGAAAATGTGCTCTTTTTACCACGTTTTTATTAGCTCGGTTTCTTGTTTGTCTGTTCGGTGACAAATTTTGCAATTGATTATAAACTAACTTCCTGAGTGCATTATTAAATAAAATACATTATTAAAAAACAATACAAACATTATTTAAAAAATTTTTTTTTAAAGTCTATCCGTTTCGGAGAAAATAACAATTAAATATTTACCGTTTCATCCCCCTGCGAAATGCTACGTCATCGTTTTGATACGATTCGATATAGCATTGTTTTCTATATCGCGGTTGCAATATTGTCCGAAATTTAGTACATGTCTCTGTTATAATTCCATAACCTAGTAAAAATGTTAAAAATCCATTGAAATATTTCACATACAGAAGACTGAAAAGCAGAAAATAATTATGTAAATAAAAATAAAGTTTTTAAAAATTCTGTACGCCGTTCGTGTTCTTCCTTCCGAAACAAGCTCGCGAAAACGAAAAGTTTTACGTTATAAATAGGCGATTTGAAATATCTGGAAGAACAGATAATGTACTACAGTGATTTATAGAAAACTAAGAAAAAAGAGATTTTAAACGCTAAAGTTGATGATTGAAAGATATTAGAGATCATCGCGTGAATTCTTTCAATCTCAACGTAATTAATCATAAATGAAACACGAATTTAAATATAATCTGATTAAAATACTGATTGCGAATTCTTCCTGCCTCGACACAATTAACTAATACCGTTGTTAGGTTAGGTTATAATATGTAAAGATTTTCACCTGATCCAGGTTACATCATCGCATTATTCGACAAATGTCAGAGCAGATCTGCGTTTTTCGTTGCATTGTGTTGAATTCCGACAAGCCAATTGCAGCGGACAATAAGTCGTCGAGAGAAATAGAGCAAACTTTGAATGCTGTGCACCACGTAACTGCATTTGCGTCTATTGTAAGATGGACAATAGCATTCAAAATAGAGTACAATCGTACATTTGTAACTGTGCTTGATTTTTAATGAAAAAAAACATTTTACCTTCATCTAATCAAATATAAATGGAATTTGTTCTTTTTTTCAAACTTCTTGAACTAGAAGATTCTAGAAGCGTGTACCACGTGACTTTTAAATTTATAATTACATACACTGCGGATTTGTATGCATTTATGAAGAAAATTAGTTGGGTAAACATATATGTTGTTCTTGCTTGCCACGAATTAATGCAAAACATTTTTATAATATACGATATCATAATCTTAATATTGAATTGAAATTCAATGATAAAATTAAGATATTTATTGAATAACATATTACAAGGATATGCTATTCTAGAAGTGTGTACCACGTGACTTTTAAATTTATAATTACATACACTGCGGATTTGTATGCATTTATGAAGAAAATTAGTTGGGTAAACATATATGTTGTTCTTGCTCGCCACGAATTAATGCAAAACATTTTTATAATATACGATATCATAATCTTAATATTGAATTGAAATTCAATGATAAAATTAAGATATTTATTGAATAACATATTACAAGGATATGCTATTCTAGAAGTGTGTACCACGTGACTTTTAAATTTATAATTTCATACACTGCGGATTTTTATGCATTTATGAAGAAAATTGGTTGGGTGAAGTATAAAACAATAAAAAATTTTAAAATTCAAGAATGTTCTATAATATTGCTTTTAACGTAACAACAATCGGTGAGAGATGAAATCAATTCCTATGTTGTTCTTGCTTCCCGCGAATTAATGCAAAACATTTTTATAATACATGATATTATAATCTTAATATTGAATTGAAATCGAATGATAAAATTAAGATATTTATTGAATAACATATTATAATAAGGATCCTTATACCTCGTCGGTGATACAGCAAAGATTCTCGGGGTAAGTTGAGGTACATTTGAAAAGTGAAGGCGAATCCCGCGTAGAATTTGGCGTAGCGATCGCAGGAACAGCTTACCGACGGAGCAATTATAAACTGCTATTTCTGAATAATGCAAGCTCTCTATACACCCGTAAAACCTGGTCGGCGATTCGTGTTTCGGGCTTGATGACTGTTCGGTGAGGACCTCGATTGAACTTCGATAGATTTCTTTTCGAAAACATTAGCGCCGAGGTAAATGCATCGCCGAAACAACGAACTACGTTCAGAACGGTAGTGTTACGCATCACGGTATCTGGACTGGACCATTTCTTGATCACATGTAGCGCGAGGACGATAAAAGTGGGAAATATACTTGTGAAATAAAGTAACAACGTCCGTAGGGACTTGGCCATCTTGGAAAGATATGTCGCATCGGTCAAAACGTCAACAATATAGTGTGTATTGTTCAATACATGCCGCCAGCTTGCTTTAACTGCAGTTGACTTACACGCCTAATCAACGAAAGAGTGAAGGCGACACGGTGGCGTATTTGACACGCGGACGTAATCGCAAAAGAAGCACAGCTTCGTCGAATAATGAATCGCAGTGACGGGTTGGTACAACGACGTCGTGTAGTTAACAGCAGCAGTAGTAGTAGTCTAGGTCAGGATGGTTCAAACGATATCGGCCAGAATGACAAGTTATCTGGCCATGGCGGTGATACAGATTCGTCCACGCAAAAAGATCTTAATTCAAATCCCACGATTGATGACGATTCCGATAAAGAGACGCGTTTGACGTTGATGGAAGAAGTCTTGCTACTTGGCCTCAAGGACAAGGAGGTTTGTTGACATTTATCGCTCTACCGTGAACTGCTGCAACGTCACGTTCTGTAGAGCGAGCCACCAACTTTACGTATTCTGGCCAGAAAGTATCTGAAAGTATCGTTCCTGGTTGATATCAATGTTGTCCCCTTCAAACTATTGTTCGTTAGAAGCCGCAACATCTTTCTTCCAGCGATCCTCCCGCTTATGGAGATACTCCTTCACGATAAACCTACCGAGCTTTAAAAGGAGCCGGTATATGTTGCCTTATAAAAATAACAAGATTAAATATATATTTTTTATTATTGACTACGAAAGCATCTTTACAGGGCCCATCAAAATGACTGGTTCTAATAATCTTAATCCGTAATTATTAAGATTGTAAAGATGCTTTCCCCTGAAGAATTATGTACCAAGTTTATTTCTTCAGGTATATATTATTGAAAAAGTGACCAAAATTTGGATAGACGCATGCTTGTTAGGTTTATAAAATAATATGAAATCGTTATTTCTACAATAAGTATTTTACCAGTTGGTGGAATCGAATCTAAAAGTTTTATATGAATGTTATACCTTAAATTACTTTGAAGTAGAATGAATATAAATGTATATGATTAATGTAGAAACATACTGCATTTAGGACCTGTTTCTTCATTCATCAATATATCCACCTTGCTGGGCAATGATGGTATTTACAATTCGAGACAATCTAGCAAAAAGTTTTCATTGAGTTCACATTGATGTTGAATATATTATCTGTATTATTAATTATTACTTTTATACGAGTTTATGAAAGAAATACTGTGGAAAAAGTTACATTAGGTTGCCTTAATTTAAATATATTTTGTATATTTTTGGTAAAATGAAGGTGGTCAAATATTTATGAACATGTGAGCAAAGGTTGGATACTTTCCGGACTGGCCATGTATACCTAAGTCTTGAAACACGCATTTTTTTTGCAGGGTTACACTTCATTTTGGAACGATTGTATAAGTTCTGGATTACGCGGTTGTATCTTGGCAGAACTTGGATTTCGTGGTCGTGTGGAATTGGAGAAAGCTGGTATGCGTAAAAAGGGACTTTTGGTGAGGAAACTACTGTTAAAGAACGACGCGCCAACGGGAGATGTTTTGCTAGACGAAGCATTGAAACATTTAAAAGACACTGACCCACCTGAAACTGTTCCTAGTTGGATAGAATATCTTAGCGGTCAGTACATCCATTAACCCCTTGCCGTATTTTAACCAGTCACGCTCGTCGTGACGATTTCGAACAAAGTCAGACAAATACAAATGCAATGCCTTTCATTTTAACTGAAATAAAATTTGATTGATTTGTAATCAATAGACTGTAGACGTTTATGCAATTTTTGTAGACAAATCTTCAGAGAGTAGTACCACATAAAGTAGTCTAGTAATCAATATTCAAGCACTAAGATCCATGTAACAAAATATAAATTTTCTTTTCTGTTCCACGACATTTGATTCGCTGTAACTGTACAGAAAATGATACAGCAAGGGGTTAACTTAAGGCATATCTACTTAGTTAGTAAGTTAGAGCAAATTTTCAATATAATTTTCAATTCATTTAGGAGAAACATGGAACCCACTCAAATTAAGATACCAGCTAAAAAATGTTAGAGAAAGATTAGCGAAAAATCTTGTAGAGAAAGGAGTTTTAACAACAGAGAAACAAAATTTCTTATTGTTCGATATGACAACACATCCTCTTACCGATATCCTTGCCAAATTTCGTCTTGTAAAAAAGGTATATATACATATATGTACTGATGTATATTATTATATTATAATTAGACGGCCGATTTTATGCACTTACGACAAAAATGTACCATTTAAACAGTAATAACATTATTAAGAAAGAAATTAAATTTCTATGTTGCATAGAGATCAGCTGTCTAATTATAATATATTTTACATTCGTTGGTTGCATTTCAATTTGTAAAAATAATATCTTATCTTATGTGTATGCGTGGGTATAGCGATAAGATTACTTGTATTCAGTGGGTTTTAAAGTTTTCTATTTGTATAATCAACTATTATTTAGGTCATACTGTAAGACAATATCATTATTTCGCAGATTCAAGAAGCTGTATTAAATCGTTGGGTTAACGATGCTGGCCGGATGGATAGGCGGATATTAGCTTTAGTAATTTTAGCTCATGCAGCTGATGTACTAGAAAATGCATTTGCACCACTATCCGATGACGATTATGAAATAGCAATGCGACGGGTACGAACATTATTAGATCTTGATTTCGAAGCGGAAGCTGCTAAACCTAATGCCAATCCAGTCCTATGGGCTGTATTCGCCGCATTCACTAAGTAACAGATCTTTTACGAACTACATGTGTATAAAGCAAACATTGGGTACTAGCGTGAATACTTGGGATTATAAATTTTTGCATAAAAGTTTAGTTGCAATCTGAAATGTAATAATCTACAATCATTGTTAACGATCATACAATTCAGACCAAATACCTTGAACCCGACTGTATGAAGCAGATTTAGAGTATTAGTCATTTCCATTATTGTTATTTAATACATTTGATAGCTGAAATATGAATGTTCATATTTAAATATTACAAAAGTAACAAAATTTAAAGAGTGAATGAGTACGTTGCGTGTGGGTTAGTGCCATGTCATTTAAGAAACGAAAGATTGCACTGTGTCGAGTTCTATCTCATACCTTCTCAGTATCTATTGTGTCTGCACACGAACTGCAAATGAGTTTCTAGACACAGTATTTATGTGGCTATCATGTAATATCAAATTAAGTGCCACATTCCTGCTAGTTGTCTGAATGTTAAAGTGATGAAAGTAATTTTTTGCACAATTGTGACAATGGCGATGAATTTCTACGATTTCTTTAAGTGTCCCCTTTCTACCAAATTGAATCGCAATAGCTTTACTTCTAAAACTATTTTTTATGAAAAAATTACATTGTAGCATCGCTAGGTGGCAGTAAAGTACTCAGATGTTAAAAAATACATAATCTACAATTATCGTTTTCGTTACCCAATTAAATCTTTCTTGATTTGTCGCGAGATCGATAACCAAATATACACATATCTTGGGAATAATATTTTTATTTAGTAAAAAATATCGGCGTTCTGTCTTTACTATTTGTGACATGCAGATATGTTTTTAATCTTTTCTGTTATTAATTTATCATGTACATTATGAAGATTGTGAGGTGTGATATGTGAGTAGAAAAATGCAAACTGGGGATTTGATTATTATAAATCGAGAATCGCTCTATGAGGACAACATAACCATCGGTTATACGTAGACTTGAATTTTCCAGGAATAAGTGTTCTTTTTCTTTTCGTATATTGAAGACATGTAAGTAAACATACGTCACTTCTGCAAAATTCTCGCGTATATGTAGAATAATCAAGAACTATTTTATGTTACTTTCAGTCTTTACAGTTGTGGAAGATCGTATGACCTTTATACAAAATACGCTTTTTTAATCTACTAACAAGATTGGTACTATAAAAATTTAATATATAATTTTCAGTATAACATAAGTATATTTTAAAACAAATTTATCATTGATGCGATTACTTATAACATTCTGGAGTTTATATTGTGTATATATATATATATATATATTATATTATTATATAATATCATATATATATATATATATATATATATATATATATATATATATAATAATTATT
This sequence comes from Lasioglossum vierecki, assembly GCA_028455595.1. Lineage (NCBI taxonomy): Eukaryota > Metazoa > Arthropoda > Insecta > Hymenoptera > Halictidae > Lasioglossum > Lasioglossum vierecki. The sequence continues at coordinate 3,538,437 of CM052339.1, forward strand.
ATTTATTGGTAATATTCTTTTTAATGTATTTATTTAACAGTGGCATTTCTGTGTATTTAATTCACAAATTATATTTATCGAATCTTCTTACTTTCTTAGCAAAAGGTTTATTCTGGATTTTCAAACTTTTTGAATTTTGTCGTGTTTCAATTATCATTTATATATTCGTACAATTTCTAATATCCAAACAGGAAAACTTGAAAAATTCTATACACATTTCAATTGTTAACTGATAGTGAAATAGCTGAAAATTCTATATTGTTAGGAATAATATTTCCGTTATTAATTTAATTAACCTACTAGCATAGTACTTCTTAAATTGAAATAACAACTTAATCTTAAATATCTTTGTGTGATTACATATTTCTTGGGCCAACTTGTATTCATTAAATACTGGTGGCCAATAACATGAAGATATTTTATGTAATGTATTATTCATAATGTTGAGGGAATTTTACATAAGTTTGTATAATATATAAAATTATCTCTTGTTTTTAAGTAATTATGTTTCAGAAAATGGTAAATTTATTTTTGTCTCTACACACACAGACACACATACACACATATATATATATATAATTTAAGAGTAATAAACAAAGATAAAGAAATAGGAATTTTAAAGTCCTTTATTATTGCTGCCTTAGTATTATATAGCTATTGTTATTTCTTTATACTCGTATAGCAATACTGAAATATTATATATATACTACATTTAAAGTAATATGAAACCAGAAGAGGTTTAGAAAGTATTAGTTATTGTTACATTTCTTGTATTATGATAAAATAGTTAATAAACACGATAATTTTATACTTGCACATTATTGAAATGTTTGCTTACAAATAAAAAAAAACAAAACACTACGAAGTTGTTCTAAGCAACAGCTTGCTGGACAAGCATATTAAAAGAACATTATACTAGCAATCTTAGCACTTATTATATCAACATTTACAGTCAGTAAATAATGCTTCCATCGGTGCAAATTTCTTTCATATATGCAAATTACATATCGATGCATGCATATTCAGTTGGATAATTTTTGGTTTCATAGGAGCTCTACTGCCACTTGGTAAGATTGATTCGAAACAAGTTATATCTTAAAGTATAGCTAGTATTTTATGTTTGTTTCCTTAATTTTCTAAAAATATATCGTTTCAATAATACATTTCTAAAAATGTATATATATTTTTTTGAAAAAGAATCAAAACTCACGATACTTTAAGACTATAAATCATAATGGTTATACTGATTATTTGAAAAATATGTGACAAACCAATATAAGCCAGACATCAGCACATTAATTTTATTTCATTTGATGAAATTACTATATCAATGTGGTATTATGGGTACACTAATAAAAATCAATTCTTTTTTTCAAATAAATTCCACACATTAAATATCTTGATTTTCTTTTTTTTTGTGTACCTATATTATTAATGAATTCAAATGTCAGTTATACATTTGTATATTTATGCGTAACTATGGATTATAACTTTTTAACATATTTTAATGAAAAAAATGTAATGTATATTGTACAGAAGTAAAACAAAATCAAAGAAAAAATATGAAATTTTAATTCCCATAATAATTATTTGGTTTCGAACGATATAAGAATATGATAAATGTTATTTATAAAAGCTAGTAAGTTCTTGTTTTCGTTAAGCATAAAACAAGTAAGTCATTGGAATCAGGATATATTTCAATTATTAACCATGAACAAGAAATTTAAATTTTACTAATGAAATTTTATTTCTTTCATACATCTGTGTGTACAGTATCGTATTTACAATGAAATCATCACCCACTTCGGAAAACATGTTAGGACTATAAAAAGTGTACAACTTCTATAGTCACAGTACTATACATTTGAATATCGAAAATTTAATTTAAAATATATTACAATAGTTAACACTTTAGTAAATAATTAGGAAGATTTGATAGGTACCCGTTAAGTATTGAAAATAGAAAGTATTTTAATAATGAAAGTACGAAGATAACTTGTACAGTTGTACTTGCGATATTGTATATGTACAGTAAAATCACATACACTGAACACATAATAACTGAAGTACAGACACAAAGTCAGATAGTACATATGTACACAAAACATATGCAATAGCATAAAAAAATTTATACATTGCTATGTTTTCTCTGTTCTTCGATTTTCGCTGACTTTAACGTGGTGCACGTATTAGAGCATTGGCAAGATCCAGCCATGGTTGTTTGAATCAGCCCATATTGACCCGTAAACATCCAACTTTCATCTTTTTTAAAAAGTTCGTCAGCTATACCTGGTTGTAGACCAACGCACACATCTGATTTCACTGTCCTTAAACTAAGTAAGTGTGACGGTTGAAATCCTCTTAATGCTTCACTAAATGTTTCGGTATAGGCCCAATTTATATCGCCAACCAATTTTCTATAATTTAGATCTCCTTTAAAAATTACCAATTCAGCTTTTGACAATTTTGCATACAATTCTTTATCATGCTCTCTCATCTCGGCAAAATCGTGTGGACCTGTCCAATAGGATTCTTCCTAAATAAAGAATACACCGACTATATTAATCAATCAATATCAATCAATCTTGGTTAAAATTTTAATCGATTAACGCTCAACTCTGGTGTATACAAGAAAAAATACTGTACATACCTCTATGGTCCATGTGTTGGCTTTCAAATAATTGTTCGCTAATTCAGCGAATTCTTTCAGATCTTCATTTGATGAATTACTCATATATTCCAAAGTCCAGTGGAAATCATTTCTGGTTGTATCGCTTACGTACCATGGATATCGTTTTACATAGAATCTTATTTGTACAGCCAATTTGCTAACCATCAAAAATATTGCTAAACATAAATCAGTAAAGAATTCATATCCTGCATTATCCAGTACCATATCTACAATACACGTGTCATTAGTTCTCTTTTTTTTTAATAAATTCCAAACTAATTCTGAGCTGTCGACGAGAATGTCTGTTTGCAACGATTTCAGAACTTCTATGGGGTTATTGCTTTGGCTAACTTCTGCTCCGGCACTAAGCGATAAATCACATCTACACAAAAAAATTCATTGCAAGCTTTGATAGAATTTTGCAAAGAAATGCTGAAAATTATACGTACTTATTGCCCCAGAGATTTAATTGAAGAAACTTGAACAATTCTTCTTTCGTTTCAACCAATGATAAGGACTCTGCTCTTTTCATATGGTTCAATGTATAAGCGCAAAGAGCTTCTATACTAACTAACGAGCCGGTAAAAGCGTTCTGCTTCTGTTGTTGAAATATATCATAATTGTGTAAATACTTTCTAAAAAAATAAATGTTTACTTTACTCATTTATATCTAACTTATATACAATACGATTTCACAGAAATGTTTAAAACATACGTAAGAGCAAACTCTTGTGCAAGGGTTCGGTACATATAACATTCGCAATATAGCCAAAGTGTATTAAACCATGTAGGTGTAGATCCTTCTATCTCGGTTCGTTTGATCAGATATCTATTCCACTCGTCGGCATCGTTATTTGTTGCATTAGGTAGTGTTTGCAGAGGCTTCAAAGTTTTATTAGTAACTATTTCATTCTTTAATTTACTAATAAATCCTATGATGTGTTTAATCTCTTCCGACACATTCTAAATAAACACATCATTTCAACTATTAGATTATTCAAATAAAAATTTCAAGCCAAAGGCAGCTCTAACTTACTCCCAATACCTCGCCATATAAGTTTGCGATGTCTTCTTTGTTACGACTTAAGGTATCAACTATTTTAGTCAAGATTACTGGCAATCTATCTTTGATTGTTATATAAGCGAAACTTCTGTAATAAATATTTATAATTCTGATATTAGAAGAATAATTTATCCATCAAATTTCAAATATAATGGATGTGGAAGCTTATCACGAATAGACTACAGATGTTTATGCATTTATGAAGGAACTATGAAGAAAGCATCTTTATAATTTCATTAATTGTGAAATAAAAAAATCTAGAATCTCAGCTTCATATGCATATTTCATATGCAACAACCTCATATTTTTAAGGGATGAATTAATGTTTATCTTGTTCCTGCTTCCCACAATCAATGCAGAACATTTTTATTTATCATAAGACTTAAATTGTGGATTTTATGTATTTATGGGAAAAATGAGTAAACCAGTGAAATAGTTTCAATGACCTAATAATGCCAATTTAGTAGACTAGCTTATAAAAATGATTAAAATAAGAATTAAGCATTTATCCAAGCTCTAATCTCTTACAAATGACGCAGACAATTTATATTTTGCATAAAGATCCGTTGTCTACTGATATATCTTAAGAGATATGATGATTGTTAGGTTAGTTATTAATAAAAGTTATTTACCGTTTGTAGATCCCTCTTAAAGGCATCCCAGTCGGTGTATACGTATCTTGTAAGTCAAGAATGTCTACGGAATTTGATCTTTGAGACATGATTGCAGAATCCAGAATCGCTGTCACACCTGAGAGACTACAGTAGATCACAGTCAGTTGTGCGCAAAACGTGAAATCTGAAATATATAACGAAAGATAATGTTTCATTGTTTTGATTGTACTTTACGTAATAGAAGAAGGACTCTTTACCGAGTGATTGTGTTTTTCTTTTATTCAATGTCCTTTTTTGGAATATTCCGCGGATGTAAGACGTGACGATCAGACAGCGCAGGGAACATTATCATCGTATGACAGTGACCACGTGTGTTACGCGTGCGTATTTCTATTTCCACTGCCATTCTGATCTGCCATTCAAATGTTACTGGTTATGCGTTGTGTTGTGCCACACAGATTCAGTGGAAATTACAGTCGAAACGTTTGTTATAATTAATTTGAAGTAAAAAATGTATTTCTCTTTTCAAATGAAACTGATGTTACAGGAGAATTCTACATGGACAGCAAAAGCAGTGGGACTGCAATGATTATCAAGGAATTCGACGAGATTTTCGGAGAAGGAAGTGCTACACACAAAGATAAAAAAGGTCACATTGTTAATAAATAAAATTATTGTACTTTCGTTTTTTTAAAAATCATCTACAATTTTAAATATTTTCGAACAGTTGCGCCGCGAACGGCGATCTTCCGAACTACATTCAGACCTTCGTACAGCGCCATTCCGCGTAGTGGCGGAACGCTCAAACTGTTAGCCGGCCATCTTGGTTATCGACAGTCGATAACATTTGGCTAACAGTTTGAGCGTTTCGCCGCTACACGGAATGGCGCTGTACGGAGGTCTGATTGTAGTTCGGAAGTTCACCGTTCGCGGCGCAACTGTTCGGCGGTCGTTTTAAATTGAAATTTCAACTACGGGAAAACTATACGCTCCTTTACACGAATTAATTCGCTCTTTTGAGGAGATCAGCACAGTCTAGCCACTATGAAATTTTCCTGATCGAAATGAATATGTAGTTTTCAGTTTTACGTGCGACCACGAAAATTTATTTATTGATTTCCTTTTAGATTATTTAGTTCTGTATACGATTCGCAATTTTTGTAGATATCTTAATGATTTAATTTTTTGCCATCTTCATCGATATCATATTCTCCTGATACAAAACTCAATTTTCGAAAAATTTTCAACCGCCTGGCTTGACGTTGAGTTGCACTACTTAATTTTTGAAATTTTTCGGCCATCTAGCTTGCGGTTGACTTGCACTACTGAATTTCGGATATCTTCTTCGATATCATATTCTCCTGGTAGATATCCAGTCGAAAAATTTTTAAAGCTTCGAAAATTGAGTTCTGTATTAGGTTAACATTATTTAACAACATTATTTAAAATTAAGTGAACGTCAAGCCAGACGGCTAAAAAGTTTTTCGGGAATTAATAATTGAACTCAGCCACAGGCCAGACGGTAGAAAAATTTTCAAAAATCTCGAAAATTGATCGAGTTAGTAATTATTGATGAAATTATTTCTGGCTACTGAATGTTTACAACAATTCCTTTCACCAACGATATCGTGGATAAACATATGTCCACAACCACTCCCTATAATTCTTTAGTAAAAATAGGTAACAGAACTTGAAGTACAGAATAACTTTTACACACCATGAACATTCGCACGCATTAATTTATTCATATTTGGTTCATATTTATAACAACTCCTTTTGCCAATTTTTTACAGCACGTAAAAAATCTCTGTGTTTCAACATATTTCTGTTCCCACAGATCGATTGTTGGAACATTTATGTATAAAAAAGTGCAAGGTAATTATTGTTTACTATTAGTTAGAATTATTACTTAGTAGTAATGATTCTCGTTTATGAAACTTTTTGAAATAACATAATGAATGAGTAGTGTCTGAGTCTGTGTCTTAGCTTGTAAAATTTTGTAACAACCCTGGCTATTGTTAACAGATATTTTTGAAGAAATGTGTTTTTATCGGCGTGTTATTAATCGGCTTCTGTACTTTATAAGTAATTTTGTCATGGAGGCTCTCAGTGCTTCCTCCGTAGTTTATGTAGCCAGCCTCTAGAGCCTCTAGAGCCTCCAGAGTCTGATCCTTTTTTCTTAGTCCGATTAGTTGTTGTCGTTGGTTCAGTTGTTGTCGTTGGTTCAGTTGTTGGTTCAGTTGTTGTCGTTGGTTCAGTTGTTGGTTCAGTTGATGGTTCAGTTGATGGTTCAGTTGATGGTTCAGTTGATGGTTTAGTTGATGGTTCAGTTGATGGTTCAGTTGATGGTTCAGTTGATGGTTCAGTTGATGATTCAGTTGATGTAGTTAGTTTAGTAGATGTAGTTGGTTTGGTAGATGTAGTTGGTTTAATAGATGTAGTTCGTTTAGTAGATGTAGTTGGTTTAATAGATGTAGTTGGTTTAGTAGATGTAGTTGGTTCAGTTGATGCAGTTGGCGTAGTTGATGTAGTTTGTGTAGGCCTCTGTGTAAACGTACCACAGTATAGATAAAAAAACATAATATTATAGTGTTAAGTATTAAGGATCGTAAGATGTATAGAAAAAGTTAAAATTGGTTGGAGAGTCCGATTAACTTAATAAAAGAAGAGTACTTACTACTGGATACTGAGGATGACAGTAGCATGGATACCAAGTCATAAAATAACACAGACAATACGGTTGGTTAGCTAATTAAAAAAAGAAAGAGTTATCCCATGAATATTGAACGTATTAAAATTCATGAATATCCGGCTTAATTTAAAGAACATTAAGGGAAATCGAGGTATTACTTACCATTTATTTTGTTACAACTGGTATCAGGCTCGAGAGCACTGAGATTAATATTGTTATAAATGTGAATGTGACTAGTGAAATCAGAGACAGCTGGATTATTTCGAGAAAGAGATTTGCTGTCTTCAACTACGGTGTCAGTCATCCGACGTTTTATATGCCTTACTCTTCGCATGCAATATTTACAACTTTCTGCACAAGATGCTTCAGTCTTCTCTTTCTTCTCTATACATTTCGACATACACCATCCCCAACATTCAGATTCTTAATGACATATAAATGTTATTGTTGTTAATACATAAAATCTAACTAAATGTTTTATGAAAATTTTTTATTACTATTTACAATATACAATATAATATTTTTTATAACTATCGTGTATATCAATGTCGAATGCATTCGACATCCACCACAAGCCAGCTGGGGCATCTCAGATGAAAAATATCATTTTTCGTAAAATATTTTTTAATCCACAGAGGGACAGAACAACAAATTTTCATACCAAATGTACCAAACCTGTTTTATGTGTTTGCCTTTTCACTATTCCCAGGCACTCTGTGAAAGTGACAGAATTCGACATTTTACAATCGTGAAAAAGTTTTGCTATGTCGAACGAAATGTCTTTGGATAGTGCGGTCGGGTTGGCGACAACGACATTGACGAACGTGCTGAATCCGGCGACAATTAAAATTGAAAACAACACTCGCGTATCCATTCTGAGACGTTTAACAAAACAATAGACCATTGCATCGTAGAAGCTCTTTTATACTCATTTTATCTGCCGACGTATAGAAAAATCGAAAACTGGAGTGTTGTTTCACGGTAAGAGCAGCGATTAAGGGCACACGGACACGTCGATGCCACGGTAAACTTGCAGTATTTGTCATGTGTTACTCATTTGGGATCAAACTCCGCACAAGTGAAAGAGAAAGCCTAAAAATGTGCTCGTGCTCGTTGATAGCAAGAAGAAACTACAAAATAGAGATACAATCTTGTAAATAAAGCCTGTGAGTGAGTAAAAAATTGAATTTCTACCACAGTACAATCAAGAAACCTGTGATTTTTCATCAATAAGAAATAGTTGAGTTGTTTAACGTTACCCAATAATAGATTAAAATGTCCCACATCGGAAACAAATGAAACAATTCCGCATTCCAAATCACTTATGTTAGTGATTTTAGTTAGTGAGTTTCTAGTTAATGACGATCCTTAACAACATTTTTAGGCTTTCTCTTTCACTTGTGCGGAGTTTGATCCAAAATGAGTAACACATGACAAATACTGCAAGTTTACCGTGGCAGCGACGTGTCTGTGTGTCCTTAATTGCTGCATTTACCGCGAAATAACACTCCAGTTTTCGATTTTTCTATATGTCAGCAGATAAAATGAGTATAAAAGAGCTTCTACGATGCAATGGTCTATTGTTTTGTTAAACGTCTCAGAATGGATACGCGAGTGTTGTTTTCAATTTTAATTGTCGCCGGATTCAGCATGTTCGTTCATGTCGTTGTCGCCAAACCGACCGCACTACCTAACGACATTTCATTCGACATAGCAAAACTTTTTCACGACTGCAACATCTCAAATCCTATCACTTTCGCGGAGTGCCTCGGAAGAGTGAAAAGGCAAGCGCTTTTACACGAAGCAGGTTTGGCACAATGATCTATACATATGCATATGCCTTATATAAATGTTTCATAAAACATTTATTTCGATTTTATGTGTCACGTCCGGTGGTCCAACCATTAACGAAATTGATAATCAATAAAAGAATAAAGAAAATAAACCTAAAAATATATAAAATATATATTATATTATAAAAATTATATAATATTATATAATAAAAGAAAAAATAAACGGACAAACATTTGCTATTTGGTAACTGCGCAACTAGGCTAACAATGACATAGTTACACTCATGTGATTCTAAACCTCTCGTTAATAATAATTATTATTAATTATTATTAAAAAATATTGAATTTACAGTTTCTTTTATTTATTATCAATTTCGTTAATGGTTGGACCACCGAACGTGGCATATGTATTATGAATAATAATAATATTCATATGTTATTAAGCTAATGACTGTTGGGAAGAGTGTATGCCGGAATGTATGGAGAACAAAGAGGAAACTGAAGCATCTTGTGCAGAAAGTTGTAAATATTGCTCACGAAGAACGGCGAGGCAAACAAAACCACTCCTGATTAATATGAATGGAACCGTTGATATGCCGAAGAGCACTATACCTACCATTAATTTCACTCATCATATTCACTATCATAACAATTACAGTATCTGTCCTGCCAAGCAGGATGTCAGACCTTACATAATAGTTAGTAAGTAATATCTCGTTTTCCTTTAATGTTCTTTAACTTCTTCTTTCTTGAATCAGTTAACTGTGGCGATCTCTTCTCCCAGCGAATCCACGTGAAATTATTTATAATTCTTATTTGTTCGTTTTATTTCGTCTTGCCAGCTTTAGTTATCGCTAAAATTACAATTTAAATGGTAACTAAATTTTTCGCACGACGAGTATATACGTCATGGAACAAAATACTGCCGTCCCTTCGTGACGAGTGTACTCGTCGATCAAAGCTGACTGGTTAAATTAAGCAGGTTGTACATCAATTTAAATATGTTCAATATTTTTTAAATAACTATTTTTTGTTCATTAGGTAGCCCACAGAACTGTCCGTGTTATTATATGACTTGGATGCAATGCTACTGTCGTCCACAGCAGCCAATACAGCAATTTCCATATCAATTCCCTTTCGCTCCAGTAGGTTCTATTATTTAAAATAATACTATTACGTACTCTATTCTTCTATTAAGTTAGGCGCCTCTTAATGAGACTGTCCAACCAATTTTAACCTTTTTCTATATACCTTAATAACTTAATAACCTTAATAACTCGAGTATCCATTTGCTGCATTTCCTTCAGCAACTTGTTAATGTTACTCTGAAAATAGTGTAAAATTTCGCTGAATATTTCTGAAACTTATTTTTCAATTAGTGAAATTTAATTATTTAACCTTGTCATAAATTAATAAAATTCGCTGTTTAATAATGATATACGTACCTTGATATTTATTAATGTGCTAATATATTTTTTATTTATAGAATGGCGGATATATCAACAATAACTGCCTTTGTCCTGATGGATCTATACAGTGTGATGCTTGTAATCCTCCTTTCGGATGAGAGACACAAATTTCTTGACTAGTCTAGTTTAAATGTAGTATAACTATTTTTAATAACTAAATAGTTGTCATAATTTCCAGTTAATAATGTGTTAGTAAAACGTTTCAACAATACAATACAAAGAACAACACAAAGCATGAAAATTTATTATTATCTCATTATTTTTACAAACCTAAAAATTTTCAAATAAAACCCAAGGAGGTTTTAAGTACTAACAATTTTATTACACTGCAAATGATATGAACTGTTGTGGGAGTTTTCTCAACGGTAGGTTACTCTCTGCACTCCTTACTAATATCTTGCGCCCCACATTTCTCGTTGTAAATCTAACACGTATTTTCATAACTATTAAAAATTCACAATCACAAATTTTAAGAACTATCTGTATGGTCCTTCATAATAGGTCATTGTATTCGTCTTGAAATACGCTATCAGAATGTAAATAAAAAACCATACCGTTTCATTAAAAAAAACGGAGTTGACTTCATATCTCCTTGACGTTTCCACCTATAAAAAAATTAATGACATCAGATTACGAGCCCCTCGATATCAAGTAAGTTTGGTCTGATCCTTTTTTTTCTATCTTTAAAAGCAAGCGAGTTATTCAGGTGACCTGCTTTAGGTGCCGCACCCTGTATAGTGCCCAAAATCGTCCTAGACGAGAGCGGGGATTTCTGATTAGAGCAAATTCTTAGAAATTATGCAACTCGCTGCATCGGTTGCAAGAGTCCCAGTATGGTTTGATTTTGGGTGGGCCCTTTGATCTTAAGGAGGTAACGTACCCCCTAATTATAGAATATTTATCAATGTTACTACCCTCTGAGCTAGAATCTGAGGGTAGGATCCCGGGTTTTTTCTCCATTTTTTCCTTTATGATCTGTACAAGAGATAAGAAAGGATATTTCGAAATTCAACCCCTAAGGAGGTGAAAAGGGGTTGCAACTTTTGTATGAAGAATATTTTATTTGTGTTCGGATTTGCTTGATATTTGGTCTCAATACTCTTTGATACAAATAATCAAACACCTATTTCGGCATTTTTAAAATTCGACCTCTAAGGGGATGGAAAGGGGTTGCAACGTTTGTATGAGAAATATATTATTCGTGATCTGATTTACATCATACTTCGTCTTTCTTAATGCTCATTGATACAATCTGAAAAAAATCTCTAGGCAAAAATAATAAGATACTAAGAAATAATCATACTTTGTATTGTTTTCCAAATTATTACAAAACAGAAAAAATTGCTAAGACGCTTTACATTATTGAACAGAAAATTATAACAATTATTCAGTTATTAAAAATAGTTATTCTGTAGTAAAACTAGGCTAGTATTATCCGGCAGCAGGATTACATTCATCACACCGTGTAGTTTGATTAGGACAAACGCAGTCACTACTGATTGAGCCAACACTGCTAATCACAGATGGAACTTCTACCACTCCGACTCCTACCGGGCTATATCCGCCGCCACTAAATCCGCCACTAAATCCGCCACCATATCCGCCTCCGAATCCGCCACCATATCCATACTATAAATGAAAAATATATTAGCATCAGAGTTGGGCAAAAATTTAATCAACGATAAATATTTTCGTTCAAATATTGCAAACATATTTTTTAAGCCACATTTTTTCATATGAGATAAATATTGGATTGGAAGTATTATTTAATTTCAGTTGACTGAGTACTAGAACTTACTGGAATGCAAGGCCATTGGTGTTGATATTGACATATTGGATATTGAGGACGACAGTAGCAGGGTTTCCAAATGATATAAATACACGGACACGGATGCTCTAAATTAAGAAACAAAAAATTATACGAAAAATATGAAATGCAGAACGTTCGAAGTACATATCATGCTTAATGCGAAGAACTGACTTATTACTTACTCGTGTTTTCCTCGGTCTTATTGTAATAGTTATGAACGTGAATATGATTAGTGACATTAACGATAACTGGTTTGTTTTCATTGGATTTAGTGCAATTTCCGTATAGGCATGCTTCCTCCGTTTCGCTTTCAGTGATATTAATTATACGATTTCTAGTCTTCGTCGCCTGTAGACAATATTTACAAGAGAGCTCGCAGGCGTGATTCATCTTTATACAGTTCTGTACACACGTGGTCATGCAAGCAGGATCTAAATAAAACATTGATATTAATTTTCAATCACGACGAAGAATAACAGCAATTCACTATAAACGTCGCAACAAAAATGGAATATGTTTACAGATACCAAAACGATTAATAGAGACCATTGAATTTTGTTTTTGGGAGAAACTTTAACCAAATTTTATTTTAATGTTTGAGTCATTAAATTTTTTTACGGGAAACTTTTACATAATTTACATTGAAAACCTAAGTACTTGGAATTGTTTTGTTCGGTCGACAAATGAAAAATAGTAAACGAAAATCTAAATGTAAATTCATGGAAAAATGCGTGAATATTGTAACGAACCCATATTTTGAAATTGATGGTGTCTCTTTTCTCTTTTCAGGCACTGTACGTAAGTCCGGTAATCCGAGTGTTTGCAATCTGAAAAGACTTTCGCTATTTCAGACGAAGATTCTAAGGAGTCTATGATTGGATTGGTGAGAACGAAATTCATGAGTCCAGCCATACCGACTGAAATCACAATTAAACATAGTGAACGAGGATCCATCTTCGAACCATGAACGAAACAACCGACCATCGCAACGCGAACGTCCCTTTATATACAAATTTTATCTTTCGGTGGGTCAACAACATGTAGAAAAATCGAAAACTTCGAAGTTGTACTAGAACTTACTTAGCCACGAGATAACATGAACGTTGCACTCGGGGCAAATATTTTAGCGCGGAATTTTTCTCTATTTTATAGTCACGACAAATTTGCACTACTTATCGTACACCACTCCCTTAGCACCAAAGTCGAGACACGCAAATGTCTAGAGAGGTAAAGGTCTTTGTCCCCTTTCTAACGCCGACACCTGCTAAAAATGATTATGCTATAAACTTTAAATGTGTACATTATTGTAAAAAATGACCATGACAATTAACGACATGCACACCCCGGTAGGAATAGTGACGTAACTGAAACAAATTCAGTACTCTCGCAAGAACAATTTTAAGAAAATTATAATCCATCGAAATACTACAAACATCGTTAATCTTTCAGAAAAAAATATTTATGGAAGTGTGTGTGTAAAGTCAGTTAGGGTTTCTAAAATGATTATTGATTATGAATGCCTCCATCAATGACACAACTTCACAATCGTTATGACAAACTAATAAATTATTAATTATTATTATTATAAATTTATATAGTTTATTTCTCAATCAACGCATCCAGCACATTTTCAACCAATTTATTACTTAAATTATTATTTATAAATAATAAGAAATTTAGTATTATTTGAAATTTATATTGAATTTTTATATTATCCCTTTTTTATATGTCCCTTTCGAAATGAATTGTTAACAACGAATATTTTAACGAAGAAGATGCAGTTGACACTAACTGTAAGAGGAACAGGTGTTGTGGCATTTCTTATAATTTGGGTCAGGATCCCGTATCGCAATCGTTGAAAATCATTTTAATCGTTTCTCATACGGTATGATGATGGCGACTAGAATAACAATGACACGCATTTGCGCCCTATTTCTGAAGAAGCACGTATTTTTTTCTCCTAAACATTCGAATGATAGGTAGACGTAATTATAATTGATAACAGCCATGACACCTTGTAAATTCCAAATACAAAAGTAATCGCAACACCGAACTATATTTAAAAACAATTGCAAACCTCAAACATAAATTAAAGAAGCATTAAGACTAAAAAAATCAATTTTTTTCTTAAAAAAAAAATTCAATTATATAATTTTTTTTAGTTTCTTCGTTGTTTGTGCGCATTGTGAAAGAAAATTTTGGGACAACCGAATATTATTGTTATTATCTTTGTCTCGCGATGAAAAAAGGAAAGGAAAAGAATACGTGTGACGCCTATTCTTCTCTCCAAGTTAACGCCAACTTTTCACATATACATAAAGCTATTCTTACAGCTGCATTCTAATGAATGAATGCATAATTGTCGTGTAACCATTACGAAACAATGAACTAGCCGTCGAAGGATTTGAAAAAACGTGAAAATTACTTGTTAAATTGCTAGAACAAGACCTTTTTTGTAAAAAATATTATCACATTCTTTTGTCGCAGGTTTTGTCATTAAAAACACTACACATGCAGGCAGGATAACATCATCCTTCACGCTTTACGTGAGAAACGTGTTAAATTGACACGAGGGACGGATGAGTGTTAGTTAAACGTTTATTTAAATAGCTATTTACATAAAATAAAATTGATCATCGATACCCAATATATATTTATTATAAAGAATACTTTCAAGAATAATGTTCTGAGAGAAACGCAAAGTATACACAATTTTATTAGCAAAGGCTACAAAGACTGGCGTTCACCTACTAAATTGTTTGCAGTCCATGTCTAAGACTCGAGAGAATATGATGTAAATTAAAAAACAAATTTAATTAATCCGCGTTCACAAATGAAATTTGATTTCTATGTATTATTTTGCATTTATTAAACGGGTACAGTTTTGCTTGACCTCGTCATTCGGTTGGTTCGAATTAGAATAGAGTTTTGGTGCTAAAACTAATTATGAAAGAAGACAGGATCTCGGTTCCTGTGACGTGAGCACGGCGCAAAAGTAACGGGCACCAACGTAGCGAGAACAGCACGCTGCGCTTTCAACCCAATGGATTCTTATCGGACCGGTATTACGCACTGGGTGTCCCAGAAACATGGTCAATCGTCCTGCACAGGGTGTTCGATAACAATTCGATAACAACGAAACAAAAGAAAAAATTTCGCCCTAAAGATTCGAACAAAGTCTAACAAATACGAATTTAAGCATCAAAATAAATGTTTTCTTTTTTTATGAGTAACTGCAATGTTTATGAAAAAAAATGTTTTTCTTCTTCATTTCGAGTTTCTTTCTTATATTACTTAATGAAGTCCAGAAATACATTTGTTTTTCTCATTTTTACTTTGTTTACACATCTCCAACAGCGTTTCACAATTGAAATTTGGACAGGACAACGTTTGTCGGGTCAGCTAGAATATAATACAAAATATATATATATATATTTTTTTAAATCTTAGAAAAGATTTATTACAACGTTACGTATACAAACAGAAATATACATAACAAAGAGTATCTTCAGTATAAAAGTAAGGGTGTACAAATTATCTTTTTCCTTTTAGGTGATACCTAAACACGCAAATTACAATTGTTTAAAAAGGATATGATATGATAAAGAAATGACATGATTGAGGGTTTCACTCTCACAGTTGCATTTACACATTGGATTATCAATGAAGCCAATACGGGCCAGAGAACTGGCTAAGTGATAATGGTCTGCTCTGCATCGATTTATAGAAACGATAAAGTGACGAGGTAAATTTTTACCTTTGAACCAAGCCTTTAAACCTTTAAACAACCCTTGCTTTCTAATTAACGATAAAGTATTGATATAGGCATTTTTCATAAAAAGTTCGTACAGATCAGTATAAAGAACTCAAGATGTTCAGAGAAAGAAAAGCAGTGGCAGTTTTGATCAGGCTTAATAAAGTATTTATTTGAGTTAGTCCCAATGAATTGATTATACTTTCTCTTGATATCGAGAACAATATCGTTTCAACAATACAACACAAAGAACAACACAAAGCATGAAAATTTATTATTATCTCATTATTTTTGCAAACCTAAAAATTTTCAAATAAAACCCAAGGAGGTTTTAAGTACTAACGTTTTTAAGTACCTGACGTTTCTCCACCTATAAAAAAATTAATGACATCAGATTACGAGCCCCTCGATATCAAGTAAGTTTGGTCTGATCCTTTTTTCCCTATCTTCAAAAGCAAGCGATGAATTGATTATACTTTCTCTTGATATCGAGAATATAGGAGTTGACTCTAGCAGAAACCCTGAAGAGAAAATTCAATAATTTCGAACACCGCCATTATCGATAAATATCGATAAGTATCAATAGTTGATATTCCGATTATCGGAACTGTCGATGAGACTGCGAATAATGAGAATGTTAATCGGAATATCCACCACTAATTTTCAACTGTCACTGCCGCGAAGAGTTTGCTAAAAATTTCTTTAAGGATTGAACGGGGCGCAGGATTGTTCGAGACACCGTGTAGAGGAGCGCTGGAGCCTCGAAGTGGGGTGGCGCTGTCTCGTGTGCGCGGCGTGCGTGTGCCTCGGGACGCGCAATGGCCGCCGTGACCTGACGTGCGGCGGTTCAATGTCAATCGTCTTTAATTTTCCCGTTTTAATTCACCGCTCCACGCCCACGAAAATGCGCGCTACCTCGTCGTGCATACAGTCGACGCGGTTCTGCGACACGGTGTGCATCGATAACGACGTCAACGACAACGTCAACGAGAACGGCAGACATCTCGGGTCTCTCCGTGGCTTCGCAGTTTCCTCGCGGATGTTTCCACCGTCTTCGAGATCGCCCGTGGAAGCTGACACGCGTCCAAGCGTGTCGAAACGGTGCGCGTCCGGTTTGAGTTCCGCGGATAATCGGCCGAAAAAGACGAGCCAGTAAACATGGATTTCCGACGTGTGCCCCCGTCGGGCAGCTTTCGTGTCTCGTGAAAGTGGGCCCCAGTTGGGGATCGCGTTCTCGACTGACGATTTTTCGCTCGCGAGAACAGTCCGCGCCGAGAGGAAGTGCCAATTGACGGTTTAATGCGCGCGTTAATGCGCCACGCACTGCGCGCGACCCGTGTTTCGTGCCGAAGACTATTTTTCCGTGCCGAGTGTGTGGAGTGACGGCGATACGAGGTGTGAGAGTCACTGACAGAAGCAACAAGTGGTTTCGTGTGTACGGAGGGTTGAGAAAAGCTTGAGGTCGCCTCCCAACCAATCACGCTGCCCCCAGACGTGTGCCGCCTGTATTCAGCGGCGAAGAAAAAACGCGCTCGACAGCCGAGGGTCAAAGGGCAAGTATAATAATAGGATGTTTACCGCGACGTGTTTACTAAACCAACTAACGAATTCTGCACCATATTCGAGAAGAACGAAGGGACTTCGTGATTACACGCTCGACATCCGACGAGTCTTTGAGAATTTTTCTGCGGCGGAAACGTGCGTATTACCCTATTCTTATAACGTAAATGTACCTATTACCGCGGTACCTTTCCCAGCGAGATTGCAATTCGTAGAAATCAATATTTTTTAGTTCGGAACAAGTGGAAGTTCCACGAATATAAATTACAACAACGTTTGAGGGCTATAATGAATATAATTAATGAACAAAATTGTTCGAAAGAAGTAGCAGGGAGTTGTTGGCAACGAAATTGTAACAATCTTACATTACTTTATTAAAAAAGTAATAAGAATGTGTCTATTCATATTGATAGCCTTTTTGTTTTAATGAAATATACCCAAAGAAATAAATTTCATGAATTATGCATCTTTACAATGATGCATCTTTACAATCTCAATATTCGCAATTTAAAAATATAAGAACCTAGTGGTATTTTATATTATTTTCACTATATTAAAATGATTAGTGAAAAATATGTATTTAGAAAAATTATATATAAGATTAATATACGTAAAAATTAATATTTTTCCGTGAATAAATTTGCACAATTCAAAGAGAAATATTTAAAACAGCTTCATACTAAAGAAAATAAATATATTCATGTAATATTCATGTAAATTGTAAGAAATAGATAAATTATTTGTTAGTATATCCAGGATTTAATTAATTTAAATTAATGTCTAGACACGTAGTTTGTTTCCGTAGGTTCTTAAATTTCAAATTCTAGTCCGCAGTAATTAGTACACGGTTCTTTCTCATCCGCAGTAACACGTACGTTTCCGTTGTATTCGGAGCACATTACTTTTCCATAAAATGCTCGCACGTATTATTATTTCATGATAAATTAGGAATAATATTAAAACAAAGTATGATAGAGGTGCGATACCGCAGTAATAGGTACAGTTAGCCTATGTAGCGGAATGAGGAAACGTATTCCATTGTATAGATCGCTATGATGTAGTTGCGAAAGGTCTAAACGCAATCCATTAACACTGTTCGTGTCGCTCATCTGGAAGTACATAGGTTACTATGTATACATAGGCTAGGTTCTCGCGAACAAAGTAACGTTTTTCCCGCAATGTCTCTACGTATCTCTAGGTTTTGCAGAGAGAATTCTAAATATACGTGTACTGCATCAGAAGGAAAAGTTGTATCGCAGCTGACGTTCATAACTCGATGACTAACCGGCTACTGTGTCGAGGACTGATTTATTCGAATAACTTACATGTAATAGACACGGATCGTGAATGTAATTCTATCGAGGATGCTAGGCTTAAAGTACTCGACGTACACTCACTCTGTGGATCGGAATAGTTCGGAAGCGCGCGTATCAAACTTTCCATCGGCCAATTTGCATATGGTTGAAAAAGAGACGTATATATACACCTGGCATTTAATTGTAGCAAGCTAGACCGTGGCGCGACATAAATATACAAAACCTGATCGGGATAGCCAGGTAAATAAATTCCTCGCGCGATTAAACAGAGCTACGGCGTGCGGCAAGTATGAAAACTGTATTCCAACTAGTCCGGGAACAATGGCCATCGATGGGAATACATTCATTGAAAAAACACATGTCACACAGATGCTGAAACTATTTATGATCGTATATTTAAAAAATATTTCAGATTCTAAGACGATTTATTCTGATTTATGATATACGGTGCAGTCTTAATTTTAGTCCGGTCCTCGGGTCCGTACTCCGACATAGATCGTGTAGGGCTACTATTTATTTCCGACCTAAAATAATTCCATTATGAGTTCTTAAATTTTATGGATATGAATACCTCATAAAATAGTTAAATGTTTAGTTATTGATTAGAAACAAACCTATTTAATAATGTAAATAATATTGTAAATAATGGTATAGCAATTTTTAGTGGGAACCATTAAATAAATTTGGTTTATTGTTAGATCAAGACTTCACTGTAAATCGAAATTGAGTAGTCGAAAATTTTTGAAATTGACATGAACATTATAGATGTCTTGTGTGCCCCTTCTTGTATGAAGAAATGTGTCAAAACAAATAGAAATTTCCTATCAGTCGCTCGTGTTTATTCTCTGTGCCCTGGTTCTTCCGTATTGTCTATATACCTCGATCGTTTATCAGTTCGAATTGATCCGATCTTTAAATATACATGAGCATCTTTTGTCCCTATTTCACACATACTAATCTCTATGTAATATTAAACAAACAGAAATTTTATTTCTTACTTGAGGATAGCTAACTGGGTTACTGAAAGTTTGTTCTTCTACGAATATATTTTTTATAGTTAAAGACTATCTATAGTTTCTAAAGGGAATCTTACTTATCAACATACAAATCGTATTTTTATAGTTTAATCGGCATACCGAGAAAGTGTCAAGCAGAAATTAAATATTTTTCGTCGTTTCTTCTTTACAAAATGTGTTTTATAACTGTCTAAAAGTGATTAATACCTCTCCAATGCCACATTTGGAGACGCAAACACACAATTCCCAATAAAAATCATTTAAAAAAGGCTCTAATCGAAGAATGGACAAAAATCAAGCCTGATTTGACAGAAACACTGGTGAGATCGATGCAAAGACTACACACATGTATGCACATTGTACAATATAGTAAAGTTCGTGAGAAGTAATCGTTTTTAAAAATCATAGAGCGTTACTAAAATACTTTCTCAGGTGCATCGGACCCGATTACATATATGAATGTACGCTGTGGAAAGTTGTCAAGAATATCCAATGAACTACTAAATTAGTACTTTAAAAAATAAAAAAAGATGATATTAAATTTTTTTTGTTAACTTAAATAGGCTCTTTTATTTTGTAATAATATATATGTACATTTACAATATACATTCGTTGTATTGCTTTTTTCAAATGATCTCTGAACTATTTTACCAAAATTTTGGCTTCTTTGCATTATTCATCGATTTATTATTAATAGAAGCTCGCCACACAGTTGTATATTATTATTATTATTGCGAATATGATACTGGACAAGATGGCAAAAATTCTAACTAAACTTGTTATCCGCAGGTTGAAGTGTCGAAGATAGCAATTAGATGCGTCGACAGTGGAACGACCACCGGTGATTCGCCGATCCGTGAACTATTTAATGCAGGGAGCCACGCGAAATGTTACTTTCGTATTTCACGGGGAAATCGCGACTGACCAAGCAACGATTGCAGGAACTGCAGGAAAAGTGTTGCAAGGCTACGAATGCGCTCCAGTGGAACGCGGTCGGCAAAAAAAGAAATTGTGCAAATATGCTGGAAGTAATGACACGTTAATGGACAACGCTTCAAATAATCATGTAGAAAAATGTAAATGATAAGAGGAAGATAGAATCGCGTTTCCACACTACGTATCGTTCAACAGATGTTTCGTTCCGCACGAGAAAGAAATGCATCAGAGCTGAAGACTGAAACACATCGAAGATTACTTTCACATTTACGAAAGACACGTATTTTCTTAATAATAACATTTTGCTGGGTCGAATGAGATTCACGCTGAGAGAGGAAGGTAGGAAGTTTTTAAAAAATATTCTTCCAAATTGCGTAGGCAAAGTTCGTCTTTGCAAAAAACAGGAACAATAATAAATTACAAAATATGCAGGCTAGGTAGACAGAAGATGAGTACACATCTCTCAGAAGTTCTCTCAATTTTTTTCTGAGAGAGATGTGTGCGAAGTACAGGGACCACTAAGAATACCTTTGAAACGATCGATTTTTATGATCGTTAAAAGTTGCAAATTGTACTTTCAATATGGCTGCGGGCGGAGAAGAGACGGTACCGGAGGTGGCGTGGTATGCCAAATTCTTCGAGCACTGGAGGAATAGAAATCGAGTAGGTCCGGGCAAGGTAGAGCTTCCCGACTGCGATTTCTTCATCGTTGGACCACGTCGAACCTTGCGGATCTTGAGGCCGACCTTGAAGAGCGGTTGGTACTACGAGAACACCAATGACAGGCCTGAATCCATCGCAGACAATTTCTTTACTCGCTGGTCCAGGCGACCGCATTCCTCTGGGAACTGTAGGTGTTCTTTTCGACAGTCTCGCCGCTTGAGCACGACCGAGGAGCAAATTCTATCCGCAGAGTTGAATAGAATTAGAACAAGCCTCTGCGAAGCTGACAAAAACGAACGAGCGATCGAGGAGCTGGAGCAGAGGGTGTCGATGAATTTGCAGAGGTTGAAGACACCTGAAAACCAACAGCCAAAAGCAGATGAGAACATCGCAACGCCCGAAGAAACAGTCGTGAACGATCAACCGGTGGACGAACAAACGATCAAGAATAAAATCGTGAAGGATTTAGAGAAGTATATTAACCTGCTGCTCGAAGAGATCCTCGACGACACTGTGAAATACATTGCCGGCGCTGAAGACACGCTTAACAAAGATGCATCGGATTCTAAAAAGAAAAAAGGTACCTCCGATGAAAGGAAATCGACGACCGAAAGGTATATCGGTAACGAAGAATCATTCAACGATATAAGCTTCTCCTTCCATCCAGATAGGATTGACAAAACGCAGAAGGACTCCGAATGCAGGAACGAGATCTTAAGTAACGGGGAAGGATACGTTAATCGTGGGTTCATCGGTTCCTCGATCGATCCGGATTCTTTGGATTTCTACTTGCGTCGATCAGTCGGCACGGAAGTCACTTTGGAACAATTGGATTGCATCGATTCGGGGATAAACAGCGTCGAAACGATCGAGTTCCAGCCGGATCAGGAGCCTAGCCTGGAGCAATCTTTGCTGAAAATCATCGATGAGAAACTCGGGAGATCGTTGCCTCTGAGGAACAGTTGGGAGGACTTGTGCAGCACAGGTGGTCAGGACAACGATCCTCAGGGCCAGCCGACAAAGAGAACGGATGAGGAGGTGATTCCGAGAAGTGGCAAGCAGCTGAGCAACGATGGAGGCACAGAGAGATCGGAGGTCACTGGGAAGAATGATGCGGAAAGCGGCGAGCCGCAGGATCCGAGCGTTCAAACCGCTGGGGGAATCGATATCTCGACGGATAATCTTGAGGGTAGAGAGCCAGCGGTGGAGCTCAAGGAGCTAGAGGAAATTGTTAACGAGCCCAGTTTCGAGAATCTGCGCTTGGAATTCAAGGACAACGAGCCGTCCTTGAAGCACAAGAAGGGTAACGCGATGTCGAAGCTTTGGGGAAAGTTGTGCGTGAACCCGGCCGAGTCAAACGAGTCTATGGAAAAGAGTAACGCGAATGAAAAAGTGCCGGCGTTGCAGGTGAAGAAAGAGGCGGCTTCAATCGAACTCGAAGATTGCAAAGTGATGTGGCCGGACATCGAGGAAACCTCCTCGGCCGGCTACCAACAGAATCCTTGCGATTTGGTCACCTTTAGGAGGAATAGGAAACCGATGATCGTGTTCATTCATGGATTCGGATCGTCCGCAGAAATCTTCGAGCATCAGCTCCGATATTTCTCCGCTCTGGGATATCCTTGCATCGCACCGGATATGCTGGGACACGGCATGAGTTCGGCGCCTAGTCGATCCAGAGATTATCACTTTAACAAGCTCCTGAAGGATCTTGATACGGTCTTATGTCACTACGCTTTCAAGCCTGGGCAGAAGTGCGTCCTGGTAGCCCACAATTACGGGTAAATAATCTATTTCTTTTATTATCTTAACTCTAAACCTACCATAACCGATTCCAGATTTTTTATTTCACGATTATTGATATATTAAAAATAATTTCATAAGAAATGAACGGAGGGTATTCGTGTAATTAGTTGCACGCGTTTGCCTGACAAAATGAACAATACGGTTGTACTCGAAAGCGCGTTTGATCTACATTCTTGGGGTTCTTCGGATGGATTAGAACGATTACTTTATTTTTACAAGAGTTTATCATTCGAATGTCTTTTTAGCATGAACCATTACAAACGCCATGATTTGCACCAACTCATTTTTTAAAGTATCTACCTGATAGCAATCGATGAATAATCGTAATATATTAATAATTATTATTAATATATTAAATTAATTACATATTGGATGTTGACAATGTCCCTAGTTTTTACCCCTCCAGGAGAAGACGCTAAGTAAGGGGAGTGCAGTTTTCCTATTGAAAAAAATGTGAAACGGTCAGGAAATATCAGTATATTTTTCAATAGGACATTTTGACCGTTCAGCGAAGAGGTGTGGGTGTAGGGACATCGTCACGGAAGGGCGAGGGGGGAGACTAGTTCAACTATGTAACCCCGTACATGGATGAACGATTTTCTCACCTTTTATTACAGATGCAGTTTCGCAGCTGCCTTGGCCTGTAAATACGATAGTAATATACATCAACTAGTCTTAATATCCGGAGGTGGACCAACTCCTTTAGCAGCACCCAGCACAGAAAGCGCCGGCCACTGTTGCCTTAGAGCGATCCTTGCTCCTTTCCTAATGTGTGGCCTTCACAGAGACATACTATATTCCGCGAGGGGGCGTCAACACCCTTACTGTGGTCCCGAACCACCGGAACAATGGCCCTCCCACATGAAATACATTTTGGACGGTATGGTTTGGCCGGATGGAGACTACGTTTTCCATAGAAGGATATGCACACCGACGCTTCTTATACATGGCCTAAGGGACAATAAAGTGTCGCTCGTGCAAGAATGCCAAATGGAAAGGGTACGCTTTTAAATACAATATTTTTGTTCATTCTCATACGTTCCTCATTTGCTTCCTTTTATGTTCTTTTTTCCGACTATATTCATGTGCTTATACATATGTTCCTGTCTCTAATTTTTTCTGGAAAAAGATCCATATTGGGATCGAAACGTTGAAAGTTTACCCAAACTAGACTCCTTGTTATAAACCACACTACGATCGATAATCAACAAACACAATTGTGTTTATGTAACGTCAACGATCGATATATGTGGAATTGACAAAAGAAAAAGAAACTTGTGAGGATAACTGACAGGTACAGAGGTCTCTTTTTTGTTGTGATAATCTAGTACGATGTTGGATGACTATTGCATTTTTGCTGACACCCTAACATCTGTATGTATGGCATCGATCAATGATATGCAAAACTCAGTCGGTATTTTGCTCTGTGTTTTCATAATGTTTTCGAAGCTTCAGAATCTTCGACCTTCGAAGGAAAGAGACAGCCCTAATTCTGACCCGACCTGAAACCGGAATTTCGGGTACCTTACTATTCTTATACATGCTCTGCGTGAAAGAAAATTATCTTCGTTTAACACTAAACCTACCACCATCGGTCAAATGATTGGTTCCAGATTTTTTATTTCTCAATCATTGAAATTACAAAGGTGCTTTCGTGGTAAATGATTAAATAAATATATTTAGTAAAGCAGATACGAACCACACACAGTTCAAATAAATTTAATCTTATTATATTTATAAGGCAACATGTACCGGCTACTTGTAAAGCTTGGTTTAGTGTTAAACTACTGCTAAGTGTTGAAAATTAAACTTTTATTTCAGCAGCAGTATAAAATGGATTGTATTTAGAGTCTTACAGTTCGACGATCTACTTTCCGACATGTTTTTCGCGGTCTGCCGATTCAGCGTGCTGTTTTAACACTTCCATACATGTATTCTTGAAATCGTTTTCTAATCTGTGTTACTGCGCAACGATTCACCTTCGTGATGTCCGTTTTTTCGTTGCCTTTCTCGAACATTTAAGCTACCCTTTCCTACTCGGCTTCAATCAAATGTGTTGCCTGTACTTCACACTTAAAGTATCTTATAATGCGAACCTCTTTGATTATTTTAATTTTTTTTCGTTAATATTTATGTTAATGGTAGATTTTTCTTTATTTTTCTAGACCATGCTAAAAGCTTTCTTGGAAGCGATCCCATCAGCCGGCCATACGCCTATGACCGACTGTCCAGAGCAAGTGAATCACATGATACACTGTTTTATAGATTTATGGAAAAATAAAAAGTGGTAGCGGTAATATAGTTAGGATCGTATGATTTACAGAAAGGATATTTTGTAAAACATATTATTACACAATAAGATATATTTGAACAAAGTTCATTGTACCGGTATTCGACTAATTGTACATTTGAGAAAGAAAATTGTGCCTTATGCTTAATTTGCTTCGGTGAGTTTAATGCATCGGGACGAAGAGTAGAACCTATTGTATATAATCTAGTTAAATGCTGGTGAAAATTCGTTTGTATAGATACTATTTTATACGATTGCAATGATATAACCAATCTTTTTATAACTATTTTTTACGAATCTTTTTTCTAATAACGACGCGTGACGGAGAAATAACTACAGGTGATTATACCGACATATTTTCAAACATATTCCATTAGTCTACATGACTGTGCCAAAACGTGTACACGGTTGCTACATCGATTGTTCAACTTTACGGCCTTAACGAAAGGTTGGTTTGTAAATGAAGTTGTAAAATACAATCTAGAGGCTATGCGGTAGCGTATAAGTTATACCAAAGATGATTTATACAATGTGATTTTCTCTATTCTACCGGAGTATAACTTATTCGTTTGCAATAAAATTGTGTACAGATATATTTGATTTATTCGTGATTATATTTATAAGTCTTATTCCACGTATTCCAGTCAACCATGTGTTCAGTCGTATTATGTACGTTTGTGTTACAATCGAGTATTATCAGCGGGTCAACGCCAACTTTTGATTCAATGGATTTTCTGTGGATTTCATCCATTCCTTCTTCAGTAATTGTTTTAATTGACTTAACCTTAACGTCGGATTTTGTTCTTTGATAATAGGCATCATCCTTTCCTCAAAACTGGCATACGCGGCTTTCACGCGTTTCTCTGGATGGCGATCGATCTCTGGTTCCTTCGTACTAAAAAAAATAATATTACGTGCGTATAACTTTTCTAAAATTGGTCCAGAAGACATGAAATTTTTTTTAAGATGTTAGAATTTTCTAGAGAATGAGTAAACAAACATTTGTTTAGATCACAATTGGTAGGAATCATAGAAAATTTAAGAAATTATGTTTAGCCTGTAACCATTTTAAAAAATACTAATGACTTTCACTCAACCTTATATACACATCCTTTACTACGAATAATAATAACGACGAAAATCGAGATGGTAATATCTGATAAACCACCCTGTATAAAATTATTATGTTAGCATCGCTTACCTTAAAATAGTTAAGGCTTCATCTATGCCATGTGCAGTTTCTCCTTCAATGGTTAATCTATTCAAGTTCTCTTCAATCGGTTTCTCATCCTCTTTCTTTTTCATTGCTGCTTGACTTCGTTTCTCTGTTGCAACCACAATCTCGGCTCTGGTAATTTTTGCAGCAGGTTGCTTGCCACCTACTTTTATAGTTGCCATTTCTTGCTCCAGCAAAGCTTTTGCTTCTGCCTTCTTTTCTAATTGTTGCTGACGTTTTTTCTCTTGTTCCTCCTGCAAGTGTCAATTTGATAGAATTGTAATAACATGTTAAACAATGTGGTTATTACTCCAATGTAATGCCTACCTGTCTTTGTTTTTTCTTTAGCATTTGTTTATCATCATCTTGCCAAGCCTTTTCTTCCGCTTCCATAGCTTTTCTTGTGGTTTCAGCTTCCTTGGCTGCTGCTTTCCTTGCTCTAGCAGCAACAGCTTTGCTATTCTCTCCAACAAATTTCTTCGGCATGTTGATCTAGATTTTATCATGATTATTAAACAAATAATTTCTTACGAACTCTTTAAGTACATGGATTGTGAGATCCATGGATTAAACAGTGTTTCAACATACTGATATTATATTGGAATTGTACAATAAATTCTTGTTTTATTAGAAATAGTTTAATGCAATATAGCAAGAATAGCATTATGTTAGAAAGACTCTGAGTTTTTAGAAGAAATGTAAATATTTTTTTTACTTAAGAATAATAAAGTAGATTGACTTTTGTATCTGTCTTTATAAAAAAACTGTTACAAGAACGATTTTATAATTCGCGCGTTATGAGCATTTCCCTATGTCGTTAGGTTGGCATCTCTGCTACACGTGCGCAGATGTATTGTGGTTGGTTCAAGTAGTTGAGGTTAAAGAATAATCTGAATGGACTCGAAGTAAAGCTGAAAAGCAAATTATAAATATGGTACCGATGACTTGTACATAATAAATGTCGTGCTACTCTGGAAATACATGTTTGCATACAAGGATTTTACAGCATTTAACAAGTATTCGCGAAATGTCGAAGCAGGCCTCGAAGAAAAGTGGCAAATTTCAAAAAGCAGCAGCTAACGAGGTCAGTGGATAATACAGAAAGTAGCTTACCGGTTCTGATTTAGAGAAAGGAAATTTCAAGTGTGATCGAGGTTTGATCACCTATTCAGAAAATAACATGACATTTTCTATATGATACACCCTTGACTTGCACTCAATACAACGAGAGGTCGCTTGCGAATCACAAGAGTGGCAACGTTACGTTCGCAATTTACTAGATGCTTTTTTAAATGCTCAGTTCTGATTAGCGACGGTGCGGCGTGCAGAATCACTAATCATGATCTATCGCGATCGCGGAATAGATCGTGAGAGAATTAAATAAATTTAACCGATACATCGATTTATATCTTGTTGAAATAAAAGTTGCAGGGATTAATGGAGGACATGTGTTCATGATTCTGTATTTGACCTTCGGTTCCATTTTCAAGGATATTTGAAGATCAATACCCTTCCTTTTGACTCTTTCTTCTGAAAGAGCTCGAAATTCTACAAAGATTCACAAAATTCGAGCTCTTTTAGAATTCGTAATCAAAAATGGGGGTTCCCATTTAAAAAATACGCACTGACCTCCAAATAATCTTGAAAATGGATCCGAAGGTCAAATACAAGGTCATTTTATTCCAAACATTTTTACCGAATATACTTATCTGGGAAGTTAACACCCCTGGACGGGTGGTGGAATAATATTAAAATATAATTTAACAATATTCGATCATCCGTTTTTTGACGAAATGATTTTTGGGTAGGAACCTAAAGGGCCTGTGAGTTTAGATAAAGATGGAAATGTTACTATAAAAATTCAAGCAAAGCCTGGAGCTAAACATAATAATATAACTGGTAATATTATTTTCAAATTTATCAAATGAAAGTAAGAAATTTGAAATTTGCATCTTTATATCAGGAAATTGGTTGGTTTGCAGACATTTCCGAGGATGCTGTGGGTGTCGCCATATCTGCACCTCCTGTCGAAGGCGAGGCGAACACAGAGCTCGTAAAATACTTAGCGTCCGTATTAGGAATGCGAAAGTCGGATGTGTCTTTGGATAGAGTTAGCCTAATTGACATTGTTTTTATCGATTTCATTATTTTAGACTAGCATACACAAACATAACGTTTTCTTTTTAGGGATCCCGAAGTCGGCAAAAAGTTGTTGTGGTATCAGGTGGTACTACAGTAGAGAAAGTTTTGGAAAAATTGAAAGGAGAAATGGGAACTTGATAATGGGAACTTGTTAACGTATCTTTTTTATTTTAATTATATATATATCTATTTTTTTATACACGTATAATATTATACTCTTCTGTCTGATCATATTTACTGTACATAAATATGGCAATTGTGGTCAATACAATATGTTCAATTAATTTATACAACAAGAATATTAACTTTATACATTCGTTACAGTGCGGGAGTAATTTCGTTAATGATAGCGTTAATTTTAGGCACTTTTAAACATAGTTCGTCACTAACTCCAAAGTCTTTTCTTTTGGTGTGTAACATTGTTTACGATATTCTTCTACCTCCATAATATACAGAGTGTTTGTCGTAAATAGCTGCACAAACCGTAAACAATATATCTTTCTTTTTTTTATATAAAGATTATGATAATGTAAATAATACATTTTTCGCTTATAATTCTAGAAGTTATTTATACAGCAAACGAACAAATTATAGTAAATTTATGAACAAACTTATGAACAAAATTTTTGATTTTATTCATCATGATCTGCATAGAAAATCACACAGAACATTATTAAACTTATTTTATATCATTTACAGTTTTGCAGTTATCCGCAATGGTAGATATTTGGAGACACTCTGTATAATATTTACTAAATGTTAACAACGTGGTCCCACAATAAATTCGTTAAATGCATAATTTTGTTCTGTTATATTAAAAAAAAGAAACTGGAGAAATGACAGAAAGGAATGTGTTAGAAATATCAGCTTTCACTATTATTTCTGAGTACTTTTAGTCTGTCTCCATTTTTGTAGAACTATAAATATTCGATTGCATTGCGGTTTATAGAATATCATTATAAGCGTATTAATATTAACGAAGGAGTTTCACTTCACTTTTTTTTTCATACTGGTTACGTCGTGTTTGCTTGTAATCTTGGAGGGTCTTCGTTCGAAAAGTTTATATCGATGAGGTCGCGTCGGTGAGAGTTCATTCAATTCGTTCACTCTTGTATTTCGAAAGCTTTGTCGTCGAGCCACGGTCGAAATATTGGCAACGTTGACGGATAATGCGCTCCTCGTTTCGACGGCGCGGTTCCCGCTGGAGCACCTTCTTGCCTCAGGGGATAAGTGGCTAGGACTATTGGTATTTGCAACTTGATCTCCTTATCCAAACTCTTTGGACTTATTACGAACTGTAAAAAAATAACATATCTGTGACAATTCATTCATTCATCTGTGACAAAAGAATCTAATGTTTGATTCTTTTCCAAATTATATTTTGGGGCCCTCAAACTCAAGTTAGAAATAGAAGTTGCAAGAAAATTCCTCTAAGCTTATTAACAAAAAGGAAAAGTAATGGAAAATTTCATACCGTTACACATTAAATAAATTTATTTAAAAATATATAAATTTATTTAAAATTCCGGGCCCTATGGTATCCCGGGGCCTTACTCCGTTTATCGTTTACCGTCTAGAGTTCAACGTAGATGCTGTATCATACTTTCACGATTAAAAGAAAAACGTAAAAGAAATCCCATGGTTTCTTCAAGTTATTTCAAGTTTCGCGAAAGAAGTCGGAGCACAAAGAGAGAGAGTAGTGTGCATTAGTCATGCTCTGCGCAGTCATAATTATTATGCGAGTATCTTAACTGCTATGGAATGAGTACTTTTACTCACGTAAACGTGATAAAGAACGTTGATGAGGTGACACCCCCGTAGATTGGTAGGCGGCAATGGTGGAACATACATTTGTTCGTTCAGCCATTCTTCACCCTCGCCAGGCCGAATTTTCCCCCTCGAAACACTTGCTAGCTCTCGTGTTTCGCTCGCGAGGACTTTACCTCGGCACAGGTACTGAATTGTTTCGGTCAGGGATGCTTTAGTCGATTTCATAGTCACCTGCGGAATCATTTCAATCTAACGTCACCGGCATGTTCGCTGTAAAAATATAGGATGTAGGGCACTGGTTCTTAACCGGTGTTCCGCGAAATATATTAAATATATTCCATAATATATTTTATAAAACATATGTATTTCTGATGTTTTTGGTTGTTCTTTAGATCATTAATTTCGGTGTTTCGCAAATTTTTCATACAGGGTGGGGCTCCTTCATATTCTTTACAAAAAAGTATTAATCTATTTGTGTAAAAAAATCATTAGTTTAGGAGATATTTTAAAATGATCGCTACTCCTGTATTACTATTATGTTATCCCACGGTTGCGGCCACCGAGAGAAATGCTCACGTTTTAAAAGATATGCGATGGTATCGTATTATTGCCGGTTCTGTTTCCATGTTAGATATTCTTTCGATTAACCATCGAATCGAAATACGATACATACCTTGCTCCGATTGCTGACGGTCGCAGAAATGCCAATAGTTTCACCGGGAACATACCCGCCTCTGTCGAGACTCACCCTGCAGAATACAGGGCCCCCGGAGACACAAGAGACACCGACCCGTTGCTCGATTTCTTGCCGTGCTGGTTGCTGTTGAAAAATTATATGTTTACAATTATATGTATGTTTGCATCTTTAACTTTCGTTAATATCATCATAGCATGAACCTTTTTTTATTTATTAGTTTACTCTTCGTGCCTGTGTTGTTTCACACTATAAAACCTACCGACAAAAGACTACACTTACAAAATAAATAAATAATTTTGTAAGTTGTTTTTACCGAACAAGTTATCGATATCATTGCTATTGGCTATCATTTTTTATGTTGTTATATTATAGAAACCTCCCGATTATGCAATGCGAAGCGTGTGCATTGAATGTGACTATACAGTTGAACCAACAATGCGGTCGCGTTCGAAGCTGAATGTCACATGCCTACGTAATAATTATCTTATGTTACATGTTATCGGGACGTGTAAATATATCTCTAGGATCTTATATGGGAACGCTCATTTCTCTGCTCTCGATCTATTCGAATTAATAAATGTAATTTTTTTGTTAAATGTTACAGAAATTATTCCACGCGAAGTGGAAGAATTTAGATTCTAGAAATGGAACATATAATGAATTATTTACTTTTCTCTTAGAAAGAAAAATTCTCCTCGGAATTTTCATTTTGGAGCTGCGTCGGTTCAATAATAATTCACTTAAGGATTAAGTCCTGATTGTGTCCTCGCATTATTCGAATCGGAAAGGGAATATCCCATATAAATTAATGGCCCCATTCATCGGGGATGAAGTAATGAGATCAAAATCGGAATTTTGGTCGAGGAAGTGGAAAAGCTGCATAATTATAAGGGTCACGGATCGTGATCGCTTTCTACGCAGGTCGGTGACCACTATCCAGAACTCGGTTATGCTAAAATGCCTCGAGAACTCCCTTAATCGCATGCGAGAAAGAAAGCGTGCGTAAAAAATATGTTCTTCGCAAGATTTTCCAAACGCTTCTAGTACATTTTCTCGTTAAATGGTTCGCGATAATCGTGCGATTATTCTAGACACTTGTGAACATCGTTTCACTCAGAGTGTAACTAATTTATATCTTAGAGTATTAATGTGTACGCGTTTTACATTTCTGAAAGATCGAAACATAATAAATGTGGTCTGAGCATGTGTTTCTTCGCATGTTGAACATCGATATATCTTTCGGGACGATGATGTTTCTCTCGTTAGAGCGTTATTATACTGGGTAGTCTAAAATGGTTGCATTTCCTTGAAAACGGTGATTCCTAAGATCATTTTAATTTTTATTTTATTTTTATTTACTAAAACTTGCTGTACCATTATTCAAAATATTGTTTACGTTATTAACCCTTGTGTAGTCGAGCAAAATGTACGAATTATTTAAAACCTTTCTGTATTTAACAATCGGGTACCCATTTACTATATTTCTTTCAACAACTTGTTAATGCTCCTTTAAAGAATATTCCAAAATTTCTCTGAATGTCCATTCTTGACTCACTAATATATTAATTTATAGTCTTACAGTGAGAATTTGTGCATACTTGTTAAATACAGAAAGGTTTTAAATAAAAGTTACTTCAAACAACTTCAAGAATCACCCCTATCAAGGAAGTACGAAATTTTCGAGGCACACTGCAGAAAGATTAGAAGTTAAACGGGTAGGTTGTGCGCGATGGTATTGCAAATGAAATCGTTACGCTGGGCGATGCCATGTGTAACTGTGACCACGGTAAAATCGACCGACTTCTGTTAATTCACTATGTACGTACAACTTCGTTAGTACCGGGGATTCATCTAATTGCACGCTTGGGTTAGAAAGTGTAAGCTGAGCGACTCATAACTAGTTTCTGTATAATCGCAGTCATGAAATCATCTGATGCACAAATTATAGCCAAGTTACGTACGCGCGTGAAGAACGTAGGTCATAGTAACATAAATCATAATTGTTAAATGCAGGACATTTTGAAATACAGTTAATCAAAGAGTCTTCCGTTAAATTAATCTTCTCGGTCTCTTGTTTAAACATGGATTACATCTCACTCTTCTCTGGATCAAAAATATTTTCGGTCGAGCTAAAAATCGAAAAATTTTTTCATTTTTTTATTTTTAAAAAATAATAAGAGCAAGTGATTATAATTTTTCAAAGTATTCCAAACATACGGCGAAATAAAATCAATGAAAGATTCATCAGAGGGTACATTTTTGTTAAAATAACAAGATGCGTCTAAACTTCTGATACGCACTGCAGCTTAAAAGAAAAGCTAATCAATTATGAGTAGACTACGGATCTTTATGCATTTATAAAAAAGAAATGGAGCAGATGAAATTCAAAATTGTTGGAAAATTTGTACAATTGAAAATACCAGTTGCGATTTCTCCTGCATCAAGTCATTAATGGAAGGAATAACATTCAATTTGATTTCTACTTCTGGCAATCGATGCAGTCGATTTTTGATGATTCAGATTGCTACAGGTAATTTTCCAAACGATTTTGATCTGTTATTATACCTGGCGAAGGATACGTGTAAGCGTGAAACGCGATATCATCTGTAATAAAGAAGAAACTCACTGCGAGGATCGGCGGCTCTAAATTCAAATCGATGGGATTCATCACGATGAAGACTTGTTGATTCTTGTGCGTGAGGCCACCTGGCTCGCGGAGTGCAGCCTTACAATAATATTGAACCCAGCCATGTTTGCCCAAGAAAGTGGACGGCAGACCCAGGGGCAGGCCTAATTTGAATGGAAAGCTGTGAATCCCCGGTGATAAAAGCGACGGTCCTTCCCCTGGAGCGGCGCGGTGTCATCGAACGGAAAACAAAGAACAGTTTTGGCATTGTTATGCTGTGCATGAACCACAGGTGCGCCGGGCGATTGTATGAAAAAAATATTCCATACGAGACTGTTTGGCTGGTGAATTTAAATACACGTTCGAGGAATGCGCCGACAATTCTTTTCTCTTTCATGATTACTGGATAGCGGATATTTTCTTTAAATAATATACAGGGTGAACCACGAATCGTGACCAGTGCAGTAATTACTCCGTTATTAGCAGTTCGATCGACAATGTTTTTTATCATATACAACATAGTATCAAGAGAACTTTCACGTGATTATAGCAAACTTTTAAAAAAATGAAATAAAATCAATTTTTTGGACGATGTAAAAGGGTGCGAAAGGGGAAGAAAAAAGGGGTATGTTATACAGAATTGCAACCCTGAGGGGAACAAAAACAAAAATTTATATAAATCAATTTTTTGCAATTTTTATGCATCAAAGGATAAAACACTCCTTCTAAGGAAATACAACATTGAACATTAATGAGACGCCCCTGTATTTTGGCTACATCAAATGTACCGTAATGTAATTTCTTTTCATTACCTGGTTCCCCTAGCAATCTCATACGAAAATCTATGTAATTTTCCTTATCGTAAACCCTCTCGGCACGTTGACTACGTACACGCACCACTCCTTCGCCGATGACATGAAAATGCAATCCTGAAACGCTGTAACACACAAAGCACGTGATTAAAATAACATTGGAGCCGCGTAATAAGTTCGTTTAACATTGTTAAGTTGCGTAACTTGTAAAAATCTTCGTTGTTCTTTTCAGGTGTAGAAACCTATTAGGGGATGAAATGAATTTGTATTCAACTCCTGCTGTCCACAATCGCTGCTGAACATTTTATTTTGCATAAAGATCCGCAATCTAGTAACGATGTAAGTAGCATTAACAGTGTTCGAATTTACATTAATTGTTTCATATTGTTATTATTAGAACATGTCATTTGTTGCGCAAGTGTATCACAAAGAAGCTTGCACATAAAATCATAAAAATGCTGTTCTTAATATTGCTTAAGAATGTATCGTAACTTGCGATTAATTAATTCCGATAGAGTGAAAACACACACTCTTCAGCGATTCCGATTGAGCAACAGCAGAGGCGTAGTTATGGTTACGCATTAGAAGCGTATGACACAAGAGGTATTAAAAATAGTTTTTATTTTTCACTTGTTCAATAATTATCAAGTCTTAGACACGTTAGAAATTGTGAAAGTAATCGTCTGTAAGCTATACAAAATTGGAGTCATTCGGAAGAATTAATTCACCGTAACCTAGACAATTTCACGGGCATTCGAACACATAAATTATCCCATAATGAAAACTAATTTCTTTGAAAACAATTAGCATTAGCTCAGTATCCCATCAGAAATAACAATGTAATATATCTGGAATTATTTTATTATATCGCTCGGACAGCGGATTTTATATTATTTCCAAGCTATTCAAATAATCTTCCATTTCATTCCAGCTCGTTGCAATTCAGGTGGAAAATTTCTATTTTGATGCGACATAAAACTATAAAAAAAGAAAGGTATAATACAATGCGTGTGTATGTTCGATTTAATCTTTATCTACTTAAAAGGGTAGACTCTCGTTTCCAGGATTGCAAGGTTGAGGGATGCGTCTTCTCATTTCTCGATAATATAAAAAAAAACACAAAAAAGATTATTAAACTTTCACCACAAATAATGCAAAATGAATCACAGAATGCCTTCAAACAAATAAAAAAACTTTCAAGTCGTCATTTTATAAATTCAACCAAATCTATTATTATCTGTTAGGTCCTGAGGAACACATTGTCGGTCTTGCCCAATATATCAAAGATACTAAGATGTACAAAATATTTTTTGATTAAAGCAACATTAAATAAATAAATAAATAAAATAGTAATGTTCAATAACGTACTCCTAAAGGTGCAGCCCGCACCCTCGCAATCCTGGAAACGAGTCTATCCCTTTAGGAGCGGCAACATATCTTCTATTTACTACTATAGTGTCATTATTTTGCTGCGCTGTATCACCAGCATTACCACCACGTGATAGTTACACCAAATACGGTAGGATCGATGAAGTGAGCTAATCGACTCGAACAGAAAAAAAGTACTTACTATGCCTCATCGTCCAGCTCGATGATCACTCGGCCGGACAAGAAGTGGCCGGGAAAGTACAAGAGGTTGGTGTTGTCGAAAAGTATGAGAAACTTGCTCAACTTTCGCGTCATGGTTCCGATATACCGTGGGATATATTTGCGAACAGTGGCGAAAGATGACGGATCGCGTTCACTTCCGAACGGTCGCGCGTTAACTGATTATGCACCGAGTCGCGGGCACACGATATTTTTTCACCGTCGACTGCATGCATGCCAGTGAGAATCACTGACATCCACTGGATCGCACCAGCACGCCCATAACCTTGCACACGTTGCGTTTCTCTCTTTCGAACGGTGCTCGCGGAAATCTCATTCGGCTGGCCAGCAGGGTTTTCGCGATCGAGCGACGCTCTTGTTCCACACTCTCATTTTTCCCCGTGCTCGTTTCCCGATTTTCAACAGGTAGGAGATGCGAAACCAACGTACGTGGAAAACCGACGCTTCTACACTATATTGCCCGTCAAAGTTTCAGCCGCAGGCTAAAGGAGCCCGTCTCTTCCTGCCCATTCTTGGAGTTGTGTTCACTTTCGCTCCCCTACCTCATCACGCTTCCACTTCCAACTGTACGTTCTTACCTGCCTCGCTTTCCCACTCCATGGTCCCCGAAGAGAACCGCTTCCAGTTTCTCGTGCACCTATGTCGGATTAGATCCTCCTCGTTCGCCAGGTTGCCTGCACACACGGTCGATGAGTTTCACGGTATCCTACGAATAAAGGATATTGTCGAGCTAATAGCTAAACGCATACGAATTTAAATAACAATGTGTAATAGAGTTTAAGACTTGCAAAATCTGAAATCATATTTCATTAAATTCTAGCTCGCAGTCGGCTAAGGGTTCATTGATGCTTTCTTCGTGTACCCTTGGCCAACATCTAGTTCGTTATTTCGAAGTAATTGTTTTAGTGAACATCTGAATTTTAATTTTTGATTTTCCAAGTGTACACTTCGAAGCTTTCACAAGTTCCTCTTCGAAAATTGGTATTCCTCCATCAGAGTTCCCTCGGGGACTTATCTCGAGTTAGGTCCGCGAGTAAGTACGGGGACTCGCGTTCTGGGGCTACCGAATCGCCTATAGTTTGGTCAGGTGTACTCGTGTGCTGGGTTAGTTTAGCTCTCGTTTTCAGGTTTTGATTTCAAGTAAGAATTCATTGAAATTGATTTCAAGTAAGAAGTGTCCTCTATATTCGGCACACTTCGAAGAACTACCATTCCGCTTCCTCGGACGCCAAACTCTCGAGGTTCTCACAAGATGTACGATTTTTCTGATTAAAATTAGTCTAAAAACGACATAACTTTAATATTTTTATGGTTTAAAGTGTAGGAAAGTAAAATGTTTCATACACTGTCTCCTAGGGCCATTCTAATACTGTGATGGCCAAGGTGGTTCGGAATCCGTAAGTCCCTTCGCGAAGTTACCTTAACAAAGAGTTGAAAGCGACGTAAAATAAATTAAAAAATGTTATAATAATTAATAATAAAAGAAATTATTCTCAGTAAAACGTGGTGTTACTGGGTGTACCTAATACTAAACATCCTCCCTGCACTTGCCTCCATTTTTTCTTCAGTCATTGGTTTTCAGCGCATGATAGATTCTTCCGTGTAAATGATTTACTAATCCATCGATTCACCCAAATAAACCACTTTCATTCCCTCCAAATGCATGCGGTCCGACCGCGACACATACGAATTGTACGATTCTAATCGTCTAAATATATGTTTCAATTCTTCTCTTTGTTCTTCAGTAACATCGATT
Organism: Lasioglossum vierecki; assembly: GCA_028455595.1. NCBI lineage: Eukaryota > Metazoa > Arthropoda > Insecta > Hymenoptera > Halictidae > Lasioglossum > Lasioglossum vierecki. The sequence continues at coordinate 3,576,517 of CM052339.1, forward strand.
CCACGCTGTGGTGGTCGTCGCAATTCCTCAGGTTCTCTTCGATCTTCGTTACCGTTTGTTTCCGCAGTCTTAGGTCTGTTCCTCTTCGACAAACGAATGTTGTTGCGATTCTTAAATTTCGCAAGCCACCCTTTGCTTACTTTGAAATTCGAGCAGGATCCAACGATGTTTTTCAATTCCTCTGCTTTCTTCAATATCATATTGTCCGTTGTATGACACCCGTGCGTTCTTCTTTCGACGAACCACGCATGTAAACGCTGCTCTAATTCCAAATATACAGCCCCCCGCAAATATTTTCGTTGCTTCTCGTGCTTACTCTTCTCCGTAAATGGAACAATTCCTGCAGTGTTCTTCATTATCCGGCGAATCGTCATGCTGGATACGTGATATTTCTTAGCGACAGTTGAAATCTTCAATGTTTTCAAATCCTCGATAACGTCCAATCGTTGTTGCATCGTTAAAACTTTCTTTTCGCCTGTCATCTCACTCACTATGTAAGTCACTGAAAAACTAAGTTATATAACAATAATTAACACTAATGAAAAGATGAAGAACTTCATAATAAAAGCTTCATAAAAATAAGAAATAATCGAGAAAGAAGCTTTCTTTGTTTTTCCGGAAATAACTTTAATTTCGAAGACAGAAATCGAGAGTCGTTTGGTCTCTCGAACTGCTAGCTCCAGGAAGAACGCAAAAGTGCCTCGTGGGGAACGGTGGTATATATATACAGGGTGTGGGGGTTTCGAATCGTAGAAAAATGAATCGTAAACTACAGATCCCTGTGCATACAATGTATTTTTCTGTATACGGTTCTGAATTACCGACTCTGTATAAAATGCCCTAGTACGACAACGGACTATCGAAATGGCATCAACGAGATTTCATTAACCTTAGACTATATACACTTATAGACCCGCTATGGTATACAATATTATCTCGCAGTGTTCCCTTACAACAGGGGTGGCCAACCTGTGGTGTGTGCGCCGAACGTGGCGCATTGGATGGTTACAAGTGAACACACTTGTCATCTTCGCACCTATATACTTATTCTTTTGAAGTAGGCGCCATAACTGAGTCCATCTTTATATTTTCAACAGCAAGAATAAGCAGATCCTACCTCTTTTGCTGTTTTTCAACCCTAAAAATGCACATAAGAAGGTAGAAGAAGTGCTATATACTTCGAGGAGTATTGGAACAAAATTGACGCATAGTATGTAAAAGATTGATCACCCCTGGTTTAGACTATTTATACTTTTTCATATCCTCTCTGTACTCTGTACTCTGTACTCTGTGCATCTCTATACGTATACATAAATATAGAACATTGTATACTTTGTCAGATCTGTCAGATACGATGATAATATAGTATTCGTATCAAAATACGGAGAAGTATTTAAATAGGCATTCAGGCGATCAGAGACAAAGCCGTGCAAGATTACCGAGAAAAGCTTCTCGAACACAGAGAAGAGAAATCGCGATTGAAAGAAAGTAAGGCAAGTTTACTGTTGCTATTACACACAGTGATCAATTCATGTACATAACCGTGCACACCAAGCTATTCCGAAATATCGACTGTCACCGAAATTATACTTGTCGTCTTTGCTTGGTTTTTTAGTGCAAGACAATCTGAATGATCTAACGAAACAGTCAGAGAATGATCCGAAAGCTCTGCAGAGCGTTGGACAGGTGAAAGAAAACTATTTCGATAAGTACAATTGAAATCCTACAAGCACGCATAACACATTTATATTTTAGATGGTCGGGGTGGTATTGAAACAACTCACGGAAGAAAAATGTAAGTAGACAACTACAAATGATTGAATATTTTCAATCGAGTGTTTCCGATTAAATGTAGCTTCCTGTTTCTAGTTATAGTACAAGCAACGAATGGGCCATACTACGTTGTCGGTTGTAGGCGACAGCTTGATAAAAATAAATTGAAATTTACTGCAAGAGTGGCATTGGATACGACTACTTTCACCATAATGCGTCATTTGCCACACAAGGTAAAATTCATATAATGTTCAAGCTTCATTTTGAAATTCATCTAAATCACGTATCGTCAAATAATCTGTGTAGGTAGATCCATTAAATGAACAATTAAGAGAGCTGAGAAACGGTATAGAATTACCATTACAAAATCCAGGATTATTTCCCAAAGGATGTCTTTCACATGTCCCTCCAGAAACTGGAAGAACAATGTTGGAACAAAAAACTCACTCGTTAAACGACGAGGTAGATAATATTGATTATCATTTCGAACAAGCAAGATTGGAGAGTTTTAAAAATTGGCCTCCACCGCACGTTATAGCGCCGGAAAGCTTTGCGGCTGCTGGATTTTATTACACAGGCGAAGGGGACAAAGTAAAATGCTTTGAATGTCACGTGGAAATATGTCAGTGGATACAAGGTGATAATGCGATGGTCGATCATCAACGTTGGTCGCCGAGGTGCCGATTTATTCGGAAAATTGATTGCGGCAATGTGCCGATCGGAGTAGACTCTAACACTGTTCTACCGCCGAGGAGTGAAGACGTATGCGGCTCGTATGGTGTAGAATACAGACCTACTTCTGGTCCAGACAATCATAATTTAACGTCCGAATTACAATTACCAAGTACAGCCAAACTGAACTGTCTAGGAAGGCCTACAGAACCAGTACATCCAGAGTACATCAGTCTCGATGCTAGACTACGGACGTTCGAAACATGGCCAAAAATGATGGCACAAACTAAAGAAACATTAGCGGATGCCGGTTTTTATTATACCGGTAAAAGCGATGAAACCCTGTGTCATCATTGCGGCGGTGGTTTGAAAGATTGGGAACGGGAAGATGACCCCTGGGAACAACACGCGAAATGGTTCTCGAAATGTTATTATTTACTGGTGGTTAAAGGTCAGGATTATGTTAATAAAATAACGGGTCAATCACCGCCTTCCAAAGAGGTATGTGGAGAAATGTTCAATTGTTTTATTTCCTCTGTACATAGATCGTCGTTATTGAGTTATTTTGTTTAGGAAACAATGCAAAATCTACCAAGTTTCGTGAAGAAAGCTCAGCCTGAATTGGTGAGGGTAAAAATGAAGGAAGACGCGGAAACTAATCCTGGTCCGAGTTCTCGATCCGGTTCCATGGAGAGTGGCGTCGAAAGCAAGGGATCTGTAAAAGGAAACGTAGAAGATGTATCAAATGCGAACACGCAAAACAATAAGACCATAGACGATGCGAGGTTGTGCAAAATTTGTTACAACGGAGAATTAGGTGTAGTATTCTTTCCATGTGGACATATAGTAACTTGTGTTAAGTGTGCTCCTGCCATGGTAACTTGCGCAGTATGCAGAGAGCCTGTTACATTGGTCATGCGAGCCTTCTTCTCATAATGTATTGTGTGTGCGTGTGCGTGTGAGGAGAGAGAGAGAATGTGAAGTTATTTTAAAATCTTTTTACCATTGACGAATAGTAAAAATCACATAATACTATCGTCAATGCGTTATTTTTCTACACAGTATAAAAGCAATATACACCATATTCATTATAATTAAAGATAGAATATTAAGGATTATCTTTGTACCTCAAAGTTGTATACAGGGTGACCAAAACAGGTTATTCATCAGGTCATTCGAAATTCTTCCTCTGTGAGAACGTTCTCTACAACTTTGGTAATAACTCCGTAACAAAAACGTGGAGAACGTTTCTGCAAAGGAAAAAGTTAGTACAAACAACCTTTGGAATCACCCCATTCAAAGAGGTACATCATTTTTGGAACATCCAGTATAATAAACCAGTAGATGGTAATAGCATTTCTTGATTGAAACGTTTTATAAGATATGTATTCTGAAATCTGACAGATCATATGCAACAATCTAATACAATCGAAATATAAAAGAGTACTTTTACTTTATGGTTCCAAGATAACAGTATCTGGTGCCCACAAGTTAAGTCACAAGATAATGAAAAATGTTACATTATGTTTATGTGAAATTTTATATACTATTTGAATGATTGTTACGATTTCGAAATCGAGAGGAACAATCAATATTTTATTTTTTAAAATACGGTGCGGAAACCAAATGGAATATATTTTGTTTTAATCATTAAATAACGTTAATTTACGTTACGTACAGCAAACGTGACGTAATTTTAAGTTTACATTCTATGCAGATATTTTTATGCAATAATTGTTGCATTAAAAAAAAGAAGTAATCTAATCGAGATGAAAAATGAGGATGACAGTGAGCAAATTTACTCTAGATTAAAAAATCATGATCACTTATGTTCATTTTATATAAATTACAATAAACTAATAATTGGAATTTTTTATTTTACATCTCGTCGCGTCGGTGTTCATGTTATTTACATGATACATTGGTTTTTAAAATTCGCGCTCTTATTTAAATATCGATTTCAACGCCCTCGAGTGTCAGCAGTAGGAAATATTGCGACGAGTGGTGAACACTGACGCAACGCTGTTGCGTCCCATTTGTTAGTGAAGACAGAGAGTACATCTGTCTCTAGTGAAAGAAAATGGAGAAGAAAGTAGATCAGAAAGAATATTTGAGAAAATATTTGTCTTCGGGATATGGCGACGACAAAAAGAAGAAGAAAAAGAAGAAGCATGTAGGAGTAAAAACGTAAGTGTTGATTTTCGAATATCATACCTTTCCGTGACAGTTTCAAGAAGAAACCTTTGTGTTTTAGGTTATAATGATTGTTTCACACGTCTTCCTGGAATTTTAGAGTGAAATAGTTCGAAACTTTTCTATAACGAATCGTGACTAAAAATATTTCATTACCTGTCATTTCTTTGATTCTGTCATAAAATACTGAAGATTAATTTAACTAGGAGATGGAATGCATAACCTCGCAATGCATAAAATCAAAATAAAAATAATCGACCCCAAACTTAGAGCGTAATAAGTTATTTAAGGAGATTATTCATTTCTTCGCACAAATTTTGAGATGTGTTTTACAGAGTAAAAATCATTGACGATGACTTAGACCTGAAGAATATGAGGCCGATCGAAGATAACGAATTTGATATTTTCGTTACCGGAGAAGATGCCCCTCAAATTGCTGGTGTAGTGGATGAACGTGGACCAGTCGATTTCACAGATAAAAGAAGATGGAAAATTATAGCTGACAGTGAAGATGGAGATTTGACTATTACGAGCCAATATAGGGAAAACAAACAGTCTACAATCATTACAAATGATTCCAATAATGGCTCAAGCCCAGCCAGAAAAGAATCTAAACAGCATACTAATTTACATAATAAAAGTTCCCAAAAGAATCGAAATAGTGATAGCGATTCGGACGCAGACATTCCATCTCACAAAAACCAAAAACATACAAAAAGGAAAAAGAAAACATCTGAATCTGATTCGAGTCCACCTAGGAAAACTAAATCCAAGAACTATGATTCTGATTTAAGTCCACCTAGGAAATCGAAATCCAAGAATTACGATTCTGATTTAAGTCCACCTAGGAAAACTAAATCCAAGAATTACGATTCTGATTTAAGCCCACCTAGAAAATCGAAATCCAAGAATTACGATTCTGATTTAAGTCCACCTAGGAAAACTAAATCCAAGAATTACGATTCTGATTTAAGTCCACCTAGAAAATCGAAATCCAAGAATTATGATTCTGATTTAAGTCCACCTAGAAAATCGAAATCCAAGAATTACGATTCCGATTTAAGTCCACCTAGGAAAACTAAATCCAAGAACTATAATTCTGATTTAAATCCACCTAGAAAATCGAAATCCAAGAATTATGATTCCGATTTAAGTCCACCTAGGAAAACTAAGTCCAAGAATTACGATTCTGACTTAAGTCCACCTAGGAAAACTAAATCCAAGAACTACGATTCCGATTTAAGTCCACCTAGAAAATCGAAATCCAAGAATTATGATTCTGATTTAAGTCCACCTAGAAAGTCCAAATCCAAGAACCACGATCCCGATTTAAGCCCACCAAGACAAACCAAAAAGGGCGAGTATGAGAAAAGAAAATCAAGAGCAGACTTAAGTCCATCAAGAAGATTTGAAAAAGATCTTAGTCCGCCTAGACAGAGTAGAAAGCACAAACATGGAGACTCTCATGCAAGTGTATACAAGGAGAGCAAACGTCATAAGCATTCGGATAAAAGTTCTTGGTCTGAGAAAGGACATCACGATTCGGATATAAGTCCACCTCGTAGAAGGAACAGAGATAGAAGTGGTAGCAAATCCAAGGAAGATAATAGAGATTCGTACAAATCTAAAAGGAAATGGGACAGTAAACATCAATCTGAAGGTTCTTCTAGAAAGGACAGATCCACAAGGGACCCTAGTGACTATAAAAGATTAGAGTCGAAATACAGAGACAATAAAGAAGATAGTGATAAGCGAATGAAGAAAACTTTAGATGGCAAGAAAGCAGGGTTACAAGATGCAAAGGAGTTACGAGCAGAGACAGAAGCTTACAAAAAGAGAGAAGCTGAACATTTCAGCAAGGTAATTACATATTTTCCTGTTTTCATCTGGTTACTTATTTTATTCAAATGATGGTTTCCGATCTTTTTAGCTTAGTAAAGAAGTTACTGGCGTTGGCCAGGCTGTAGTCCTAAGAGACTCCAAAACAGGTAGAAAACGTAACTTAGAAGCGGAAGCAGCTGAAGAACGTGAGAAACAAAAGCGACAGAGCGAATTGAACGAAAAGTATGCTAAATGGGGGAAGGGGTAAGTAATACCAAATAAAATTGTATTAATCATTCTACGTTTATTCCCATTAAAATAACTCGATCATATCTCCAGGTTAAAACAAGTTGAAGATCGCGAAGAAAAATTAAAAGACGATCTATACGAAATGAGTAAACCACTCGCGAGATACGCGGACGATGCTGATTTAGACAAGACTCTCAGAGAACAAGAAAGAGAAGGTGATCCAATGTTGGAGTACATCAAACAAAAACAGATCAAGGAAGGAAAGAGAAAACCAGGTAACGTAAATACATTTTCTCCCATATCGAAATTCGTTACGTATATTTCTTATTCTTTCAGATCGACCAACTTACGAGGGATCCTACATGCCGAATCGATTCGGCATTAAACCCGGTTATCGATGGGACGGTGTCGACAGGAGTAACGGTTACGAGAAGCGCTGGTTCGAAGCGCAAAACGCGAAGACGGCGCTTCAAGAAGAAGCATATAAATGGAGCACATCCGATATGTAAAGTGTATCTGTTTCGTGCAACCGTATGCATTTAAAACCTGTAAAATATGAATGAAACCAATTGAATAAACATCTATAAAAATCGTTGCGAAAGCTTGTACCTCTTTTCGAACTATCCTCGATGAGCTCGCGAATGTCAATGTAGCGCTACGAACAGAGCTATTTGTCAGTGGGTTTCGTAGCGCGGGTCACGCGACTGTAAAACGCAAACGAATGCACGGGTCGCGTCTATGAGGCATGAATCATCAGCGGTACTGAATCGTGGAGGATTATGAAAACCAGGGAATCGATATTCGTTCCAGAAAACAAGAGGAACGCCTGAGAGTCGGCGCCTGTCTGGCAGCAGTCTAGCGAGCATCGGAGTATCCGTTTATGAAATCGATCGTAGCTCGCAAAAAGTATTCTTCTTTGGATGGTGTACGGGAGTTGGGAGTGGCGGCCGATTGGACGGGATAGCACGGGTAATGTGGCGGGCCGAATTGACTCGGCGAATGACGTATGAAAAAATCGAAAGAAAAAGGTTCAGTATGCACGGATTGTTACCGGTCGCAATTGCTTTCGCTTCGTTTAAACCGTATTTGTGTTGCAGGTCCGGCGTAAATGTACACGCATTGTTATTGGATCGCGCGCACACGAACGCGAATGTGTACGCGCACCAAGATCGTAAAGGAATATATATCGACTCGGGTAGTCGCGACGCAAGGGCAGGGTCGTCGACAGTGTCAGTACGTCTCGCGACGTCGACGGAACTTGTGTTCGTGGTACATCCGTAGAGTAGAGTTTAGTGTTTGCCGGTAGTTACATATAAAATATTATTTTAGTACGCCGATTTTTACAGCCAGCCGAAGGGACCGTGGACGGGACCGATTTCGCGATACGTCCAGCTCAATCAATCGTGTAAAATCACCGTATTCTTCGTCCTGACGGTGTTCGCACAGGAGCCGGTACCACGCCGTGTCGTTCACCCCCGGCTTTCCCGAGGAGAAGCGAATTTTCGGAAACGCTGATCCGATCCTCTCTCGATTAGACTGTGATCCGTCGTCCTTCGACGTGCTTCTCTCCTTGTCGTGGTGAACCCGGCTATTTCTTCTAATTTTTTTTGTTCGTTGTTCCCAGTGAGAGAGAGAGAGAAAGAGAGAGAGAGGGAGAGAGAGAGTTTCGTAATCACGGCGTTTTATTCGACGGCTCGATGTTAACGAGGAAAGCACTTAGTCGATCATAATCGTGAATTATACGGAGAGTGTCGCGAGAAACGGTGGGCGTTTGCAATTCGAGGATAGAAGGAATATAGAAACGGGAAAGGAGTAAGAGTGAAAATGGGATGCAACACGAGCAAGGAGAGCGTTCAGCCGGTAGGGGATGAAGCGAAGGAGGACATCAAGAACGGCGGTAAGTAAAACAATTTTACCAATAATTTCGCTGGCTTTGGGCTCAAATTTTCAACGGAGGATCAAACTTTCAGACGATAGAATTAAAAAAATGTCTAAGTAGCATGATGTAATATTTCACAATATATTTAGTCAGAGGATCCTGGAAGACTATTCAAAACGGTTATTCTCTCGTTGTATTCTTTAGTCATCATTTTATATTTCATTTGATATTTGATTACTTCATTTTCAATTTTACAATATATTTAGTTAGAGGATCTTCAAAGACTATTCAAAACGCTTATTCTCTTGTTGTATTTTTTATTCATATTTTTCACTTGGATGAAACAGTCCATGTCTTCATGTTTTTTGCTTATATCGCTTTTGAATTACAAAACGCTGATTCGTACATTTTCTCCGTAATGAAAAAACGGAGTAAGAACTATTCGTTCGGAAAACAAATATTATTTGCGTTCCTTTGGAGAAACAAATCGACCACCCCTACCAGCCTTTTATCAGCAGAAGGATTACTTCTCTGCTCCAATGATCTCTTCCTTACGACGTCACTCGCGCTATATTAAAAGTTAGAAGTAAGTCCAATAAATTGTAGGAAAAATGTTCAATATTTATCTGTAGAGAAAATGAACGTATTTGATTTGAATTTACAGTTCCATTGTGTCGTCATTGTTAAAATCATTTTACAAAGTATTTAAACTGGAAACAATATTTTTGACTCTTTTCTTCATATTTTATTGCAAAGTGCATTTATACGAAATTATGGAGGTCACCCAGGAAAAAGAACATTTACAAATTCCATACTTGCAACTTGATTTTTGCATTACAATTCACAAATTCACTTCTTTTAGACAAGATGAATTTTCAAATCATCCTGCAATTATTAAACGCGAACATCTTTCGTTTTTATTCAAAGTTATTTAACCCTCAATTGGCTGTCATTGTGGCGTCATCACCGCTGTTTGTCACGAACACGAGGTGGTAATACGAAGTGGAAAAATCTTACGAGTAATATGAATTTATGAACTCGGTTTCGAAGCGCAAAACATTCGTATTTAAAGCCACGTAAAACTGTTCCGGATGAAGTTGAAGCTCGAGAGACCAATGCCAAAGGATTTGACTAACGAAGCTTGCAATTAGGAAGTTTTTTAATTCGATACGAGAGAGCGAAACATATTTTAAAAATCTGACTCTTGCTTACGTCGCGGTAGCTACGTTTATAATGATTCTCGAATATGTTTCCTATAATTCCAAAGCTTGAAAGATAATTTTATTTTGGTCGGCTGGAAATAAACATGTTAATATTGTTATAGTTGATACCATAATTCACAAAAATAGCTAATTGTTGTTGTAAATGATCGAACCTTTACGATCGATAACTAATTAATTAATTATTTAATACCATAATAACTGACAGTAATTTCTTATTAGATATAGTTTAGTTTATGTTCAAATTTAACATTTTATTAATACACATACATTAATACAAATAGTTTAGTTCGTGTTAATATTCTGCATACATTGCTGATCATGACAAGAACAATTTTTTTGGCACAGAATTAATTAATAAAGATATTGCAATGTTGTTAAGGTAGCATCGAGATGTTTCGTGGATATTTTTAAAACGAATGTTAATCAGTTTTGAGTAATAAAAATACGTTTCCGTTACAGCTATGTTCTCTTTAACACTAAGTACTTTATTTATGTATATGTCACTGGACGACTTGATGTGAAGGTTAAGTAGCGTCACCGATGTTCTACTATTAACTCAGGCTAACTATGAGTGCTTAGTGGAACAACATTCATTTAACCTTTTAATTGATTAATCATCGTGTTTTTTGCGGCAATTGTTGGAATGTAAACTTTGTACTTTCATCCGCACGATGTTCATTATGAAATTGATGACGTTACGTTTTATTTTTCATTTACTGATTATGAACGACGTGTAATTAACATGTAAGTTTCCGTGTCTACTTATGAATATTTTAAAAATGAATAGTCTGAGATGGTTTTTATAGAATACAAAAAGTGTTGAGCGATATCATGAAACGATTAAAGTGACAATAAAGTCACTTATTAACAGATGTTAATAAAATATCGTAGAGTGTTTATACGCGTGATTATAATTTAATATGAGTATCAATATGTCGGTCATAAAGTATAATTTTCTAAGCTTCATCAGTTTAGAGACTTGAAGATCATTTTATATTCGATAATCAAATTTCTGATTCTAAATATTGAATATAAATCTTATATTCTAAATATCATTTACATTATACACTTATTTTTTATATACATTATAGAATTGTATATTCTATACCTAAATCTATCTATATCTAAAGAATAATATAAGAATAGAAAGAAGAAAAAAATATAATTATTTCATAAATAAATCTAAATATTAAATATGAGTACCACTACAAAATGGAGAGTTCCACGTAAGATCTCAATAAAAGAAAAGATGTACCAGTTACTTTTAAGGCTCGGTTGGTTTTGTATTAATAGGGGTGGTTGGGTGGATTTGGACACTCTGTATAGTGAGTTCCCTTATCAACAGTTGCTTATCAACGCCCTATAGTTTTTGGTCTTCTTCGAGCATTGTAAGGCTGGTTTACAATTGATTCGTTTGTCCCGTTTGTCCCGACGATGGAGACAAAGTCAGTGACGATAGTTGAGGGTTCTATTAGCAAAAAAAAAGTTCAATGTTGCGTGTCGCGGACTCAGCAACGTGTATCCTGAAAGAGATGTTCTCGGTTGAATGGAATGAAAATTCTCGGCACGGCCAGGGTCGTAACGGGGTAGGTACCATATATTTCGTTTGGGTACTCGAGCACGAAATCTGTTCATACGCTTACAATATTTATGTGCGGCGCACCATCCCTTGCCTATCGTTTACCTTTGTTGACTAAACAAAATACTTCGATTTCCTTTTCACATTTTTCACATTCGGATAGATTCATACTGATTCCGTATTCTCTTACGTATGTCATCGACATTTTTATTATGGAGCAAGCAGATTTTCAGTGGAGAATTCACAGGGACTGTGTTGATGAAAAATCTGGAAGAATAAATTTCTTTTACTTATTATGATTTCGTAACTTTTACATTCAGTAATATTTTCAAAATTACAATAATGTACCTCAGGGACGAATTTTCTATAGTACAACGTAATAATTAGACAGCGGAATTTTATGGAAAATAAACATGGTCTACCTGAACTGCAACAAAATATGAGTGAAAAAGAAATTTGTTTTTTTTCTTGGTATGTTTAATAGGTTGAAAATATTATAAAAGTATGATATAAAAAAGTGAGATAAAGATTCATTTAATATTTAGAAAAAAATATTTTTATCGTACCATGAAATAGATATTTCCTGCATAGTGAAAAAGAAATATGTGTTACTTAATATAAAACAAATATTGTATGCATATTTGAATATTAAAAAAAGATTGAATCACTTTTTAATATTATATGAATGTGTATACAATATTTTGTGCTACCAGAGTATGTACACGTATGTACTGAATATTTCCGATACATCCAATTCACTTCTATTCTACATATTTTGTTTAATTGTACCGATACGTAAATTTGGAAAGAAATCTTTCAAGGAAATTACATTCTTTTAAGGAAATTACAGCCCCTTAGCAGACCTCCTGATTTAGTGATTCGTGAAATAGTAAGGGAGGAGGGTGGAGAACTTACATGGAACTTAGATATCTTTTAAGAGATAAGCGTACTTCAGGAAGTGTCCCACGAGAGCAAGCAAATACTACAGTTAGAAACGCGTTACCATAGAATTATGCGTCTGCGAATCCCCTCTCTTTGGGAGCGCGAAGCTACAAAGCGTATATATGAAAATTTTATGCGGGATGAGTGGTTTCCGTTTTCTGCCAGACGTTCGATAGATACTCCACCATATGAAGGATTATTGGTAATACGATATAATCTATTTGCTTATATATTTGTGCCGGATCAGCTCTCGTCGACCAATATCGATGAAGCCTACACGCGGAAAAATATGAAAGTTTGAAGCTTCATCAGATATTTGCTTACAGAAAGAAAATAATGATGTGTTATATATGGAAGAAGTATTTCAATTCTCCATTACACTTCTTCCGATACGGAGCTTATATAATAAATTGACAGATAAGTCGAATGTTTAAACAGTAATGTATACGACTACCATAATTTTTATAACTGACATTTTATATACATCTTGTAAAATGATCGAATCGAGAAAATTACAAAAGGACAAGAGATCTGATAGTTTTTTTTAAACAATGAAACATGTAAGAAAACTATGAGGATAAGTTAATTATAAATTTTTTCGATTACTAGACTGCACATTTTTATGCATTTATAGCAAAATCGAGTAGATGAAATTCATAGTTAGAAAATTAAAAAAATAATTTTTAAAATTTTATGTATATGAAATTGATATAGATATCTCATATAATACCTAAATGTTTAGCAATTAATTAGATACCGATTCCGTACGCTCATATATTTCGAATTCTAATCCGCAGTAATTAGTACTAGTATTAGTAAAAAATGTTACCGATTTTATTTTTTAATATTTTTTGTGTTATCAGATTTTGAGATCCACCAATTTTTTTTTGTATTCAGAACACATCATTCTTGCATAAAATCCTTATACAAATTATTATTTCATGATAAATTGGGTATAATGGTAAAATAAAGGACGATGGAAACGCGATACCGCAGTAATCGGTACAGTTAACCTACAAAGTGAAACGTTGGATGATCGAAACGACTTTGTATCTTATTTTTGAAATTCCTTCAAGTCTTAGAAGTTTCGTCGATAGTATAACAGATGGTACGATTAGTTTCACCATAACGTAGAAAAATACTCGTTCGTTCGGCTCATTAGATGAAACATTGCGATAATGCGCACGCTCTGGCAATATCAAGGCAATCGACAAGAGCTCGTGGACAGATGACCCGGTCGTTTTGTGCAGCATGTGCGATGTGCATGCACTGCTCCTTTCTCGTTTTCCACCCCTTTACATTCACTTTTCAAGTAAAATTTATGCAACGCGTTACACACAGGACATTTTCGTGAATATAAAACTTGTACACACAGTTACGAAATGCAATAGTGGTGAAATAATTTATGAATTATACGATTCAGTCAATTACACTGTTCGACTTTTAACTTTTATTCGGACTTCGAACTTCGAGTAAGTCTTAATAGATTCCTGTAAGCTGTTTATCTTAAATTTATTAAAAACTAGGCATCACTATAAATATGTTGGTATCTAATCAATTACTAAACGTTTAAATATTGTGTGAGACAGGTTTTCCCAAACTGTGCTCCGCGAAAAAATATTTATTGATTACGTGTCATTACCTACCCTTCAAATTGCATAAGGTGCTCCGTCAAAATTCAAAGCCCTTAAAGTGCTCCATCAGAGAACAAGTTTGTTCAATCAATCTTATATTTATACAAAGAAAAAAATTCATATAGTATGGAATTATTCTAGGTTCGATAAAATGCTTAATTTTTTAGTTAAAGTAGCTGCGAGTGAAAAGAATTAAATTTGAAAAAGTCTTGTGCTTTGACAGTCCTAGTTGTACAGTTTCTAATTTGCATGAAAGTATTCTGATACTATTATATTATTAGATAATTATTCTATACATATATATTATTAAATAAAATAATTTATTTCCTTTTATTCTTATATGAAATATTTGATTATTTTTGTAAAGGTCTCTTTAATATTTTTTACATAGAACAACGTATTACTGTCAGCATCATCACGGAATTTATTATAGCATACTACACATTATCTGTAACTGTAACTTATAGTTTATCTCCATGTGCCCTCATTCGCGTGCAACCAGGACATAAACAAATAGCACAAAGAAAATCGTTTGATTAGATTGTGTTTCGAGAAAAAGATATTAAACCGCACAAATCGTTAAAAAATAGATGCTGCGCAAACTGAAGGTGACACGATGAAAACCCACCTGCAAAAAGTCACTTATTTCTTTGGTCATGATTGATCTAAAACGTCGAAACGAACCATGAAGCTAATGGACAAGTTTCATGTTCTTTTGGATTTATTCGGAGAAAAAAAAATTAATGGACTTCACTCTCATATCTCCAACGGGAAAGAGGATAAAGGTTTGGAACTCTCCAAAGTAGGGTGCCGAGTCCGATCGTTTATTCTTTCACCCAGGAACTTCATCTTTTCTTCATCTACGAAGAAAATAATAAAATTGGAGTATTTGTTGGAAGTTCTGTATTTGTTTACGTGGGAAGACTCGTTTCTAGGATCGCAAGGGTGCCAGATGCGAGATAGGTAAAACGAATCGAGTATGTTGATAATTTATTCATGACCAACATGTTTCAATGTAAAAGGATTCCGCTTTGCCGCGGAAGCAAGGTTAAATGCCAGCAATGAACTTTGGCTTCTGACAACGAGGAAGGCTTGAAACTTTCTCGAGAAGTAACAGGTTATCTGCTACTCGCTAATATGTTCGATCAATTGAATATTAGAGTACGTGCTCTGCATATCAGTCTGGAGTTAATTTTCATAGTTATTATGTAATAAATATTTCATATTGCCATGGGATTTGGCTTGGTTCTCTTATGTTTGACAAATATTTTATCACTAGACTGTGGATTCTGTTATCAATATTGTACCTCTAGAAATAATATGTTTTTATTTCTAGAGATATAAATTTGTTATAACGAATTAATTAATAAATCTCCGCAGTAACGAAGGTAATCATGCAGAAAATGATATTTGAGCTGCAGATAAATAATTTTCGAATTTAAGTCGTTCTTTCTCATTTTAACAAAACTATTCTGTATGATGTGAAACGTAAATGCGATAAGGTTCATTGACTACGGGTAACCAAGTTTTCTGAGATAACATTTTCGAGGGCTTTTCCATCAAGATTATTTTAGCGACGGATTCGAAGGTTTAGAAGCAACTGACCACTTCACTTTGAAAGTCCTCTGGGTTGAAATATAATTGTAGCGATGTAATCTCTGCTAAATAGTAAAACAGCTTACAAGGAGTGCGAATACTTTAATGCTTATCTTGGATCACGTTAAATTTAAATATATAGGTCGACAGACCGTCTGCACGAAACGCAACAAAAGATTTTATGTGACTCAAATTCATTGTTAAAAATTGCTGTACCATTATTCAAAATATTGTTTAGATTATTAAATAAATTAGGATTTAACGAATTACCAAACATTTACGTATTGAACGAGGTATTATATCAATATCATATCCATAAAATAAAAAAAATCATTCGAATGGAATAATTTTAGGTCGGAAGAAATATTTAATTTTCCAGTTGAAATAGGAAATCCGGGGTCTGGTAATATACTATTAAAAATATAAAAAATAGCCGGCTATATTGAATTTGTGAAAAATGTTAGAAAACAATTTTGTTGGATTACTTTGAAACATTTGGACGGTGGTGTACGATCCGGAAGGTTCGACCATGCTCGCGTAAAATTATCATTTTCCGCTGTGCCGTTTACAAAAGAGCCTAAGTAAAGAGTTCGGGGAAACGTAAATAAGGAGAAACTGGTTATTTATTTTCTTGTCTGCGATCGATCTCAGTGGAGCGCGGTCGAAACGGCAGGTACGTTGTGAAACTCGGCAATAAAATGTCCTCAATGAAAGTTTTCCGAGAGAAATAAGTTGAAATGTCGAAGGTTTTAAAGTAGATACCGTACAACTCAGAGATTGCTACAAATCAGTGTTCAATATCGTTCTAGATATAGTATTCTTACATTTTAGTTTCCAAATATAATAACTGTAAAATTTTAATGCGACTCAAATAGAAAAACGCGTTTAACGAATCTTATTTCTATTGTTTTTATTATTATTATATTTTTATTTATTATTGAACGTTTTTCAAAATATTACTCTATCCTACCCCCTTAATTTAAATATTATATTATATATTAATTCTTTTCTTTGTATGAATATGCAATTAATATAATACTTAAATGTATATTAATTGATTAGATACCTCATACAATACCTAAATGTTTATTAATTGTGAAGATCCTATGATCATCCTATCATCGACAATATGAAGACGTCCGTTATGCTCAGTCGATTCTTTCATCGGTATTTTCACGCTGGGAATTCTGTTAAATCAAATAGGCTATGATCACGCTATATCGAATGCAACCTAGATATTCAATAAATTCAAAGTGTTTTCCGATAAACACTACCACCGGTTCCCTCTTCCACCAATAACTACGCGATGTACTGATCTGTGCAGGATTTATCTCGCGTTGCATTGGCTTCGTTTCTTTTCGGAGCATTTACACTGATGTCATATTGACTGATACATATTGAATTACTATATTTGCTGATAACGAATAAATAAGGATGTATTCCATTTCTAACGTTCCCAATTTAAGTTAAACCTTCCTAATCGACTAAAAATTGATGTACTATTATTTAAAATATTTTTTAAATTATCAGATATGTCTGTTTCCTAATTTATTCATTCAACAATGCAGTATCAGCTAGTTTGATATTATCAATCACTTATTATTGCAGTTGTGTAAGTACATTAATATTTATGTGCTGAACATCTTAGGAAGTACTTTTATAATTATCAGCTGTTGTTAATTAGTGCACAGGATGTTCATTATTAGACTGCAGATTTTATACATGTACCACAAGCATGAGAAGAACAAATATAAATCATACATTTGAAGAATTTAAAAATATAGTTATAGTATTTCTAGCTCGCTAAAATTATTAAGAAAAGAAGAAAGGTTATTAATGAGTCGTGGTTAGTTTATACGGATGGTTTTTCTTCGTCATCTTGTAATTCGTTAATTATTATTTTTTATTCTGATTGCTTCAATTAGTTGTCAAGAATAGACGTCGCCAGCTGAGATCTGGCACTCGGCAATCGCGTTGACTAGAAATTAAAAGGAACCGTGAATAATTAAGCTAGCAATAAGGGTTTGATCGATCGTAGACTGCGGCGAACCCCTACAGGTGTCCGTGAGATTGCTACCCAAGTTCACGAGAGTCTCGTACGCGGATGGAACAAAAGTGGATATACATAGGTGGGTACTTGGAGGATACATAAGAGTATCAAAATTTTATTCCTGCCACTGGGGGATTCATTTTCAAGCTTGGAACCAGTCGAACGGTAATCACCAGACTGCGGATCTTGCAAAATAAAAATGTTCTGCGTTTATTGTGGGGAGCAGGAATAAAAGAAAAATTAATTTGATCTCTTAATGGCTTTGTTACATTCAACACTACAATATTCTTAACTGTCTAATAAAGATTTCTTAACACTGATTTCTTATGGAAGAAAAATCGTAAAAACCATTAGGCCCGGAACGTTCGCACGCAACTGTATGTATTATTTATGATATACTGTGAAAATAACCGTGAAAGAGAAAATCAGAAAAATATGTTAGTAGGCCCAGTTGACTCGATTATTATCGATCTCACTTGCATAAAAAGGCGACAACAAAATGACAGTCATAAATGCTACTATTAGCAGCTCTACTATAACTGTCACTAAACAGAACCGTTTAGGCGACAGTTATGGAGATACTAATGTACCTTCACCGCTTTCAAAATCAATCGATCGCGTACGATACTCCTACGACTCGAGTTAACTCAAGGCCGCATTGATTCAAGCTCGAGCGTGCCAGCATCGATTATCAGACTCTCGTTCGATCGACGTCCTCCGGCAGAGTTCTCGCGGCCACGCAGATTCGACCTTTCCGGATAATTGCCTCAATCGACGTAACGACAAGCAACAGCGTTCGATTTTCGCATCACGTTCGGCGAAATCGGAGAGGCCACTGGCAGAGGTTGCTTTCGTGCTCGGCTAATCTATCCTTGATGGAAGGAGCACAACAATCTGTTGAACGATTCTTCCATTGTTAGCAAATTTATTTCCTGACAGAACATCCTTTGCTCGTTAGAAAATTTAATTAGGAAATCCGAAACCAAATGTCTTCCTTTTAAAGTGTTATTCTGGCTTTCGATCAACTTTCAACAATTACTTCAAATTAACGATTGTAAATTTTTACTTCATCTAGCTTTTTAACAATTTTACCATCGATTTAGGAACTATTTAATATTAAAATATTATTAAAATTTAATAATATATATAATGATATCAAAATTCGATATCACACTTACCAGAGAATATTTTAACAATAAAAAAATGACTTTGATGTTTAATGAATATATTATGATATAATATGAATATATTATGGATACCATGGAAATCACCGGCAACATTTCACCGCCAATAACTTTGGCCGACAACGACTTTGATCGACAACGATTTTGACCGCCAATGAATTTGATCGACAACGAATCTAAAATCGTTACCGGACAAATTCGTTGTCGATTAAAGGCGTTGTCGGCCAAAGTTATTGTCGGTGAAAACCATGTCGGTGATTTCCATGGGACCCGTATACTATACCATATCCCCCACTTTCATTCCCAAATTTCAAATGAAATTCGTTCATGCCCGTAACTGAAAATTACTGGATGAATGCGTACGTCGCAACAACAAACAACGGCATATTACGCGAATCCCTGACAATAGGGAATGAAAACATTCTATTATTTATTTAATAGAATATTTAGCGTATATTTTTATATTTAGTTTATATTTTTTAAACATTCAATTTATATTTCTTGTACATGTGTACAATATTCAGATCCAATATTTCTCTCATATAAAAAAATGTGGCTTAAAAAATATTTTTCCAATATTTAAAAAAAGTATTTATCTAATATTTTTGTGCTACTAGGGTACAACAGTAAAAGTTGTACGACTTCCACAAAATTGTGAAATCGACCTGTTTTTGACTTTTCGAATGAAATATCGCACTTTGCACCGAAGGAACCGCACACAGGTTGGCTTCCCTTAGTTCTTACGAAGTAACTATTTCTTCCGGCAAGCGTATCCGTAGCCGTTTCGTCGTTCACACGGGGGCCACGTATCTCGCGTGGTTCGCGTGCATTATCTGACCTCCTTTACGACATTGGTGAGATACGTTGGTATGTTTATGAATCCGGTAATAACGCCACGTTACAAGGTTCACGAGAGTAAGCATAATAACACTGATGGATATTAGAGAAAAGCTGTAACTGTTCCTTAAACTGGAGCTTTTTTAACCGACAATTTCACGCGGTGTCACAATTTCGAGCAAATTCTCTGCAGCCTCTGCAGCCTCGTGTTTCGATGTCATTTAGTGTTTTATAGTCCGATGTACCAACGTCAGCGGCCACTGAAATATACACGTCTGTCGGTGACATTGGAATTTCGACTAAAAATACAGAGCCACAAACGTCTGCACGTGAAACGGCAGATTAAAATAAAAATGAATCGAACTGGACTACGTGCGAGGAAAACGAGTGTTACCATTTGTAGCGCGTAAGCTTAAATTCATTGTTGGGCTTTTATTGCGTGTCCGCTAAAGTTTTAGGTTTGAACGAAATTTCGTAGCGTTTTCAAATCAAAATTCAAAAATATAATTACGATATTCATTCATAGGTTTATTGAATAACATGATACATATTTTTTTCTCTCTCTCTATATATATATATTAATAAATCGTAAAATATTTTAATGAATCTGTACATTCTTGAAGCAGCATGTAAACTTTTTACAATTCCACGTTTCTTTAAAAGGCCACCGAAAGAGCTCATCAGTTTCAGTCGCTCAAATAAAATTCACACACAAGAAGTTCTCTATTACGCGAACTAAGGAAGAAAAATGGTGACCGTATCTCGTAACATGGCCAAGTTCGGACTCCGCCAAACTGTAAAGTGGAAAAGTTAGCAAAAAACAAATCAACAAAACTTGACACGAAGTTCCAGGCTTTTTCGTTGGTTGCACTATGAATGCAACGCCATTAATTTCGCTGCGATCCATTGTGGCCTCGGTATGGGTGGTTACAATCAACTGACAACACATTCTTTTAAGACTCTAGTAGCACCGCGCCGCTTCGTGTCGATCCTCCATTCCCCTCGGTCCCTTGTGTTCAGTTTCTGCGCCTCTCCCAACGACACTGTCATGGTGTTAGGCAGCATAAAGGCAGAAATTACTGAACTTCCCTGAACCGAAAATTACGTTTTATCGTTGAAAACGTCAGCGGTTTCGCGTAGGCGTTGTTGGAGCTAATAGGTGTCCCGTTTTACGATGGACTTCGAACGAAGAACATGTACGCGTGAACTCGTTGGCTGCTGTAAAATTCTATTTCCACAAAAGTAACAAAATGAACCGGGCAAAAATTAGACCAGCTTTATTGCCGCACGGTTAGCATCTATATTAATAATATTAAAATTTTTTTATAAATATACAAATTATTAATAAAATTACTATTAAATAATAATTGCTTAAATTATTCCTGAAAATTATTCACAATTATATTATGTTATTGATTAATCAATCTGTATATTATAGAATTGATTGATACAGCTATATTCCTAAAAATTATTCACAATTATATTATGTTATTGATTAATCAATCTGTATATTATAGAATTGATTGATAGAGCTTTATTCCTGAAAATTATTCACAATTATATTATGTTATTGCTTAATCAATCTGTATATTATAGAATTGATTGATACAGCTACATTCCTGAAAATTATTCACAATTATATTATGTTATTGATTAATCAATCTGTATATTATAAAATTGATTGATAGAGCTATTTTCTGAAAATTTAACCATTTGATTTTCAAATCGGCCACGAACTTGTGCAATCGTCTGATATTTTGATATTTGGATTCTCATGCGCTTTGGACAGTTCGTGAGACGCTGGTTATTTGGCTAACGTAACAAGCGACTCGAATCGATCTGTTTGGACGGACGAACCTTGACACGCATCATGTGATATCAGCATTCAGAGCAAAACAATTCGCGATGTTTTCAACGAATTTCGCGTTGAACACGTTCCAGTTTCTCTTTGCCGAGGGAATCGGGTATCGGTAGCATTGCGAACGGAGATCCTCGAGCATCGCGTGACTCGTTGCCGAACCGGAAATTTCGATCATACGACAGTGCAAGTGAAGCTACTTAGATTACTTTGTTACACGGGACCTCGAAGGGCGTTCGTTCGCATAGGGAAAGGGTGGCTCCGTTCTGGTAACTAGAACTATAAGTGGGCACCTCCTCGCAGCTCGTTCGCCGCCTAAAAATGTGTTCGTGCGAGTGCCGAATGAATTATTTATGCGATCGTTACCGACCACGATAACTTCCCATAATGGACACGCCACATTTCCATCGACAATTCGGACGCGTGATAATGACAAAAAGATCATTGTCTGCAATGTTGTTATTTCGCGAAACGTAATTAAACGCGAAGAAAGCCGAGAACGAGATTGATGTTTCTCGGATATTAATTGCGTGAAGTTATCCGTGCTAATCTCCCATTTTCACGACGGCCTGGATGGAACATATAAAATGACGTAGAAATAGTATAAATATTCTCATCTTTATCGAGTAATTTATTATTTTAATTTTATTTGCTACTACTATTATATTGTATATAATAATAGATAAAATTAATATTATTAATTTAATTTTATATTAAAACTGCAGCCATAAAATTAAAATATTCTATATATATATAGAATTTGGAAGTTGTAATGTAAAAAATATTTTTCCAATATTTGAAAAAAATATCCATTTAATATTTTTCTGCTACTAGGATATGTACATTGTTGTACATACGATAGATAGGATATAACTCAAGAAAATAAGGTCACATTGGGCATACGTTTCCAGAAACTTTTCTTCTTATTTTAGTGTGCTGAATCAACCCCTGTCGTACTTCCCGCATGTTCTGACTCAGCCTGTACATGTATTTTGCATTTATCGAATATACATATGCTCCCTGGGAAATCCAGTACATTCATATTGAATCGATGTTCCATGTTGGTCAACTACAATGAATTTACTTATTTACATACTTCTGAACATTTCTCGTAACTATAGTTCATGTTTACTGTAGGCAAATGTGATATTATTAGCCCTTTGCACTCGAGTGGTGGCTCGGAGTCACCACTAAAAATTGCATTATTAAATATGTTTGTATCTAATCAATTACTAAACATTTAAGTATTGTATGAGCTACCAATTTCATATTCACACAAAGACAAAAATTAATATAGAATGGAATTATTTTAGGTCGAAAGGGATGTTTAATTTTCAAGTTAAAGTAACACCGAGTGCAAAAGAATTTTACACAACAAATTTTAGATTCATGAATAAAAAACGGATTGGTAGGCGACATTGAATATTTTATTAAAAAAATTAATATTAGGTAATCGATTTATGATTTTAAGAATAAATGGTCTAAGTGCACGACAGAGACGAAACGTCACACATGACTGGTACGTGGCGCAAGGGTGGGGGAACAGCAACGTAGAAGGGGAAGGGTAGAGTGGGAGAAATCGTGGTTGGCAATCTTCGTAAAATTTCTAGATAGTTTTCCATCTGAAACGGGTCCGAAGTACGGGCACATTAAAAGTGGAAATGTCTTATCTGGATGACGTAGACGATCTCAACGATTACTGTTTTTCCTCGACGTTACTGAACTTTTTTCGTGACGGTAATAAACAGGCGATGATTTGTTTGCGTGAATCTGAACTCCCTTCGAGTTAATATTGCGTGGTAAAATTGATATCAGATTTTCACGTAAAATATGCGTGCGTTGTCTTAATCTTGATTGGATGTCAGCATTCCTCGTCGCGTCGAAAGATGTCATGCTCGCATCAATGGAAATGTATTCAGAATTTTAACAGTAAAATTATTCTTTTGTTATCTTGAATCTCCAACAAAAACTGCTCGTATTTTGTAGAATTAAGAAAAACCTGGATGTATTTCATGTTTCACTTTGCACTTTCAGAGATGAACCATATAGAGCTAGTAATTTGTTAGTCTGTTTAAATAGCAACATTTGTGTAAATTGATTAAAATGTTCTAGGTGTGATAATTTAGATTGCTGATCTTTAGGAAAATTTCCATTTTGTGACTAGAAAATTCCTTATGGCAAAAAAGAAACAATAATCGTCACTAATTTTAAAAGGAAATTATGTATTTTTTGCAAATTGCAGACCTTCATGCTTTTATGGTGTGGTCTATAAAACTCGATGAAATACAGTCAGTCTCATAAGAAATAGCACACACTTTACACCAACATAACTTTTTTAAAAATGCACCAAACCACCTCAATTTTTTTTGTAAAGCTAGATGAATTCATTTACCAGACGATGTGTAACGAATATATTTCGAAACGTGAACTTTTAGTCTGAATAAGTGAAAAATTAAAAATGTGGTTTTATTTGGGCTTGTAACGAAAATTTAAAAAATTCGATTTTCAAGATTGATATAAATTCTTCGCATGCTGGAAATTTCATCGATATCGATTAAATGGTTTACAGTTATAAGTGATTAAAAACTGTGAAAAATTACCATTTTTCCACATTTTCAATTTCTTGATCAATTGTATATGAAAGTTCAAATAAAAATTTTAAAAATCAAGTAAAAAGAAACTTTCACTCATTTTTTTGTATTTCAGTATAAATACAATTTTTCCAGAATTTCTCCATCCAGCTTGGCAGAAAAACTGGAATCGCTTGGACCATTTATAAAAAAGTTATTTCGATTTAAAGTGTAATTATGTATTATTGTAATTATGCAAGCAATGCATAATTTACTTTTAGTAATTGGAATACAGGTCTATTTCTAACATTGACAAATCGAAGAATCATTCCAGTTAACTTTCTGTATGAGAACTACCACTGCTGTTGAAACGGAAGGTTTTCAAATATGTTCTTCCGTTAATACTATTTCTGTTGTGCAATATATTTGCGCAGTACATAAACGTGTTAATTATTTATGATCACGGCGGCACACGTAAAGGATTCTTTAATTACCACTAACTGGAGTAACAAAAATAGTTGACGACGTTATGGCAGCGTTTTAGCTTCTACACTTTATGATTTTCCATGCGCATAAATTTTCCAACGTTCTCCAGAGGTTTCGCTCCAGTTGCACTTGATAAATCATCGCTTGCGTGTCGGCGCTATTTTGTTTCGCGGAGCAATAAAGATTATTTGTTATTACTGTCTTGGCTGAGATATGCGTGTCCGCTGCTGTCCGGCATGCTTGTTGCTCCGTCGCATCGATTTCGTTTTCCCCTGTACTTGTCGCGAATTAATAATTGATTTCCGTCGCCACTATATCTTCTTTGTCCCACCGTTAGTCTCTCGTTGAGTGCTTAATCAATTTGATCAAACGTTACGTATCAATATCAACGCGAAATGTTACATTTCTGGTAAATAAAAAGAGATTAGATCTCTTCTCAATATTTAAATATACATTCAATATTTATTTTATATTAGGTAACAAATATTTCTCTTTAAACATGCAGGAAATATCTATTTCATGTTACGAAAAAATACTTTTTTCTACATGCAAAATAAATCTTTATGTAATATCAGAAACTATATAAAAATATATAATATAATATAAAAATTTCTTAATTGTAATAAGGTCCTTTCGAAGATAAAATGGGATATTAGGAATACAAACAGAATTTTTCTTAAATTTAAAAATTTTATTGAATGTTATTTAAATATTGAACTTACACTTTTTAAATATTGGATTCACATTTATTTTATATTTTTTAAACATTCAATTTATATTTCTTGTACATGTAAACAATATTCAGATCCAATATTTTTCTCTTATGAAAACATGTGGCTTAAAAAATATTTTTCCAATATTTGAATAAAAATATTTATCTAATATTTGAAAAAAATATTTGTCTAATATTTTTGTGCCACAAGGGTCCATTGATATTAAACAAAATTCTGTGCTACTTGGGTTTTTATTTTCTTTAAAATTGTACGCCTCAAAGGATTAAACCAAGAACATTTTGTTCCTTTACTTATCGTGAAACGAGACGACGGGGCACACTTTCGATTATTAGATTTTCGTAAATGATTAGTACCCATTTGGCAGGAAAAGTGAAGTTGTTCCGTGGTTGAAGACGGGTGTGGCCATCGTGGAACACCACGCGAGACTGTCCGGCACCCATGAACAAACCTCCCAAGGTTGGCGTCCCATATTTTCTAGCGACTGGCGGCAGTAATTGCTCCAGAATGAAATCGATGTTGGCCGAGTTGCCAGAAGAATGGAAAGGGGGTCCCATCGTGTTCGTATGCGCACGATTCACCGCGACTTTTATTCCCGATTGTGCTGCGCTAACGATCTTCGGATGACTCGTTCCACGACGATCCTTGGTGAACAGTTCATCGATCAAACCATGACAGGGAAATTACGCTGCCGTCGTTTTGAGTACATGCGTAATGGTTGAAGATACAGTGCTACATACCACGTGCTACTCGTAGCCAGTGAATATTGAACCGTCTAGTCTCTGTATTCGATATATTTGATTTAATTATAGATCACTCCCTAGTAGCACAAAAATATTTTAAGCACATTTTTTCATATGAGAAAAATATTGGATCTGAATATTGTATACATGTGCAAGAAATATAAATTGAATGTTTAAAAAATATAAGCTAAATATTCAGGGAATATAAACTAGGGGAAGTTCACCCACCCCAGTGCCGAATTAAGCCCCGTAGCAGGGGTAGCAAATGCTACGGGCCCCACGATGGCTTAATCCGACACTGACCTACCGAGGTGGGTTAAAATATGTTCCACTATGCATAAAAAGCTGAGCAAAAGGTGGAACAGTTTTTAACCCTTTTTAACCCTATTTAACCAGTTTTTAACCTTAACAAAGAGTTAAGGGAGCGACTTCGTAGATTCTGTTTAACGTTCTATTTGTATTCTGGTTTCTTGAGGGGTGTTCCGTATTTCACACATCTTGAGACATTTTTTCAGGATACTTATCAAACCTTTTGCACTAGGATGTTGTGCGCACGAGTTCATGGGTATTTAGAGTAGACAAATTATTTTTTTTACGTAGAAATACATATGTTCTTTGTGAATGATAAGAAGCAGCGTTTAATGATTAAGAGTATAAAGTACAACAGTACAAAAGTAAAATAAATCGGACACACCATTTGGGTCACATATTATCAATAAATACACAAAACTCGAACTAAATGTATTGTTGTAAAAAGAATATACTATCTTGATTAATGAAATCCAGCTCAAATCTGACATACTTTTGTATTACGTAGGTACTACAATTGCATACAGGGAAAAATTAAATAAATAAAAAAGATTAAGAATAATTAAATAAAACTAATAAAATAATGAGAAAAAAGAAGGTTTCGAAAGAAACCAGGAACGAGAACAAAGAGTAAATATGTATATATATATTCTAAACGTACTGCAATTGACAGAATAGTTTTTAGTTCCAACTGATTGTAATCGCGTAATTTAAAAATACATTTAATAGCACAAAATCTTTGCAAGATCGCTCGCAACTTTAGGAGTGGTTAGACGACAAAACTATACTACAATATAATACGGTACAGTGCTGTATGATTCACTTTTGATAGAACGTATGAATAATGGAATAGAAACTCCTGTAACAACGAGGCGCCGGCTATAAGTAAATCGCCACACCACTTTGCTGCTTAATATCCCGTCAGCTAGTGACCAGCTTATTGATTTGCCAATTTTAGCACTCACGAATAATATCTTTCTTTTTTCTATCACGTGCCGGGGTGAACGTTCCTCAACCTTTGACTTCTCACCTTCGGTTTGACAAAGAAGTCATTAGCCGACCGACACTTGGCACGACGTCAAGACTCGTCAACTTCAAACGCTGAACACTTTGCTTAAATGTTTTATCAACGATTCTATGACTTCAAAGGAAACTAACAGTAGGCTTGGAAGAAAGAGAGAGAGAGAGAGAGAGAAGAATAATCATTCTTTCTTCTATTAATTTAGGATTTCGAACAGAATAAAATACAATTTATTCAATGGGTACCATTATATATATTTTTTATTAACAATACAAAGTACAATAATATAAAAGTAAGTACAAAAGTAATGTACAACAATACAAAAGTAAAGTACAACAATATGAAGATATGATAATAATGCTGTGATAAAATGTGAATGTGGGACAAATGTTATTCAATGATATAATAATTAAATATTTATTAAAAAGTTACTTGTTCGTTTTCTTTTCAACAAGTGACCATCTTAAATTTTATATGATTATTGGTAAGCTATTCAATCAATTTTGGTTAACATTTTAATCGATTAATGCTCAACTCTACCACGACACACGTTTAATATTGTAATTGTTTTTAATATTATAATGTGTTCTTTTCTCCACATCCTATACACGAATATTCGATAATAGATTAAAGATTGATATCTTCGAAAATTTTGAGCAAAGTAACATTTTTGTGTTAGGAGAATATCGTAGTAAAAGAGATGGTACAAAAACTCAGTAGTATAACTCAACCACAATCCAGGCTGACCAAAACTTTCAAAACTTCAGTAGTACGACTCAACTATAAGCCTCACAGCTGAATCGAAAACCTCGAAAATTGATTTTTATATTAGAAGAACATGATATCGAATGAGATGGCACGAAAATTCAGTAGTACAACTCAACGAATATTCAGGCTGACCAAAATTTCCAAAAATTCAGTAGTACGACTCAACTATAAGCCATAAAGCTCAATCGAAAAACATAATTATATAACATAATTATATATATTATATAAAAAAAACGAAATACATCACATACAGAATAGAATATAAAAATTAAAAAATAAAAGATTGTTGTCGTTTAAACTGCATCGGCGTAATCAAGATTTTTCTACAACTTTTTTCCATACTGCAAAAATAGTTCTTGTTCAGAACATGTTGGTCATTATTACTATCGTAGTCTCATTTGACCTACATACATCAACGGAGTTGAGAAACGGGAAACAACAGGAGGAGACCTTCGCGAACATGCTATCGATGCTGCTTCGCATTTGTCAAGTCGCGATAATAATAACGGAAGGATGCACGTATGCTTCCTGCGAGCATAATATATCAACGATGATGAAATCGCTACTGGAATTTTCAGAAGAAGATTAAAGGAGTCGAAGAATTTGAAAAGAAAGTGTTGTTATCGCGAGAGCGTCCATTTGAGATGTTTCTTGCATTGCAACGCTTCGGTTCGGTGTTCGGCTGTCGGGGCAATCTATTTATTCGCTCGTTGCCACCACGTCGTAATTAGATTTACTGAATTAGGTCCTGCTTGGAACTTGCCCGTTGGACAATCAAACTACTAATTAGGAGATTGAAGTGTCTGTAAATTCGCAGAGTATGAAATACCGGTCACACTGAAACATTTTCGCTTATTGAGGTACAGTAGGTCCGAACAGTATTTGAAAATACAATTTCTGATTCTCCAGAAATTTACTGAAGGTTTTCGAATTATCGAGGTTCGACTGTAATATGAAAATTGATCAATAAATGTACAAGATCTACGATACAGAAGTTGCTATAAATTTTAACGACTTCCAGCGTGTCATCGAAGCAAAATCACAAAAGGATTCATACTTTCCTAAAAAAACTTATCAGTAGACTGCAGACATTCGTGTTTCACATTTCTGTAGGCGGAAGAGAGGTCGGACTTAAATAAAATGGTATATTACGCTTGCTTATTGATTTCAACAACTAAAAATAAAAGAATATTGTATTACAAATTTTTGTGCAAATATTATAATCTTTTAAATAATTACATTCAAATTTGTTACAATCACAATTACATGTTTCAAGAATATTTTATTAAATGTTCGTAATCCTCTACATTGCTTTCTCGCTTCGTTATCTAACAATAAATAGTTGCTACCTTCGTTTCGTGTGAAATCACGTTTGCTTCAGAATTGTAATGTCGTTGCATGCGTAATGAGCAACAAAAGAGAACATACATCTATTTTTAATTTTATCGAAGCATCGAATTTATACAACGAGACCAATGTCATGGAAAGAAAATGTACCTACTTTCCAACCGCCTACATATTCATTAACAGGAATATTCAAATCCAGTAATATTTATAACTGCTCGTAATTTTTCTATTTAAGCATGCATCGCATTAATTGCGTTTACTTCCGCTTTTAAGTATAGTGCTTAGAAATGTCTCGTGTAAATTTGTACAGTCATTATTTTTAACCCTTAGCACTCGAATGGTGACTCTGAGGAGTCATTAAAAGTTTCGGTAGTATTATTTAATATATTATTTACATTATTACATGAGTTGATATGTAATCGATTACTAAACATTTAGGTATTGTATTAGGTATTATTATAATATTATATTATACGTATATTATATTACAATTTTATATTCAGAAAATTTAAAAAATCATAGAGAACGGAGGTATTTCATTTTCGACTTAAAATAACTCTGAGTGCAATATAAACTACTTCCAATGCAAGTCCAATAAAAATGCAGTCACCAAACTGTATGCACTTCTCTGATGTTACAGGGTGATAAGAAATTGTGTAAATTTAATTTCGAGAAAAATTGTTTGACTTTCGTCACACACGTGCAAATACAATGTAACATATGATCGACTATACAAGCTTCAGAAAAGCATGGACATCGGAGTGAAAGCATTACAGTGATTGTTTAATGTGTCAAATCAAATAGAATTTGTTGAACGCTACATTCTCCATTTAATTAATTTTACGGTTTGATGCTTTCGCATTGCATCGTGTGATGCATGTTGATGTAATCGTCGATATTTCCCGGAACGAGTAAGGCGTACATGCACAATAACTGCAGATATAGTATTGTCAAATAAAATTGTGTTCTACACCGAAATCCTATTAATATTTAAATGAATTTTATTTCGATAAAACCATTCATTCTTATTTAACAATTAAATCTTCTCTTGATTTGTTACATAAATAAAATTTAACTTGTACTACTTCATAGTACTTAACTTCATGAGTTTGTGTTCACCATTTTCAGTGAAAACGACAAACATTTCATGCGATTAAACAGTTAATTATTACTTGAACGAAACGCCTCCTCGGCTACAGAGAAGTAATGAAAGTAGTTTTGTAAACAGAGTTATTAAGGGAATTTCATTTCGCAACAGGAATGTGAAGTCTAGACAGTTCCAGGCAGATTGGAATGGCAAAGGGTGGAACATTATTCCACTGCTAATTATTAAGAGTTTTCATTAACAACTTATCATTATTAATTCAGTACTTCAATGACTGTGTCATTATTCAATTGCTTCTCGTGTCTTTAAATAAGTGCAATCGTTTTAAGAAATATCTTTTAAGTAACGAAAGGAAGACTTAAAGCGTTGAGCAAACTTTATTTCCTGAAAATTTTCTTCTGGTAAATATCAAGCTAGAAATTAAACTTTATTACAGATTTCTGTAGGACTGCGGGACGTTTACATAAATAAAGTGAAATTATTAATTAATTATTACGTTTGTGGCTAAAGAAGGTTAATACTTTTTTACTACGACATTCTTCCATATCTTACTATAAAAAGTATTTAGTATAATTTGGTATAAAAAATCTCCGAAACGCTTCCACCTAAAAAAATACACTACATAATGTACCCTTTCAGACCATGCAACTTGTGTATACAAAAATATTTTTCAAAATAATATAAATAAGAATATAACTAATATTTTTTACAAAAAAATATTTGGAAGTAGAATTGGTTGACCATGGTCAGACGCGCCAGACGATTCCTGCCATTTTCAAACTCGATTGTCTCGAAAAGTTTATGCGGATAACACGACAAGGACTGAAATATGTAAGAACCTTCAAATTTATTACAGTTAGAAGCCGAAAATCATGTAAAGCGAAATCTTTTTAGCTATATTGTCAAGGATAATGACTTTCGAAAAACTTCTCGCCGCTAGGGGCGTTGAATTCGTATATGCCGTTACAACTATCTTCGAATAAACTTCCTGTAAGAACATCTCGCAAACTATGTTGAATATATTCTTCGGAAAAAGAAAAACGAATAAAAGATAATTTCCGGTAATTTTTTCTTAAAAATTTAGATATAAAATTGCTTATATTTGGAGAATGCGCTGAGAGCTAATTCTTTCTTACACTTTGTCTGTGGCGTCACTTGTTGGTAACGTCGTGCAAGCTCCAGAACCGAAAGCACAGTCGGGACCTGCGCCGAAAGCTTTCCTTATCTCTACCTTATCGACCGCGGTAACTTGTTCGTAATTACATCCAGAGTTTGAATAGGTGGCAGCAAGTACCCGATGCCTGTAGGTTGTAGATCTTTGGAGTTACTGGACGCTGGGTAAAAATCCAGCTTAAAATAATTATACGTTTCATCGACGAGATATCTTCGCTTCTCGAGCACGTATTCACTGGAATTCTATCATTAATTGGACCTTCAAGGCCTGCTCATCCGCTGCTATCGAAGAGGATTCTGTCTTTCAGTATCCAACTCGCCAGATTCTATTTCCATAAATTTATTCATTAACACGACTCCATTGTCAATGTTATCTAACAAACTTTGCTGGAGGGCTCCCAAAGTATTTCTATACAACCAACCTGTTTTTGGTTAGGAATTTCATCTTTTTTTATTTATTTATTTAACGTCGGATTTCAACTTCCTCCAGTATTTGTAAGTATTTATTCTTTAACAGCTTTTTATTACTATTCATTTTTATTTATAAATATTAATCAGACAGACAATAGGGGGATATTTAGATGTAAATTTTGATATTGAATTGTTGTACATGATGCATTTTTTTAATTTTATTTACATGTTCATATGTCACGGAAGGCAATGACGTCACTTAGGGTTAGGGTTAGGGCTACTAGAATGGGCAAAATGCAAGATCGTGAAGATATTACAATAGTCTAAGAATAATAATGTTTATAATGGCATTAATAACAATAATATAATAACATAATATATATTATGTTATTGTTGACTTATTAAAAGTATTAAACGAAGAAGTACATTCTCAGCTACAAAGAATATCGAGTTAGGTTATATTTTAAAACTAAGGTGCTATTAAAAAAATATTCACTAGAAATCTATTTCTTCTTTAATTGAATTATTTTCAATTAATAGAAAACATGGTCGAGATGGATTATTAAACTACAATTTTAATGCGTTAGTACAAAAATTAATAAGTTAAATACAAAGCTGAAAAGATCTTGGAAAAATTCAACATTTTTATTTTATTTCCAGCTGTGGAAAATGAAAATGAATTCTTTGTGAAGCTAATTAACTTTTTCCTCTACATTTCACCTGTGAAAATTGCATAATTGCTACATAATTTCGCAAGTGTATATTAATCTTAATCAACAAATTACGGGAATATAAACAACGCCCTTCTCTTGACGTTGAAAGTGTTTTGCGACTTCTTTATAAAAAATGCACGTTAATTAACTTTCGTTTCACCCTCTGTTCTTTCTAAAATAATACCGTAATTCATACATTTTACCAAGACCTAATTCTATGGAGGTAGATTAGTAATTAGATTTATTTAGTTAATTAATTTTATGTTGAATATAGTCGCTCATTAGTAATCTCCATAGCAGTGGAGTGGACGCATCAAAATGGGTATCGATCTGTGAAATTTTTCTTCCCGCGTGCCTCTAGCTACGATGTCATTAGTGGCACAAATGTATGAATATTCATACCACGGTCTGCATCCAACCTATACAGAAGTCTATTTTAAAGTCGAGAAGTGTTTGA
The DNA here is from genome assembly GCA_028455595.1 of Lasioglossum vierecki. Taxonomy (NCBI): domain Eukaryota; kingdom Metazoa; phylum Arthropoda; class Insecta; order Hymenoptera; family Halictidae; genus Lasioglossum; species Lasioglossum vierecki. Next base: position 3,609,841 of record CM052339.1, read on the forward strand.
AAATTTGTCCATGTTCTCCGTCGACTCCTTTGACAATTAACAATTTAGGAAAAGCATTTTAATTGCGAATTTTTGTTGGTTAAAGACAATGAATAAATAATTCCTGTGAATTTGATAGTTCATGTTGAATTTTGGCAATGCTTTGATTTTCGTAATGCTTTGATTCTTATACAGGGTGGTTCTTTTAAGTTAGGCCACCTAAATGTCTCTTCAGGTTATTCATTGTATTGTTCGTTGACATTCTCATTCGGTATAAAAAATAAATTAAAAATTTGACTACACTTTGCGACTCTACGCCTCCAGTTTCTTTTAATTAATTTTGCTCATGCGGATAATGTTAGATTGTGAATTTTTAATTAATTTGAATGAGTCCGAAATAACATTCTGCCAAGTTATATCCTTGTTAATTAAGTTCAATTTTAACACTAAATTTACCACTATCGGTTGAAATGACTGGTTCCAGATTTTTTATTTTATAATTATTGATATAATAAAAATGGAGCCGTAGAAAGTCTAAATAAAATAAATCTTGTCATTTTTATAAGGGACGCCTTCTAATTTCTTGATAATGTAAAGATGGGGTTTGTCAGTAGTTACTCTAGATAAAAGATCGATGTAGGCTGCGATTGCCTTCGAAAGTTACGAGGGATAATTTCCATTATTCTGCAGCGTAATTTCCATTATTCGAAAGCATAAAGCTGCGCATGTAGCTATTTTCATAAAGCTGCGACAGCTACATGCTGTCAAATAATGCAAATTGCGGCTCGTAAACGTATAAATAGGTTTTTTGAGTGCGATCGCGGCCTAGATCTTTCATCTAACGATTTTGACTACTGAGAAAGTCCATCGTTGCATTATCGAGAAATGAGAAGGCGCATACTACCCCTTGCCATCGTGGAAACGAGAATCTACCCCCTTAACACTACCACCTTCAGTCAAATGACCGGTTCCAATTTTTTTATTTCTTAATTATTGAAATTATAAAGATGCTTTTGTGGTAAATGATTAAACTAATATATTTAGTTACAGTATTTTATCCATAAATGTCCCAAAAGTCTGACCTGCAAATGTCCCAGATCTATCCCCACTACTAAGGGTATACCTCCTTGTATAACTTCTTTATTTATCATTATTTTTTTATGGGACTTCGATGACCATGTTTGTGACATTTCTCCAATAAAAATCATAGCAAATATGATATAATTTCGATGATATTTACTTGTGTAATGGACAATTAATGTTTCGTGCACAAGAAAGGACAGCCTATGGGAAACTTTCGCGCCCGAAATTTTAATTGTCTATTACACAAGTAAATATCATCGGAATTATATCATATTTGGTATCATTTTTATTAGTAAAATGTAACAAACATGGTCATCAAAGTCCCATAAAAAATAATGGAAAGTAAGACAGTTATCACCAATGAATAATGTCCCTGGCGCATAAATGTCCCTCGGCAGACCTGTCCTGAGGACTCATATGGATAAAGTACTGTACATCTAACGCTTGATTTATCTCGTAATACTTTATACGAGGCGTTGTGAAATTAGAAGAGTTCACTTCGATAATATCGTTTTTGCAGGAGTCTTTGTAAACTTGTTGAAACACTTTGTAGTACACTGCTATTATAACATCCTGAGGGCTAGGGACACGCAATGATTAATCGATTTCTCGCGTTGTTAACAACTCGACAGCCACGAATTCTACGCATGGTGAGCAAATAGCGAGTAAACCTGACCGCATCGTCGCCAGCAATATTTCGACTAACAGTTTCGGGGCACATAAGTTGTAAACCAGATGGTATTTCTAAGGTTTTGTGGGCCATGAACTCTCACGAGTTTCTGCTCTATCGTCGAATAATTTAACCGGGTTCTCCCGTGTTTCCGGGTTCTCCCGTGTTTCCGGGTTCTCCATTCGCGATAGTTAAACTTGCGCATGCAAGTGCATGTTTATTAGAGTAACTCATACAGTGGATCATTGACAGCGGTTCTTTATGCATTTGGGGGAAAATTGAGTAAATGTAATTTTGAAACAGTAAAAACAAAAATCAGTAAAAGTTTACTGATTACCTTTTTTAACCGTACACATTAATCAATCAATCGTGTTTAAAAGTTAGTGTTTAAGAACACTACGAATTTTCGTTCCAACCTAATTAATTGTTAATATTGATATGAAACGTTCCTGAAACGTGGTCTATAGATTTGGGAAAATGTTAAAAAAACGTAGCATAGAAATATTTGTTTAATGACAATATTTTAATGAAATATTTAATGATATTATATATTGATAGTATTTTAATGAAATAAATTGCTAAAAGTGGTGACATTTTGAAAGTTTCACGTTGTTCGAATATTTTCGTTTGCTGTACACATCACGGCGCGAAGGGGCCCGCGTTGATACGCTCCTGTGTTTTACGGAGACTGCGTGGCGTTGCGCGCAGGGCCGTCGATGTTCCTGATTATAAAAGGAATCGCCGGCGCTCGGAGTACGTCAGTCGCACTTCGACACAGGTAGCGTTCGCGAATGTGAAAATACACCGATATATTTCTCCAGGTGAGTCACATATACACGGACGCTTTATTATAAGTGGAAAAATTCAATAAACTAGGATCTCTTAAAGAAAACAATACCTCGTCACCTTTTAATCGTAACAGCAATAAAATAAAATTATAAATTTTTTTTTAATAAAACAAGAATTTATCTCTTCTGAGATATTTAAGAATTACCAAAATTATTTAAATTTTTTATACCAAATTCTATTTGTTTCAAAATAGAAACGAATTATTTTCTACATATGATTGAAAATTTTCAAGTTTTATTATATTCGTATCGTTGACTGTCACTTTTTGATCCCCATGAAAGTTACTGATTTTTTTCATTGAGAATTTGAAGACTTTTTAAAGGATTTCTTCTGCGTCTAGTTTTTAAATATTTTCATTTAGATTTTTGTAATCTTTGATCATGTTCCACCTATCGTTCGCGCGTTTTGAAATGGAAAATTTCCGTTTCGTACGGACAAGTGAAAACTCGTTGGTGTAGAGTTTCAAAATTGTTAGACAAGTGTGATCGTTGAAAATTGTGCAATGCAAAGGATTAGGAGAAGTCAAGATTTGTTTCTTGTATCGTTCTCACCATTTTGGAATCTTCGATACTAGAAGAAGGACTGTGTGTGATATGTTTCGAAGAAAAGGGATTGGATTGGTACTTTGGAAAATGATATTGGACGTTTCCTTTGAATGTGAATTTCACCGATTTCCCGAGGCTTCTGTGTCAGATTGTAGACGAGATTGTACACGTTCATAGAATGCAAGTTTTGCATGCGCGGCACTCGCGGAGTTCGAAACACGAAAGAAGGCCGAAGTCGGAAAAAATATTTATCGCCGGTGGACACGCGAGGTAAACTCACGTTATCTAACGATTGTTATTTTCAAAGATAACTCAGGCAAAAGGAAACTTATAAATTTTCTGAGAAACTTGAGTCTCGACGACGTGATAAATAACTTATAACAACTTAATTTCTCACTTATATGTTGGTGAACCAGTTTGCAAAAGCTAATTTTTCATACGATTTCGAGGTCGTGACTAATTTAAAAAAAGAATAAAAATTTATAACGTGTCATTTTTAATTTGGAAAATATTTGGAAAATAATTTAGCAAAAATATTCAAAATATTATTCAAAAATATTTTTCATTGCAAAAGATATATGAAATGTTTTGTTTGTATAATTAACGGAATAGATCTATTTTTTCTGAATATAGAAAGTATTATTGTTTATGTTAGCAATGGCAGTTTTCCACGTAAAATAATTTTTAGTAGTCGTTATTTTATTTAATTACATGAAATTATATAATTTTTTAATAAAGAATAAAGTACGTAGTCAAGTAATTTTTTATGCTGAGTAATTAACACGACCGTCATTAAATGTATTCTATATCTGATACAGTTAACAGATCTGGTAAACAGTAAACTAAAAATGTGTTTTTGACTATTCAAAATTGTTTATTTTTCTGAGAATGTTGTTTCAATTTTTTTTCAAATATTTTTCCCTTAAATAAAACATAAAAACTGACCTATCAATTTTTTCATCCGAATTAAAAAAATCATGCAGTGTAGAATTAATTACAAAAATCGTTAGAAGCTGGCTTGACATTATATTTATAATATTATAAAGTAAATATTATATTTTTGCATATATTATGATGTTACGTTGAATAAATAGAGGAGCAACAATTCTCTTCTCAATAAATTGTAAAATTATTAGAAGGATGTGAGAATACTGATGGGAGAAAAGATAAATAGATTACCGGGACGGAAGTTTGAAATTGCTCTGAGAATTGATGGAAGTAGTAAGGTATGCTTGCTAAATCAACAAGCTTAAGTAAGTGCAAATGATTGCGTCAATTTATAAAAGGTAAAAGCCTACAGTTTCGATCGCTGATTCTGAAAATATTTGTCTTGAGTCAGTAGAAAATTCGACCTACAATTTGACATTGCCGATTAAACATAAGTGATACATTCAACGTCGCGTTATTTCCTTTAGTTACAATAAAAGTGTCCGAACCGTCTGAATAACGTTAAACTTTATTCCCCGCATACAAACGCCGTGTAATTAATATTATTAAACAAGTGGAAGCGACGGTACGTGTGACGATAAATGAAAATTCGAAACAAAGTTTATTCAATGTGCTTCTGAACGTGATCGATGAATAAACTGCTATCTATAAAATAATAAATACATGAACAATCCAATATAACCTTCTCATTGAAAGCAATGTCGATTTTGTATTTTTATCTTTATTATTTTTTATTTTTTATTATCTGTATTTTTTTTTACAACAATTAGCTATTTTTTCGAATTTACACCGCGAATAAAAATTTGTAATATCCTGAAGATAAATCACGATCGATAATTAATTAATTATGAAACGCATATTATTTGGTTAAATTGTCTTGGAAAAAAAATGTTTACAGTTTCGATATTCAATTCGGTTTCTGGATCATACGATTTCCCGTACAAAATGCATATTTTTTTTTACAACAATTAGCTATTTTTGTAAATTTGCACCGCGAAGAAAAATTTGTAATATCCTGAAGATAAATCATTATAATTATTATACATAATTATTTGGTTAAATTGCCTTCGAAAAAGAAATGACAAAAAATGTTTACAGTTTCGATATTCCATGGAACAGCGAGCGGAAATTCGAAATTTTCAGACATTGATACGTTCGAAGACCCATTGGTTTACTTTGCGGGGCGCGGTTATGTACACGCGCGAAGGTCACAAACAAAGAATTGCTAATGATCGTGTGCAATTCGGTAGGCAAGTCGGCTATTATCGCGGTCGCACCCGATAATTAATGCAATCTAATACGATCTCGCGCGGAGGTTTGCTTCCGCGATTTTGTTTGCTGGCGAAGGAAAAGTTGAACGATGGAAATAGATGAAGAGGCGGGACAATGGGATTCAAAGGGATCGGATCAAACCATTCGCGAGGAAAAACACAGACGCGAAACTCCGTAAGAGTTGCTCGGATTTGCAGACCTGACAAACGGTACAAGACAATGGAAATGTTGTGTGGAGTGAATTGTGATTGATGTGTACAGTACTTAACGAGAATTCGTGCAAAGTGTCCACCTGATTTTTCTACAAGGATCAGTGTCCAGCATGCTTCTCGAAAATAATTATTATTTTACAGATAAAATAATCCGTCAGGCATGCATGCTGTCGTGAATTTTACAGAGATTGCATTTTCTTGGTTTCCGGATGTGTGTTTCTTGCGATTTTAAACAATCTTTTTGTTGATTAGCAGTATTTTTATCTTATTAAATTATTATTTTTATTTTTATCTTTTTGTACAGTATTTTTTACAGTTAAATACTCAATATTTCTTTATATTTATATTTATATAAATATATATATGAATATTTATTATATAAATATATGAATATACTTTATATTTAAAGGACGATAACTTTTTAAATATTGGATCGTACGATTTGAACCTTTCTGAGAAGCTAAAACAATTGATTTGTTACGCAAATTTATTTATAAATTTAAATAATTAAATTTATAAATTTTTTTATATTTAAATTTAAAAGATACTCGCTGCTTGATCTCTTGAGATTTTTGATCGGACTGATTCTTACATTACTATATTGTTGTATAAACTACACTGGCATCATAACACAGAAGCATTTGGATTGTTCATTATGAATTCATAAGTGTACTTCCGTGTGTTACAATACAAATTCCTTGGATGAAATAATTGACGGAAATTCTTGCGGTTATCTCAGCCAGCTGAAGATTCGTCTGGTTTTGACTATCTTGACCCTGTTTGTTGACTCGGCGAAACGTTTCCGTAAACTTGCAGATATTCTGACGTCAGTCCGCTTTCACTGACGTTTACAAATTTTGGTTGTTCGTTCGTACATTTCGGATGCATTTTAAACAGCAAAGGGCTGGAATAAAATCAATTCATAGTCGAAATGTTTACTAACGCTGGCTGTTGAAATTGTTTGGAGCTTCCAAGGGTAGTTGGCCAATCAAAAAGCTGTGGTTAGAAACCGGTGATCTGATTCGCGAGCATGCATACTTTAAATAGACGAAATCGCAGCGTAGCATCAGCGTGTCTTTAACAGGACAGTGTTTCGATCGTCAGATAATTTTAGTTGCAAAAACATGGAAGCGTGAAAGCGTTATTGCTTCCTTATTTTGAATAGCTACGATGATGATTAGAGACAGCGGATTTTATGCATTTCTGACAAAGATGGCTGGATATAATTTAAAACGGTAAAAACATTAAAACGACTCGAGGACATCCATATATTATTTTCAGTTAATTATAATGCAATTAAGATTGGAAGAAATTTATATACATGGCTAATTTGCTAATGTTAATTTGATCAAATTGTATTTTCTTTTTATTAGCTGTTTGTATCAGATTATTGAAAAATTAAAGCAAAAATGTTTTTGAATTTCAAAAATACATACAGATGCAAAGTCTAATCGTGAATATGTCCTTCTATTTATGTAATTTTATTATCGTTAAATTGATATAAAAAGTACAACATCAATCTTTACTTATAATCTTTGTTTATCAGCTATTTACCTTTTCACACTTGAGATCTGATCTGACGTGCATCAACACACTTACGTTAGTTATAGACATGTAATTCTTCCGGTTAAGGTGTAACGAGCTATTTTCTCCGAGATTTCTAAAAATACCGATAAAAGATTATATCCGTTTATTGCTGTTCGTTAAACTTTTTCATATCACTGACAGATTATCACTGCCCTATTTTCACGAACAAAAGTGGAGGGGCTTTCACTATTGTTCTCTTTTTAATATACAGTCACATATATATGTGTATTCCACAATAGTTTTTCTTGACCCTCCTGCACTATTCGGGTCACTTTAATCTAAATTCAGATTACCAATTTTAATGGTGATTCTTTTATAGAAATATGCAGGGTGTCCCACATAACTTATTAATATTTTCCAGAATTAAATGTTGACTGTGACCTAATTTAATCCTCAAGTTATAAATGACTATTAAATCATTTATGACTATTAAATCATTAAGAAAATTATTTCTTGAACAGAGCACACAAGTGAATATGGAAATTAACTATCTAGACCAGTTTTAAATAATATAAATCGAACAAAAAGTTTGACAGAATACAATATAATGTAAATAATAGTGGCGATACGTTTTAGTGTTCTATGACACTGATGTGCGAGACCTCCACCCGGTCGATATAATCGATCGACACTTCACTTACACTTCAGGATGCTTCAGTTACTGTAACAATGTTGTGTAAGAGTTATCGTGTTCGAAGCGTTTTTTCCCCACTAATAATGCATCGTTATTTCTAAGATTCTCGCGACAGGAATTGCGTCACTTGCAATCCAAAATTAGAAATTTTCTTCAAGGCAATAGTATTTCTTTCATTTTTTAAAAGATATTCAATCTGATACATCTTTTGTTTCAATACAATTTTTAAAATAGTATTTCATTTGAATTTTATTTAGTTTTTATCTAATTTTAATATCGATCAAATATTATTTCTGAAAATATTAACGTACAGGGTATATAAGAAATAAATATAAAACCAGTCACGCGTGATTCTACACCTGTACATCACTGAAGATTTGTAAATACAGTGTAATCCCATAATGAGGGACTAAAGTATCAAAGAAACCATATGTAGATTACAAATGAAGTCTTGGCAATATTTTAAGGTTTCACAAAATATTTCAACGGGAATAAAACTTGTTACTTATTCTGTACATTTGCTGTTCATAATAACAAAACAAAAATATACAAAAATTGAAGTGATCTCGAAATAACCTTGAAAACAACAAGATAAAAATGTTTTTGTCACTCTACAAACGGCACTTATCGCGGGACACAATGTATAAAACACAGTTGATAGTACAGAAATTAAATACTGAACGCTATAGTCGTACATTATGCAAGAAATAATTCTACAGATTACGAGCGCACCGATCGCTAGACTTAAATTCTCTTCTTAAACGTTGTGTTTTATTGCTTCCTTTGTACAGGGTGTATAAAAAGTAACGCTGGCAGAAAACGCGACTTTACTCTAGTAAGTTGCCCAAAATTGTATTTTTTCAATTAAAAAAATGTTATTTCGGTTTTTTAACGTGCATTAGAGCCCAATTTCTTGATTCAAGCAATGATCTTTAACGAATAAGATATTTTCCCTTTTATTCGACGATCTTTTGCCAAAAAGAATAAATAAAAAAATATTTTATTAATGAACTTATTTCTGATTAAACATTTTCCAAGATATTTTCTTTACAGTTTCTTTTACAAATGTCCACCATTACTTTTTATACACTCCGTACAGTTTAGGATCATGAAACATCATATTTTTAACTCATTACTCTTCTCGACAGTGACGTGCCCGAACTTATGTTCTAATGCGCTGTTCTTTATTCTCACTTTGCATAATTTCCTGGTTGATTTGCATAATACAAATTTCTTTATTCAATTATTCTTTCCCACAGTTTCCGTCTCTGGTGTTTTATGCTTCGGTCGAGGCGCACCGTCTCATTGAGTTCCGTTCTCTCGAAAATTCCCAATGCGATTAAACGGGGGTTGACACGGATAAGCCTGCGTGAGTTGCGAGGATACTTGATCCTAGGCTCCGTTAAGACGTTTAATATGCCACGTTTCATTAAGGCCGGACAGTTTCCATCGATTTTCGATTGTCACTCTTTGCACCCGTGCGTCTATATACAGGGTGATCGGCAACATCAGTGTTTTTTAATTTTTAATTTCCTAAAAGACTGTAAATTGTTTAATTTGATCTTATACATGTACATATATGTATGAATATGTGTTATTGTGATCTATCCTTGTTCAGTTGAAATAGATCTCAGTAGAGATCTGAAATGCTTAATTAAAAAAAATAAATAAATAAATGTAGAATGAAAATTCTTCATATATGAAAAATTATTTTAACGAATATTAATTACGAATAAAAAAATTTAATCAACGATTGATGAATAAATTTGTACATGAATCGTTAATCGCAATTAACAATTAATCTCTTACTATTATAATCTACGGATCTTTATGCGAAATAAAAATTGTCAGCACCGATGCAAGAAGTAGAAATCAAATAGAATATTATTTCTCTCTGCAATGATTTTAACAGAGGATAAATCATAGATTGACATTTTCGATTTAAAAAATATTCCAACAATTTTGAGTCTCATCTACTCAATTTTTCTATAAATGCCTAAAAATCCACAATCTCCTTATATACCTACAGAAATTTCAATTTTAAACCTTCATTTGTTCGCCGCTTTATACTCGGCGAATATTAAAAATCGATTTCTCGAGAACAAAGCATCGTCTGAAAAAATTTTGTTCTACATTTTCCATTTATTTTTTAAATGGAGGGTCGCCCCCTTTGTGGTTGTTGCACCAGTTACCGATCACCCTGTATAGTCAGTGTCTCTAATCCATAGCAGCGTCGATAAAAGACCGGGGATCCGCTGATCAATAGACGAGGCTTTGTATAACATCCCGGAAATGACGAAGACGTTTGCCGGTGTAGCGCACGACACTTTTGTCCTTTTTAGAAAATTACCCACGGGAATATCGGCGAGCTCGCCCGGAATTTTGTACAGCGACTGTGCCGAAGCTTGGTCGCGTGTACGAAAAAAAATGAAAGCACCGAGATTAAGTATTCATGAAACGCCTCCGAGAGATTCTGCAGATAAAGAACAGAGGTACTTCAATCATTAAATTCTGTTGGATAATTCAATTCTGTTCCGTTAGCGTTATTCCCTCAAAAATAATAGCAACGACACTCCTACTTGAATTCGTAATCGGTGAAACGAGATGAGCAGTCGTTGGGTATTTCGAGAAATGGGTAATTTATTTATTTCTTGAAATCTAATGCATAATTAATTCTTGGATTTTTCTTTCCTTGAAATCGAATAGAAGTCCCTTGGAAATGTAACGCAAAACCGTGATTGTAATTTGAAAAATATCGTATTTACAATTAATATAGTATTGTTAATTTTTATTAATAATATTCTAAATATCTATTATTAAAACTAAAAGTTAAGCGTCGGTACAAAGTCGCGTAACCTTGAAAAGGTATGTTGCACTAATCAATGAAGAAGTATAATCACGTACAGTACGTATTACTTGAAGAAAATGTGCTTCAACAATATAAGGCTACAATTCACACTGCACAGGTAATAAAACAATATATGAGCCGTCGTTTTAAAAAATGCTAGAATTCTATCTCTAGGAAAAATGAGTGGTAGTTTTAGTCAGATATAAAAATAGTAAGAAAATACTATTAACAAGTGAATGGACTCGTACCACTTTCAGAAACAACGGCTCGTATTTTCGTTAGAAAAATCGAGGTTTTACAATGGCTTGAACTATTTAATTGGAGATTGTTAAGGTGAGCTCGTTAGAGCGATTTACTAAAAAGCACGACGAGTAGGCAATAAAAGATAAATCAGATTTTTACAAATATTGATATTATTCTTGGTTGATATTTGAGTATATAAATTATCTTTTTTAAAACATATGCTATCATTTTGTCTTATCAAATTCTTCTGTACTCTGCATTTTTGCAGATGAAAAAAAATTGATTGATATTTCAAAATTACTTTTTAAAACCAGTTTTTAATGGGACCGTAAGCGAAATGTATTTCTATGGAGCGGTGCTCGGATTGTAGAGAACGCGTCCAATAAAGGTCGATAAATCTACAGCGCATGTAGAACGTAGTTTCTCGATCTACATGCATAATGTCTGGCACATCTGGCGTAGCTAGTTATGCAATACTCCATACGGAGGCATTTGCATAGTGATAATGGTGGCTATTTTGTAGTGCGAAGATATTGACGATTCGCTTCGAGTGAGATTCCGTTAAATCGTTCTATTACTTCAAGTTGAAATTAAGAGCTGCCGGGAACCTGAAATTCGCAACTTCTGCAAGAATGTCCGTGAAGTTTAATTGAACCAACAATTTCCGACTAGCTCCGCGAACCAATCATTACCCTACGAAAATAGCTGCATTCTACTTCGTACTTTATTGCATTCCGATTATTCTATCGAATGGATTTCGTTAGTTCCATTGTGTTAACAATTTGACATACTAATTCGATGAAATTCTATGCTAATCATTTTTTGACACCATTTGTGCAAGTTAACAATGAAATTTCGTATAAATTCAAAGTGGTTATAGATGTGAAGTAAATAAAAAATATATTCAACCCTATCGAATTCTATATTCTACCAATTTTTGAAAATTTTCTAGAAGCCATAAATGCGTGAAGATCCGCAGGCTAGTGGTAGAAATATAAAAATGGTTTAAATTGCCGAAGGATAACGGGTACGGGTATCCTTTGAAAAGAGGAGTTTAAAGGAATCACGTTGCAAAGTTCTTTATTCCAATCGAACCCTCTGCCAACTTTTGTGTGTAGTCAGGATTCCGAACATGCAGTTAAAAAAATTGATTAAAACTGAAGGAACTTCTATCGCGGAGAAAGTTTAATGAAGAGTAATCGATAATAGTGACACATTGGCAGTTATATAGTGCACGTCTACGAATATAGGGCACTATCTTTAACGGTATAAATACATCCTTTGACCACTATTCGATGAACTGCAACTCTGCTAATGCTTCTTATGGAAAACGTCTGGAGGAAAGTAATTTTTAACTGATGGTCTACTTTATTACAATTAATAATCCTTGTGTCGTCAAATTTTAAATGATGCATCAAGGATTCATAAGAAACAAAATTATGTACTTAACAAATATAGAAATTATTAATATACCTATCCCACTTGTAGAGGTTAATATTTAATTCAGTTAAGTTTTTTTTATGGTTCCAAATGTAATAATTTGTTTTTAATCAGAGCTCAATTCTCTCCTACACCACAAGATAAATATTTACCCTTCAGAATAAAATAAACCCAAGGTAACAATTATGTCATGATAAAAAAGCAAGATAGAAAGAATCTAATTGTCAAATTGTATGTTATTCTTGGAACCACACAACTTTCGTTTCAACCATGTTTTTCGTGTACCAAATAATTTACATGTAATTTTTCGGTGGCACAGTTAGCTCAATCATACTGCATAATGTTAACAGCGAATGTTACCACCAACACGTCTGTTATTGTTTCAGGAATAGCTTTGAATTTATACGAAAATTCATTTAATAAATTAAATTAAATTGATCGAACAAGTGCGCGAAAAACATCAACTTTATCGAAACGCAAACTCTGAAATATCTCAAGTTTAATCTTAAACGGACTTGGGCCACTTTGAAAATAAACTTCTCGTATAGCGTGTTCGTTTAGAGGCGCGTGAACGCTTGCCTCTCTCGAGCAATTGGCTGGAAGAAGCATCGACGAATTCCGTTTGATTAGTAAAAGTTTGACGGCAAGAAGCTGCGTCCCACGTTCCCCTGCGAAATTGCGAGGCAAGGTTTCGCGTTCATGCGAGGCAGCAACGATCGGAGACCCGGCGCGGTGGCACTTGTTCTCCGGCATAAAATTAACGATCCTCTATTTTTACCCATTTCTCCGGCGGTACTAGAAATTTCCTGCCCGCTCTCGTGTCGGTTGTTCCGCGTTTCATTATTCGGTGACATTTACGTGGGATAAAAATGCGAGGGTGAAAACTAGCAGACGCGAAAGTGACAGAGAGGCGAGGTACCAAAAGAGACAGAGAGGAGGAGGAGGGAGGAAGGGATAGTCGATGGGCAATTAAGGAGAAGCCTTAATTTATTAATAAATCGAAACGCCATATTTTCCCACCTACGTGGCTCGTATATTTTTGCATTCGCACGCTAAATTCCAGATCATCGACGCTGAAAATTCCGACGAAGCGAGAACGTTTCCGTTAAGCAGCTTTGTTAGAACTAAAGTGCTATGTGGCCAGTACTTATAGCGCCGCGTGCACCTGCGAGCTCAGCTAGGTTAACGAGCACAGAATAAATTATAAAGAGTGCAGCGATGACGTCTGTCCTTTATTCCTATTTCTTTATTCCTCTTCTGTAGTCTCGCGGCTTGCCCGAGGAGAAAGGCGTTCCTGGTAACTAGGATCATTTCGAGCGAGTTATATTACCAGACTGAACGTCTGCTGCGGCCGGCACCGGCATTTCACCCATGATGATGATCGTTGTTCAGTGATTTCTTTGTTGCACGCTGCAATATGCAGAAATATCAAGCGAGTGCACAGGGTGGACCAATAACGTTCACCATCTTGAGTATTTCCGTAATTTTTAATATTGGCTTGGCAAGAAAATGATTTCGCCATTTTAAGGTAAAATGGAACCCACACAATTTTGTTTTTATTCAAGCAATAAACTTTAACGAATAAGATGTTCCTCTTAAAAAGAATAAATAAGAAAATATTTTATTGATGAAAGTTCATTAAAATAGTTCTTTAAAATACCGAAAGTACTTCTTTGCCAATTCAATAATATCAAAAAAAATTTATAAATAATAAATATTCCAACACGTCAATACCTGCAGTTACACTGCCATCCATAAATATTAATAATATAATATTGATATAGTCTCTGACTCAGCTTATGAAATTTCATTAATTTTGAATGGGTCATAATTTAAAACTTTTCTGGTGCCACGTTATTAGAAGACAACTATGCGATGCAGTGGTGTGTACGAAAGTTATTATTAAATGGAATCGCGCGATTTTCATTCCGCGATAACAACACGTTGCCTGTTCGAAAATGCTCACCATTACCTGGATTAAATTAAGCTCCGCGGGAAGAAGGAGAGGCTCGAGATTTAATCACGATTTAAATGGAATAATATTGAACCGCAATACAATGTCCGCGATTGTTCTTGTTTTAATAACTCATCGTAATCACCTTTCCCGAAGGAAGGGTGTGATAGAATGAACGACAATAGCTTCCTCCTCCTTGGTAATCTCCTCTCACGATCCTCTTTTCAGAGTGAATCTGTTGAATATAAAAGCCCCGCAAATCTTCAATTACTTCTCTAAGAGCGGTCTCAGTTTAATCCCTTTGTACTCTTACATTTCTCGTGGCAATCGAGCAACAAATGCTATTCATTCGTATGCCAGTAACTGTCAGTGATACTCTCACAATTAGGGATGATGTGAACTGTTAATTTTCGATCGCGGGGATTTTTCATAGTGATTCGTGATTTTCGTGATAGATTCTGATTGGCGGAGAGCATGAGTGTTGGTCGCGCAACTCGGAGACATCTGCAGTAGGAAAAAATGTAAACAAAATGTTCTCGCCCAGTTCCTCGACTTCGGGGAAATACAAAAAAACACAAAAGAGTTAAAATAAAATATGATCAAAGCACGATACCGTAGTAATCGGTACGGTCACTATATCGATAGGATTTGTTTGACCTCTCCGACCAGAAAATGGTGGATTAATAACCGAGGAAAATATTGCACCAGTTTATCTTCCTCGGAATCCTAGTAAACACGACCGCGTTTGTCTTCATTAAAAGTTACTGGATTCTCAGTTACTGGGCTATCCGACGGTTTCGGAAACAACCGCGATGGCAGGAGTTATGTAGGACACTTGCGAACAGCAAAATGTGGAAATAAAGGAAACCATCTGCGATCGAGATATCGGAAACCACGTAGCATCCCGCAATCGTTACTTTTTCATGCACACTCTTCCGGTAGAATTGCTCTCGAATATGTCGTCGAAGACGACGGTCCCATTCAGTGTATTTCCTTCATTGTATTTCTTTTCCTTTGAATCTCTTAAGTATATGTACATCTGTGTGAGAAACATAAGTATGCTACTAGAAATGTAATATTCATACATATACAGGGCGCCACATTTTGCCATCTAGATTTACGTTATTATTATTACGCATAGCAAACAATGTTTCAGATGAAGTTGGATGGTTTTGAGAGAAAATTGGTTTTTTATTTGGTTTATTATATTTTGAATATATTTGGTTGAATATATATATTCAAAATATAATCAACCAAATAAAAAAATATATATTTATATTTATTTTTATTTGGTTGAATATATTCAACTAAATATATTCAAAATATATTCAACCAAATAAAAAATATATATATATTGTGGTAAGTTTAGTGTTAACTTAAATAGAAACATCAGGCAGATGTATCTTCGTATCTTCGTCCAACTGGCATTTATTAGCAGTGTAATTAGCTTCCAAAGAGTATCAACAGTAAACAGAATTAGTGAACAATAGTTAAGAGAATGTAAGACAAAACTGTAGCGCTTAATATTGCTTCCCTGGTACGCGTGGAAGAGAATTTTCTTAATTATCAGTCGTGCATCATTCTGGTGGGAGTTTACCAACTTAGGCGAGAGTTGGATAACGACTCTATTAGGGCGGCGATTAACCTTCATTAAAGTAATCTCGAAAATTCACAATTTTACACGGAATCATTATAAAGGACACATGGCTGCAGGAAACAGCTGCCTAATTAATGTATGAGAGCCATATATTTTTGAAGAATGATAACAACAGCGATTTAAACCCGACATGTATCCACATGTTTCCTATTTTTGATATTACTATATATTTTTCACAAAACGTTAGTTGTTATAATAATGAAGGTCAATATTTATAACGTCTGTTTATTTTGCTTTAACGTTCACAGAATATTAAAGAAAGTGTTGTTGACTTCCAATTTTATTAATTCTTAAACTTGCATGAAATATTACATGTGTTTTTACATAATGGTAGTACGAAATTTATCTATATATTGTTCAACAAATAAATTCATCTACTGTAGTAGATAAGTAATGTTACTTTTTTCAGACGAATTTTTTGTTAAAGTCGTAGATAAATGTACGTATTTCATAATTCGCTAAAATTGAAATAGGAAATACGTCTCTCTTATTACAATTTATGGATGGACCGTGTGGCGATTAACTTCAACAATTGATCGAATCAATCACTTTTCAATGATTACCTTTTTTAATCGTATTTATTATTAGTCAATCAGTGTTGCTTAAAATTTTAATCGATTAATAATCAACTCTGACACGTTCCTGGCCGAAAATGTTCATTCACAGCTTGTCGCAAATTACCAGATGTTCCTGGAAATTGTTCTAGCAGAGCGTGGTCCGTTTAATACTATTCTCTCTCGTCTTGTCCTGTCTCGTTGCGTCGAGTACTCTTCCTTTATCCCAGGAGAGGCGATCGCGTTTAATTAAAACAAAGCTCTATCTGGACAAGATCTGATCTTGTATGGGCGAATAGTAACATTGGTGGATTAGAGAGCCGACAGCGTAGTTTAGGTATTTTCACGCGTCTCACCTTCACCTTACCAGGGCGATTCATGGTTTTTACAGAGGTGAATCGCCATAATCGAACCGACCGTTTTAGGGGAAACTTCACCTATGCCCTTCAAAAGATTAACGAGCGTAATCTAACAACCGTTAGGGTGGAAGCTGGGATTTAAGGTGTTGTGCATTCTAGAGTAAATTGTTCACGTGCTCTAATGAATGCTTATCCGCATTATAATTAACGCATTCTTAAAATTATTTCAAAGTTTCGGAATTATATTTTTTTTAAGTAATTTATTTTAAGTAAGATATTGCAGCTACTTGAAAACATTCAGTTTATTAAGATATCATTAATGTACACCTACAGTTACCCACATAATTGATGGCACATATTGTACTTTTAAGTTTTTCTGAAAAAAAGATCAGATCAAATATAAAGTAACTATTAAGAAATTCAAAATTTTATTTTTGACTACATAATGTACATAATTATATACATAATTATGTTATATATAAATGGTCATTACATATTTATTTCATTGCATTAGAGTTAGAATTTACATTCTTTTATAATTCCACTTATAGCCATTTTTAATTCCAGCCATCAATTACAAAATAAAGAATCTAATCTGTAATCCGTTATTTCGACAGGATCGGTTTCTCCAGTCTTAGAATTGGCGTTGAAGTTCAGAACGCATGAAACGTTCCAGATGAAGGTGTTGATTAATGATCGAGCCATTACATTCATTCTATTTTGGCCGGTCCGTTCCGGTTGTAAAGCAATCAATTAATTTCTTCTGATTAAATCTTCGATCAGGCTGGCAGCCGTCCAGTTTGACAAACAACTAATTAACACGGAAAACGGCAGAATACGTCGGTCCATATTTCAAAATTGGCTAGCGGACGTGTCCGGGTCCTTTTTCCCTGCGTCAGAAATCCTCTTGAAATTGACCCGGATCCAATCCACCACTACGAATTTTCCATTTTAATTTGTGAGCGTCTGGCTCTTCCTATCGGGCGTGTTTCTTTTTCTGGGGGAGAAACGGATTCCTTGAGGCATGCGAACCAGCAGAAACCGAAGTCCCGCCTTGAAATAAGCGCCGCTCCGCTTCTCTCCGAGCAGAGCGCGCGAAATATCAAGGCAGTAATTAGACTGGAGGAGTGCGAGCGTGTATGCGGCGCGTACACGTGTCACTAGTGGTGCAGTAGCAATGATTCACGGTCTTCTTTGTTATCAACGTCTCCCACGCGAGCCCATTCTTTTCTTTTCTTGTTCTCTTCCTCGTTTTTTTTTATATATCCGCGATACACGCCCAGCTATGTAGCCCTTTATTTACAAAAAGAGAAACACGAGCCCTGTGAGTCCGCATAAATACATGGGCTGCGCGTGGCTGAAAAACGAGTCGCTTTTGTCCGAAAAACAGACCACGCTGCAAACTTCTAAAAGTTATCTCGTTCCTACGCTACACCTGGATACTTTAACCCTTTACGCTCGGAGCTATTTTAACTGGAAAATTCAACATTTCAGTCTAGCTAGGATAATTTTATTTTACATGTGTATGTGTGGTCGGGGACAATATTAATTGGACACTTATCAAAATCGCATAACTTTCTTGAAATTGGTCCAAAGGATTTTTTTTACACCAGATCTACCACGCCAGTGAAAAAGACCGGTTTTAGAATCTTATTCTGAAATTCCTACTTCTTGTTACATTTTTTTTTTTTTATGACGAATTTAATATATTATTACTGTATTAAATTCGTCATTACATATTTTATTTATACTGAATCAAAATAATTTTGTACCTCTCAAAGTGGAAAAGTACCCTCTAATCCGTTTCTCGAGTCTGAAACCATCAATAATTTCTAATAAAATAAAACATAATAATAAAATAAAAATAAATTAAAATAAATTAAATTAAAATAAATTAAAATTAATTTAATTAATTAATTCTTCAATTATAATATATCTCAATCTCTTAAGGCCTAGTTACATTTTTTTAACAACGTATTAATTAATTTATTATAATACTACCAAGTGGTTGAGGGTTACGTTTGTTTTCTAATTTGATTTGGGTAAAAAGAAGTTTTGTTGAATTCGTTGTTTGTGGGTGAAGCAAAGAGAATTTTCACGCGTCGGGCATCCTTGACCTGAACGTGTGAACTGTCGAGAGAGCTTCTCACGTTTAAAGTGCGCTCTATAGGGTTTGTATCGAACCCTTCGTGACAATTTGCACAGCCGTGTGCTCCGAGGAGAACAAAAAATGTTCCACAATCGGAATTACGTAGAAATGTGCCAGAATCGTAATTATTACTCCCCTGGAAAAAAATAAAGACCAATAAAATGAAATCGTGAAACGACACGAAAATATTGTAATTCGTCAGCTTAATTTTTACACTCGGAATTATAGTTGAATTTTGTCGCCAACAATTCTTTACTGTTTTAAGTTTTTCATTTTAAATAATTTTTTGTGTTTGATACATCTAAAAGTTATTTCATTTAGAACATAATTGTTTTTATTCCGAGTGGAAGAACATGAGTTCAGAATAAATCAACGATAAGTTTTGAATTTAATTAGCTCTTATCCTTCATCTTGATATAAGGATATCAAAGTAGTCAAGAGTATAAGAAAGTATTCAGACAATTATATGAAGATCATTTAATTGATTCAGTCCAACGGCTGAAGGTACTTACGTAATCATACTGTTGACAAAACTTTCTCATAGAAATTCGAGAATAAGGATTAAGAAGTTACGTTCACGCTATCCAAAGATGATAAAAAATATTTGTATAAATATTCGATGAAATTCTTGTTTTATCAACCTTCACGTTATTCCATATTATTACATAAACTCGCCGCACAATAAAATAAATAGCAATATATATATAAAACAAAATTGGTTACAGGTGATAGAAAATATCAACGACGCATTCTATAATATCTATTTAATATACGACAGAAATGTTAACATCTATTTCGTTGTAGAATAAAATGCAACTGGAGCGCTTGTGAGAGCGAGAATTTTTAGAAGCTCCCAAACGGTAAAATGCCGTAGCTTAATCAAGAGAGCCATATGAAACATCGACTCAAAGGGAATCGTATACACACGGCGAAGTTCTATCAAAGTCTAGGATTAAATCTCTCAGTGACCGATGCACTTTTGTCGAATCGACAGTAAATAACGTAGAATATTACTCCGAAAACCTTTCCGTGAACACGCGTATTTCGTACTTTAAATAAACGGATTCGTATGCTCTCGAAATTTCGAATTGGCATAAATAATACTTTGATGAGTGGCTGAAATTGAAAAAATATAGAATGACTAGCCTCACCCCCGACTTTTTCCACATGCAATAACAAATCCTGCTTGATTATTAAGGAAATTAAATTTCCTCCTTTGAGATATATTTTTTATTTATTTTTATTTTATTTATATTTTTATATGTTTTTTTATAATGATCGTGGACAAAGGAGCTAAATGTGGTAAAGAGGGGTTGGATAAATAAACGAATAAATGAATAGCGATTTCTAATAGCAGTGTTGTTTGATTTGCAGATATTCCGAAAGCGTCGGAGGACATTTCAGAGAAGGTAGAGTGGCAGGAGTCGAAACAGGAGAAAACAGAGGAAAAGAAGGAGTCGGAATCGAAGGAGCAGGAGTCGAACGGGTCGCAGGAAGAAGCGGAGAACGAAGACGAGTCCGGGGGTAAAGAGAGAGAAGAGGCAGCTACGAGGATACAAGCGGCATTCCGTGGTCATCACGCAAGAAAGAGTATGAAAGAGACTGAATCTTCTGCGAAGCAGACGGGGACCAAATCCAACTCGGAGCCGACCAAAGAACAACTTCAGGCGGAGTTCCGCGCTGACGACAAGGGTAAGTGTCACGTACGAACCCTCGAAATCGTCCCGGAGAGACGCCTCTAATTTTAGAATTCCCTTTCACCCTTCGATTCCCTCGACGTCACTTCGAAAAATGCTTTCGTTTCACGTAAGACGAAGGAATTGCTGAAGTTCACGAGTAAACGATGTCTGAAACGAATCGTGGCTTGGTTCCTTAATTTTCCACAGAGATCCGAGTACCTACGAATCTATGTAGATCGGAACTTGATTTAACCCTTTTAAAGTGGTCGTAAAAACATTCACATTAATGAAAAAAAAACGTGGTAAAATACCTGCATATTTTTGGAAACTCTAAAAATTTCTAATCTTATTATATGAAAGTAAATAATAATTAACTATTAGCACTCGGATGTCTTTCCTCTGAGGTCCCCCTAAAAATTGCTGTACCATTATTCAAAATATTTTCTACATCATTAAATATTTTAAATAATTTAAAAAAATATATAATATAATAAAATTAAATATTATGTAAAGAAATCATATAGAATGGAATTATTCTAGCTGGGAAGAAATGTTTATTTTTTGGATTAGAACAGCTTCGAGTTCAAAGGGTTAACATAAAAATGCACAAGATACTAAAAATTAATATAAAATAATATAATTAATATAAATAAAACTAAACATTTATTCGCAGAATGACTAGGAGAAACGTTTTATGAAAATTGAAATTACAGAGACAACGCGTCAGACAATGCTGCACATAATTATCGAATAATTTGTTGTTATGGTTGGATTAGAGCCTCGATCGAAACCGTCGCGCGCAATGTTGGTTACTATATGCGGTCTCTAACATAAACACATAAAGGTTCTGGTCGCATGCAATAAGCTCGTCAGCTAACATTTTTATTAGCCATGCAAGCCACGATTTCGCAATTCCGTGTGCCTCTTATCAGGTCAATTGCGACCAGATTCGAATGTGTACGTTCGTTCTTGTTCTGCACGGAATGACATACCTAACACTATTTCCTCCGCGTTATCGACGTGACATTTATTATTGAAAACTCCTGTTAGACGGAAGTGTTCAATTCGAAGCTCTGATTAATGAATATGAAACGTGGCTGTAAACCGAGCCTACAGGCTGGTGCAAAAACTAGGCAGTTGAAT
This sequence comes from Lasioglossum vierecki, assembly GCA_028455595.1. Classification (NCBI taxonomy): domain Eukaryota; kingdom Metazoa; phylum Arthropoda; class Insecta; order Hymenoptera; family Halictidae; genus Lasioglossum; species Lasioglossum vierecki. Next base: position 3,631,646 of record CM052339.1, read on the forward strand.
TCCGCGCAGAACACGAACAGAATTCATTTAAATTGCAATGAAATTTTTATTCGTTGCTATTAATTTGACAAATTTTTCTTAGACAGACTGGAACAAAAAGTAGGCAGTTGAATTCCGTGCAGAACACGAACAGAATTCATTTAAATTACAATGAAATTTCTATAAAAAATTTAAGTTAAAAAATTATTATATTAAAAATGTATTATTCTATTTATTCTATTAAATTCTTAAATTCTCTAAATCTATTAAATAATATTCTATTAAAAAATTTAGGAGAGCCTAACTTTGATTTGGCATAGGCGAATCGGTGACTATCTCCGAACTCTTTTGATTCGTTATCCTACAGTGGCAATTGGGAGCATGTCCGGCCCCGCGAATTACGTTTGATGTGTACATACAGGTCTGTACAGCGAGTAAGACTACGTTCTGAGGTTGCTTTCTGCCGGAACAGCACACACGGATCGGATATCAGAACAGTGAGGGAGCATCGCGAATGCAAGCCACGGTTGAAAATCCGGGTCACGGAGTCAGTCGGAACCGTTGAGGAAATCGTAAGCAATTTCCACGGAAATTCCAAGAGTTCGAGTCAAAATTCAGAGAAGGTAACAATCTACGAGGGGGATTTTCGTGGCCCACGGGGAGCTACTCGCGAGAAAACTGGCGCACGAGATGAGAATACCGGGGCGAGTTTATGACGCGTCTCGTTTGTGGGCTACAGGAGAATGCCGTCTTTTCCATCCACTTTACGAACTATGGAACACGATACGATATTCGTTTTCGTTCTACATAGACCCGCGATCTCATCGCGACGGAGCTCGATCCGACTGAAACGGGGAAGCGGGTGCGTGTGCTGCTCTGCGAATTTCTATTAAAATTCTCTAGCTGGGAAATGTTGAATGTACGAGATCGGCTTCTGATAATGTACGGTCTTCGTGGGAAAAATTTCGCCTACTCCTGCTGTACGATTTAACGAAGTATGTCGTCTACAGTGACTCCCATTAACACAAAAATATCTGGCTAGAATATTTTCTTTCGAAAGGTAATTTTTTTCGGAGCTATCAAGGTCATCGATGTCACCGAGGTTACAATGATCGATTCTCTAGCTGATCGAAAAATACATTCAGATATGCATAATAAAATGACCTTGAAATGACTCATCTCGTTGCTCCCAGCAATCCAATATGACTTTGATAAAAGTTATTTGAAGGTCATGGTATTAGCTACACGATGAAATTAAAAACTAATGTAGTTATGCGTAAAAAAACACCGATGACCTTGATAATATTTGGTTCATTGACAGATATTTTTTGCATCACAATAACCTGAAGAGATATTTAGGCGTCCTTATTTAAACGGACCTCCCTGTATATCTACAGATCATTACTTGCAACAATTACTCGTGTACAAAGTTTTATAATTTTTTGAATAGACAAGTTCGATAATTTCCCTCGTTAGTCCACTGTCATAATCACTCGCACGTTTATGTCATTTTAGCCTGGAAGTGAAAAATTCTACAGTATCCCTAAGTACAGCCAATTTTTTTCTAACGACAAGTATTTATTGTCATTGATGTCACAGACGCGGGAGCGTTCCACGAGAGAGAAAGAGATTTATTATTCTGCGTGCATATCCATCTAGAATAAGAATTTTTCAAGTGAACGTTCGGTGTCAACGGTGTTCAGATCGTAGGGCGGATAAAGTGAATAATGTTGGAAAACTTCTCCGCTGGCATTTTGCAAAATCGATAATCCTTCGTTACTTTATCTCGCGACGATTAATTATTGTGCCACAGTTTGGCAGTTGTCCTCACAACGTTGCCGAAAATTCACACTGTCGTTACATTTGATCGATTGAACTTCTCAAGTAACTCTGTTACAATAACGTTTTGTTCGGCTTGGGGAAAAGGATTTTTCAGGGAAAATGATGCTAGTGTGGTAGAAGTGGTATGGTTGACAAGTTATTCGAATACGTGATGCGAAACGATTAAATAAATTTATATAGTTATAGATATTCATAGTTACTAATTTTTGTTATAACTTTTTCTTACATTTGAAAATTTTATTGAATGTTATTTAAATATTAAATTTATATTTTTCAAATATTGGATTCACATTTACTATATATTTTTTTAAATATCTAGTTTATATTCTCTGAATATTCAGCTTATATTTTTAAACATTCAATTTATATTTCTTGTACATGTATACAATATTCAGATCCAATATTTTTCCAATATTTTTGTGCTACTAGGGTTACTTATAAAAAACAGAACTATGTTAAATTGACACGAGCGACGGATGAGAGTTAACCATGTACAGGGTGTTTCAAAATTATATGTCACTTCTACACCTTTAGATATAGTGACGAACTGGAGATCGCAGAATGGTTAATTTGGAAAATGTATTTTCGGTAAAATGTTTGATACCGAGGAAGTTCAAATTTTAGATTGCGTGCTTGAATCAAACGTTTCAGTTTGCAGAACATTCAACCGGATCAATACTTATGTGGTGATGATACGTCGTCCCTTTTCGAAGATTGCTTTTACGACTCACCATTTATTCGATTGCCTGTCTATACCAGGTGGCTATAGTAGTTAAGAAGATTCCTCTTCCGAGGGGTAGAATTGCTCGCAAGTAATTGTCCACGATCGAAAGGTATTTCTGATTTGAACGCTGTGCAGATGAAATGGCTGCCGTCTTACTGCTATCCTGAAGAAAAGCGATTCTGGTTAACACTAAAACCGGTGAAATCACACATGTTTGTAATAAGTGCATAAAATCCACTGTCCATTTACGAGGCTTTCAACAACCCGTATAAATCATAGAGTCTGTAAATGACTGTGTTCGTGTGATTCTTTAAGAACTATACAATGATCAACTCCTTTTTTAAGTGCTGTAGAAACTATCAATTTGAATAGTTTCGGCCACTCTCCTTTGATGCCTCGATCAACACTCGTAGCAGCAACATGGAATGGGGCCACTGCGAATCGATTTGATAACGTTAGAGAGTTTATCGAGAAATTCCTTGCCTTGAATACTATGTAGCTGGCAACACGATCCACAATTTACCATTACTATGATGTCAGTATTTTGCCGCTAGCAATTGATCAATTAGTTTACAGTACAATAGTAACTGTGCGTTTATTCAGTGTTGAACAGTAATTTGATCACATTAAACATTATTCTGGTTGTATCTGAAACAGACGTATCAATAAATAATAGATACGTACTTCTACTTGTAAACTGACGATTTGAAACATCAATAATTTCTATAAAATAATTGTCATTCAAAAGAGTAGAACAGAGAACATTTATTATTTATGTCCTTTACTTTTTAATCGATTAACAAACATTTTTTGTAGTAATTTCATTGGTTTAAAAAATTGATTTTATTCGTATAGAATTTTTAAATCATTGGTAGAAAACGATTTGACTAAATAATAGAAAATCTTCAAAAGCCATAAATAAATTTATAAAGATCCGTAGTATATTTATGACATTTATAATGATATTGTTAATTTATTTTTAGACGAGAAGTTTCTGTGTATTTGAATTTATATGTGCAATTAACACAGCTACGTAAATTAATTATGAATTACGGAGGTGTTGGGTTTTCATTTTATTTATACGATAGGTCGAAGCTCGGCTATGTAAATACAGACCAGCTGAGTTTCACTAACAGATCAGCCACAAGTCAGGCGAATTTCCACCATGCTGAATTCCGAACTCATTCCCAATTCAGAACTGGGTCAGCCACCGATTTTTTAAAGTGGTTGATACTGTTCTGGGAAATCAAGCGAATAGATTGCTTGACACTGACAGAAACGTTAAAATTGTTGACTTATGTATGGCGTGAATGTTACATATTTGCCTGACCTCTGGCCGTTTACAATAACCTATTCATGTGTACATAACAAAATCGAGGTTAACATGCTGACATTTCATTCATTTTCCATACTGGTTTATTTTATGTACCACCGAAACAGAAGTTAGTAAGAATACCAATACGAACGATCAAATATAATACGATACAAAATTTAATATGGGCATAAAGATTAAATTTTATATATATAAAAAAATAAATAAAGATTAAATCTTTATTACAATTTCGATCGAGAAAAATATTCATTTATAATATGGGCATAAAGATTAAATTTTATATATAATAAAAATTCATATATAATGATAATATTCATATATAATAAAAATTCATATATAATAATAATAATGACTGAAGTAGGAACTACGAAATAAGTGGTTTAAAGCATTGATAAATATTTATTTATCCACATTTTCATTAAACCGCTGAAATGTTTAAAATTCATAAGATTTAGTGGTATCATATACGAAAATTAGATCGCTCGGCCGCGAGTGCCATCTCAAATCCGTGTCAGTTCTACGAGAAATTCCATTCCGAAACCGTCACTCCTGAAAGCTTCGAATTCCCAATCCTGTTTCACGAGCTTGACAGGGAGACAAAGTATCGATTCCGGCCTCGTCTATCAGCATTAACTTAAGAGTACTTTCTTCTTTGCCTGTTGACAGAGCTGTGTAAAGCGGCGTCGAAAATCCAGGCTTCCTTCCGCAGCCACATGTCGGCAAAGGAGCAAGCTGCATCCCTCATGAAATCGGCGGAGAATGTTGTCTCCGAACTGGAGGACAAGGTAAGTTTTTCAATTCTCCTTATTCTTCGAAAACACTGATCGAACCACATATAGCCGGACACGTGTTCGACGGGTCACTTAATGCAATCCATTCAAGTAAGATAAATACAATTAAGAGAAAGACGTCGCGTTCTGGAGACCAGAAAAGTTAAACGAGTTTTCAAACTACTATAGTTCAAGCTGCGACTGGACTGCGGATTTCTATGGGAAATAAAAATTGTCTGCTTTAAATGCAAAGGGCAGAAGCTAAGTAGACACTAATATTTTTTCTGAATAATTTTGATTGGTTATGAAATGGAAAATAAAAATTGTTTGCTTTAACTTCAAAGTATACAAGCTACATAGACATTAATATTTTTTCTGAATAATTTTGATTGGTTATATAATGGAAAATAAAAATTGTCTGCTTTAACTTCAAGATACAGAAGCTACATAGAGATTAATACTTTTTCTGAATAATTTTGATTGATTATAAAATGGAAAATAAAAATTGTTTGCTTTAACTTCAAAGTATACAAGCTACATAGACATTAATATTTTTTCTTAATAATTTTGGTTGGTTAGAAATCTAAATAAAATCCACAATCTACTCGTGATTCTACGTGATGCTAGATACTACACAAAACTTGATAACAACGCCATAAATCTTTCTGGTACTGTATACCGAAAAGCAGGCGTGCTCCATGAATTTTCAAAATTGATTTTCTTGAAAACTAGGCTCCGTACAGTGAATAAATCACGTTACTTCTCTTCAACTTCTCTTTGCACGTGGAATCGTTTTCACCTTGCTTGGGCTGTGGATTACGAGGCGGTCTCTATTATTCCATATCATAACTCACGACAAGATAAATCTACAGTTTATGTCGGCTACTATTCGTGCATGCATTATTAAACAGAATAAGTATATAGATTTTCTAAAAATCTCCGTTTATGCTATTCACTGCTGATACAGCTTTCGAGGCAATGGTGAAATACTTTCAGGTAACTGTTGATATAATTGGATCGACTGTTACAAGAAAATCCTTGCCAAGTACAAAAAAGGAGCTTACCGAACAGCTCGTAATCAGTGTCTCTCAACAAACAATATCGTTCTCTTTAACATCGTCTGGTGGATACATACTCTGAAACATCCAAGAAAGTAAAAGATGTCAGCTACTTATAAGCTGTAGCAAATGTACAATAAACTGAGGAGATTTTATTATTTATACAGGAAAGGCTGGAAATTAATTTGTACAGCTAGCAAATTTAAAATTCATTCGAGAAAAATATCTAATGAACTATAAATTTATAGTGAAAGTCAGGTTACGGGGGTTTAGTCTAGTTTCCAGAAGGTGATGCACAAAAATCTCCGCTTATGCTATTCACTATTAATACGACTGTCAAGACAATGGTGAAATACGAAATGGAGAAACAAAACACTAGGAAAGCTAATGTTAAACCTCTCTCTCGAGACTTTAAATCCTGAATAATTTTCCAATTGTCTTATTTAAATCTTAGACTGTCTTCTTTCCTAACTAGGTTGCAACCCATATATGTATACGCACCTTGTACGTGTATTGTACATATATTTATATGGCACACGTATTATAATCGATGTCGAAGAGAACCCGGTTTAAAATTCAATGGCTCATCCTCTTGAGATTAATTGGAAATCAATATTCTATTATCGAAAGTCGTCTTACACCCCAACCAGATTCTTAAGACTTGTCCAGACGAACTAAACGTGGTGAACGCCATTTTGTGAAGCGAGTGCATCAGCTTGGACGGCGCCATTCGTTCTGCAACGTTGCGAACATTGATGTGTCCTACAGCTGTCGTGATACCACAGAGCTTTTATCGTGACACCACAGAGATGTCGTATGACAACTTTATTATTAGACTGCGGATGTTCATGCACTTTCCAATTTCTCTGGACAAATTTTAAGAAAGCGAAATTAAATACAATCCTGTTTTCAATGGGGAAAGTCTTTGTAGATCTAAAACATATCAAAATTCTATTGAATTTGATATTCCAGCTTTTTTTGACATTTTCATAAGCCATCTACGAAGAATATTCTACAATTAGAATAAAGAAAAACAAATGTTATTTAAAGTTCGGTTAGTAAAGCTTTATTACAATGTTATAAAGAGATGAAATTGAATTTGGTAACAGCGGATTTTACTTCGTCGAGTATCTAACAGGTGTTGTGGTAAAAGTGACACTGATATTGAATCTCTCCAAGAAACTTCAATTTCATTTGTTTGTAACTTTGTAACGAAGGTTTCTATCAGAACTTCAAATAACATTTTTTGAAAATAAAATACAGGAAAAACCCTGTATACATATGAGAAAAATCTCGAAACAGAAAAATTTGGTACACGGGTAGCCGTTAGCCCAAAAAGGGTGAACGAATGTGTTACGATCCTGGAATCCTTCAGGATCGAATGTTAAAATTAAATTAGTGCACGAATATGTTTTTATCCCGGAAATCCTTCTGGATTAATTGCTAAATTTAAATTAATGTTATTTTTCTGTAGCCTTTAACGATATGAAAACATATCTGAAATTAATTTCAGTTGCGTCACGCAAAATACGGAACGGTGATCGTTAGAAATACATATATGACGCTGGTAGCGAACGGTGGTATTAACATAGGTTCTCCACACTCGTGTTTCAAAAATGGTGTCAAGTGTAAAATCTTTCCCGTTCGAATAATTATGAGCGCTATTGTAAATGCGTAAAATCCACAACCCTGGCATTTACACCGACGCGACGACAGACTTTTTCCATTTCATAGCCCGGAAGTGGTGTCGAAATCATTTCTCGCCGCGCACAAGAAAATAATGAACAGTATTTACTTTTGCATTTTTCTCTCCAGTATCATTGACCACTTTGATTATTTCCGTTATTTATAATAATATAAAAAATGATATAAACGAATTTTAATTGACATCTCCAGTTTTTATGATTTCCCAACAAGTTTGAACTGTATCTTTTGCTATAAATGCATATAGATCCGCAGTCTAAATATTATATTCGATATTAATTAATATATTTTCGAAAGCCACTTTTAAAACATAGGGAGGGTCAGTATCTTTGACCACTTTGATTATTTCCGTTATTTATAATAATATAACCGAATTTTAATTGACATTTTGAGTTTTTATGATTTCCCAACAAGTTTGAACTTCATCTTTTGCTATATATGCATACAGATGCAGTCTAAATATTAGAAATAACAGAAATATTTAAAGTGGTTAATGTGATTGTCCCACGTTGGAGAAATTGAGAAATCTGGTCGAAAACATTTCGCTGCCACCGCTGTTATGTTGCGCTGTATGAACGCATTTCCACGAGCTTTCCCGGTTTCATAAAATTATCAGAATCCATCGCGTGCATGCCTATAGTACACCTCTTTTCACTATACCTGTATCCGGAGTTTCATTAACGATCGATATTCACCACCGAAATACTGCGCCACGAATCTCGTCCTTCCTCGAACGGAAAACCTGGAATAACCGGGACACGATCTCCGAACATATCTCATGCTTACACATGATTCGATTATGCGAGTCGCGTGCATTCGCGTGTAAGTAATTTATTGGAACTCCCGATGTATAAGATGTTCGCATTTATGGTGGAAATATGGGATTCACGTGGACCCCATAGAAATTCTTTTTCGACGGGTGATCGCGACGCGGTGCACGATCGTAAAACCTGATCTACCCTGCACCGCTTTATCATACACCGGTTTTGCTTTTGTCTTCCACCAGCGAATACAGGTTGTCACGATAAGCCCTGAATCTCGTTCAGTGTTCTATAACGCGATGAATCTCCCTTTGTACGTGGCTGAAAAGTACAAATTATGGACAGAAATTATGACACCGGGTATTCACCGTGTCCCATGGAAAATGAGTGACAGAGATTTCCCCGATGTAGTTTTCACTGACAACATTTTATCGACTCCGGATTTGACCGACAACGACATTGTCCGACAATGATTTTGACCGCCAACGATTTTGACAGACAACGATTTTGACCGACAACGGATTTAACCGCCAACGATTTTGACAGACAACGAATTTAACCGACAACGCCTTTAACCGCCAACGATTTTGACAGACAACGATTTTGACCGACAACGAATTTAACCGACAACGGATTTAACCGACAACGGATTTAACCGACAACGCCTTTAACCGACAACGCCTTTAACCGACAACGTCTTTAACCGACAACGATTTTAGATTCGTTGACGGTCAAATTTGTTGTCGATCAAAACTGCTGTCGGTTAAAGGCGTCGTCGGCCAAAGTAGTTGTCGGTCAAACTCGTGTCGGTCAAAAGCTTTATCGGTTAAAGGCGTGGTCGGTCAAAGGCGTGGTAGGTAAAACACGTGTCGGTCAAACCCGTGTCTGTCAAAATCGTTGTCGGTCAAATTAGAAGAACATGAAAATTAATTTCGTTTCATATAATTCGTTCTATCCGTTAATCGTTCTCGTTGCGAAATTAATTATCCAATTCGAAAGACTGACTGGTTCAGCAATGAGTATGCAGATTAAGCGGAAGAAAAACGTATATTTCCCACGCGAAACAGGAGAATAATTCAGCGACCTTTTTTATAACTGAAATTTCCCATGCATACCGAATGACCCAAAATTTAAATTCCCTTCCTCTTCGACGATAGGATGTACGTAGTGAGTGATGCGAAGATACATAGACGGTACTCTGACGTTGAAGCGTTGAAGAATTCACGGAATTTCCACATGCATTCCAGCCGGTATTAATTCCAAAGAACAATCACGCATTCCTGTCCACTTTGCACCAACTGGAACAGCAAATGAATACATGATATGTTTGCCGCGCTCGAAAAAAGATCAGTTTCGGCTTCTTTGTGGCCGGAGAAAAATGTTCGAGGCGTGTCGCGGCGAACGAACGCCGGTAATTCGATTTTCGGCGACAGCTTCAAAGAGGAACTGCCGCGAAAGAGAGCGAGAGAGCAGTAATTCACCACGACCTCGTGCACAGTAATTGCGGTGTACAGGTGTACTTCGTTATCGTCCCGATGCTTACGGAATTCAAACTTTGTCCCGATTCCACTGAACATCGTCGCCGGAACCTGTGACATCGTATTACTGTGGAATAGTTTACTGGAATCGTTATGTTACTGTCGCTGTCGACCCGCTGAATTAACTCTGGTATGATTGTGGCTGGCTGATCCCTGACTTATAATCTTGGGATTTCGACGTTCCACCAAGCACAAACGCAAGCTTGGTAGTTTGCTCGAGGAAAATACAAATGTTTTTGCATTAATCCGCACACATGCCTCGGAAATATTTGCTCCCATCAAACACCCTTCCGTAATTTTCATCCATTTTTGTTTTACATTTTAATTTCGTCAATTTAATTAATCGTCACTTGCCCTGCGATTTATTTTACGGTGTCAGTGATTAGAACTTTTTGCAATAATTAACGAGAAAAATTTTAACAGTGGTGATTGAAATATTAATATATAAATCAAAGTATCTAATTAATCATTTCGGCAATAACAAATGATAAAATGTTTAAAGAGGTTTGCAATAGTAATAATTACGATAATAGTAGATAGTAATAATAGGTAACAAATTAAATATTTATAGAGGCAGTTTGAATTGTTCTTATAAATTATATGCTTCGGAATGATATAGTGTACGAATTTCCTATCGAATCATTGATAGGTATTACTGAATTAATATTATGCACATGTGAACCGGTCAATGGGAACGATTACCTAACACTCAAATGTACGAGGACAATCGTGAATAGGAACGATTAGGCACTTCATCGGAATTACAGCATGATTATACTATTACATTAGTGCTTTGCCTGTCGGACATGGCTGATCGTCATTACAATAAACGATTATTGGCTACTTGGAACTGATCGCGTCTGTTAGTGGATTGTTTCATGGTATGCAGAAGCTTGCATTGTTTATAAGAAAACTGAGGAAAAGTAATTTCGTTGAATGAAGCTTGGAAAATGGTTTTCTTAGTTCACTGTTTCAGTTTACATTAAACACATCATCGGGATCAAAGTTTTTAAAATAAGATTATTATGTTCCCCAGAAATTTATATAATTTTAATTATTTAATTATTTGAAGTACATTTAAACATATCTCTTTTGTCTTTATATTTTCAATTTCAAGTGTAATTATTACTGCTGAAAATAATGGTTCGAATTCAATACATTTATAAGTGTAAATTTTTTACCTGTTTCGTGTTTCGAAATTCTTGAAATATTTTATTTTGAGGTTCAGATTGTTAAAATAGAAATACTTCATTTTCGAAGTTGTATATCTTCTTCAAGATACCATTTTCTTTAAGCAACATCAACCCTTGTTCAGCAGAAATAGATCTCAATACAAATCTGAAATGCTTAATAAAAAAAGAAAAAAAAATAGTTCTAATAATGGTGACACAAAGCTTTTCCTTTTTATTTACACCTGCGCCATTTGCATGTTCCACTGGGCGGCTTTTACTTCTCCAGTACAAAACATGTCGCGCTGCAAACATAAATCAGTGAGTTTAAAGCGAGCCGTAAAGAAGTTTATAGGTTCTGTCGGTTTCAAAGTGGTTCTTTCATTTTTACGCGTGCCATAGAATCGCGATTTACGAGTGGTGCGCGTGGTGTCAAGTGCGTCCCGTTCGCAGTTAAGTCTAATTCGCGAAAATTGGACAGGTGGCAGCAAGTTATTAGAAGGTCTCGGTTATACGCGGAACAAATTGAAACAGGTCTAATTAAAACGTCAAAATTCAAAATACGATTTGCGGGAACGATGGGGCAAAATTGGAAATGTCTGCGAGCGCGACTGACGATGTTAACTGGACGGACGTTTCGTCGATGCGTGCCAACGTTTTCCGTCGGTGGATCAAATTGAGCCGAAGGAACACGATACAATCATGGAACGTGTGCTTTTGCTCTTCGTGCAGTCGGTCCTCGTTTCCGAACTGTATTGGCATCTGTAAACGATTGTTGATTAATTACCCTTGACGCAAAACTTATCGATCTTCACACGGTACGCGTTTATCCGGGTAATTGTTATGATTGCAATCTATCTATAATTGATTTACGGCATTACTGCATATTGACGATTGGTTCAGTTAATAAATTACAGACTGCGACTAAAATGTCACATTATTGTGTCAAACAAAGTACTTTCCCAGTCGATAGGTCATTTAATTTATTTTTATTTTTATAAGAGACAACTGCGATTGCAATTATGCAATTATATAAAATTACAACTTTTTTATTTGGGCTTGTATTAAAAAATTTATTTAATATATATTTTTCATACATTCAGATAAGTTATATATATACATATACTTATTATATATACATTAATATAATATTAATTAATTATATATTATTATATATATTAATTAATTGATGAGTTATGAATGATTAAACAGTTTCACAAGTTTCAGCCTTACAATTGTGGCCTAAAGCTTGAAATCAACAAGATATTGATGAATCAAGTCAAACGAAGTGATTGATTACTGGTGCATACATATAGGAGATTATTCGTATCGATTGCAGTCTTCAAAACTCTAATTTTGGCCTCCGTACGAAACGCCCTTGCCTCCCGAGTGCTTTGTTGCTCACGGAGTTTTGAAATCTTGATGTGCTCAGCGTCTTCTTTTTTTGGTATGTTAATGAGCATTCGGGCCAGTATTCACTCCAATAACTTCAAGCATCTCCGAAAGTATTGGTATTCAATATACCCACGACGATGTGAATGGGTTCCACCGTAATGCTCTGTCACTCGGAATAATTTCTACGATAATCTTCCTCGTTAATTGATTTTGAATTTCACTGTTCGAATCGTCAGCGTTTTTCTCTAATATTTTAGGCTGACCCGAAAAATGCATTTATGTGCATTTCTATTTTTAGATAACGCTGGCATACGCAAACAATGCAATCATTTGTTTGTTAATGGTTTATTATTTTTCAAGCTTTTTCTTACTTTAACCACGCTATGTGTCTCCTTAAAAAATTTTAATTTGTATTTGAGCACCACTTTGTAGACTAGACTTACGTGATTCACGTATTATACATAATTATAAATACATTTATGACAAAAAGGAATAGCTTTATAAAAAGAAGACCATTAGAACAATTTAAAAATATAATTACTAGAACGATGTACGATCTACTATTTTATTGACACTTTAGCAAAATTTTCAACTAGAAAAACGGAATTGCTACACTGAAATTTCTTTGTATAACTAAGGAATTATTGAACAATTTAGCTTAGAATAGACTTCGAAATTACATTACGCTATGAAGTGGTTTAATAAAGGCTCGAGTTATTGATATAGTTATTACGCCCGTGAATTCACGACTACAGTAATATATTGTCGACTTTGAGGGATAAAAGCGATTCCGTTGTACGGTTCACATAAAATAACCCGCACCAGAACGCCTAATACAGCATACACATAATGGAAGCCCGAGCAGTGAAAAGATAAAAGCATTTCACAACACTTGCCAACGATATGAATAGCTAACGTTTACTGTGAAATAGGAGTGTGTACTCAGATATTCCGCTTCGTTAAACATATACTGGTTGCTGTTTTAATAAGCTATTAAGTGCTGATGCAAATTGCCCGAGCGAAATGTTTCTGTTATGTGGATCATCGTTAGATTATCCTTTCATTGAAATCGCGCTCTAGACTGGCGCAAGAATTTGCTGTGACGGGATATGAACGTATAGTAGCACAATACAATACCACAGGAAACGCCTCAAGGTTTTATTAATGTCATCGCGTAAAAATATTCAGGTAACACTTGCATAGTGGCACAAAATATTGTATACACATTCATTTATTACGAGACTACAGATGATTATGCAATTTGCAATTTTTTAAGGAAAATTTCAAGGAAGTGGAAACAAACGAAATCTTATTTTCAGTGATAGTAGCCTTTATAGATCTGAAATAAGTAAAAATCGTAATAAATTCTGTGGTATTTTATTATACATTTTATTATACATTTTATTATACATATATATATATTTTATTATATATATTTTATTATATATATTTTATTATATATTGTATATATTCTAGAATTTTTTGAAAATCTTCAAAAGCCATAATCGCATTGAATTCTGTGGTATTTTATATTCCAGAATTTTTTGAAACTCTTCAAAAGCCATAATCGTATTAAATTCTGTGGTATTTTATATTCCAGAATTTTTTGAAAACGACACGATTTTAATATGATCCAGGAAGGACGGGGATAGTTTATCTATATTGTTCTAGACTCTGCACGCTGTCCAGTCGGTATTAGAAACCGTCGCCAACCCCTCGCATGTTTGTCCAACTTTGTGTGGGTAGTTTTATAGAAGAAAATGGATTATTATCCCCTGGCTTCATATTTCACTGTATTTCAGAGCGAACGTAAAGTGAAGAGCACGTACGTGAGAACGTGTGTTACAGTGCACAGTATCTCAACCTTTTTTAATTTACACCCTCCTTTTTTAAGCGCAGAGCAACCGGAGCTAGGGGAGAATGATAAATATCAGAAAACATTATTTCTCATGTTCCAAATAATTTTATAAAATTATTTATTAGACTGATCTATCATATTACAAGTAGTTTTATACATCAAGTAATTTTTAATTGTTAAATAAATATACATCAAGTTACTATAGTAATTTTTAACAATTAAAATGCTATAAATGCTGGTTATTTATGGTGGACTATGCAGATCAAAATTAATGAACGACATTTACTTGTTTTGAATGGCTATAACTATAGGTAGCATATCAGCTACAGTATATCAATTAGTAATGAAGGTGCATTTACTTTAGGTATACATAGGTGACACTATCGATCGCCATGAAAATTCATTAGTAATGAAGATTACCGTGAAATTCAGTCACCGACGAATTTCATGCTCATCTATAAATCAAGCTTGCAATTATCAAGTATGCCACATGACACAAATTTTATATAGAACAATAAAAATAAAATAAAATAATTTCTCGAGTTATAATATATTTTAACAAGTGTATCAATTTATTTTCTACATGATGATAGCAGTGAACATACACACTCCCGCTCATAAGTCTGAGAACAGTGATCATATTTCTATTCAACTGTGTAAAAATGAAATCGTTGAAGGATGCGAACAAATTTTTCATTATGTAAATGTTTACATGTCAAGGAAAGGAAGAAGTAAAAAATATTTATATTTTCTTTCTTTTTTTATTCTTGGTATCCACAGGATCAATTTTTTCATATTTCCTGTTGTAATTTTTAATCAGTTATTCCATTGAAGTGTTTTGGATCATTGTTATTATATTTACATTATGTATTCTATCGTCTACTAAAAAGTTGCAAAAACACGCTAGTCAAATCCTAGAATATGAGAAAATACGAAGCACCTTGCTCATAAACGTATCGTCGAAAGTGAAAAGGAAGTAGGGAGGGTAAGCAAAGGGGCAAAGTTTCTGCGACAGGCAACAAAAGATCCCGTATTGAATCCTATCCGTCGTATTCTCGCAAGCCTACCGTTTTGTGCGAATTCACCAGGCATGTGTTCCCTTTATTACAATCAGCGGTTGTTCCCATAGTTGCATCGCCACGGAAAAGTTTCTTCCGACTGTGCCACGCTCTACCTAGCTGGCATTAATATGCGCACAGAAGAAAAAGTAGTTCTATGAGAACTGAAGAGAAAAAGGGGGAGTTGCGGGAAGATCAAAAGCAGAAGCTGAAAGGACGAAAAAAAGAGGAGCTGAAAAACGGGGAGGAGGATGGAGGAAACGAAAGCTCAGAAGTTAGCTGACCAAGGAAGGAACAAAAACGGAAGATTGACAAAACTAGAATGATAAAGTGGAAGATTTGGCGATAATGGCATAATTTCGAGAACAAAGGGAGGGAAACGGTAAAACGATAGAATTGGTTTCGTCACTTTTATGAATTTCTTTTATGTATTTATATGTATTATGTATTTATATTAGAAATTTATGTATTTATGATAACAATGAGTGGGTGTAATTTGAAACAGTGAAAATCAATTTCTATTTCACTCCAGTTTGTTGCAATTCATGTAGAAAACTTTTATTTTCCATGAATAACTTTTCTATGAATGGATCAAACGATTTCAATTTCTTTGTAAGGCTAGAAAAATTATTTTAGCAAATGACGTCTAACAAATCTGTTGAAAAAATGCATTTTTATTGTGAAAAACAATAGTAAAAATAGATTTTTACGACTACTATAGCTGGGCTAATAACGAAAATTTAAAAGATATAGTTTGTGAGCTCGTCTAAATTATTATATACGTTCTGAAAATTTTATTGAAATTAAAAATTTCATGGAAATAATACAAATTATTTCTCGTAAACGAAAAAATAGGACTTTTTGTATCATTGAAAAATGAGAACGCTATTATTATATTATTATTATTAGCAACGGCATTATAATATAGAGGGTAAAAAGGTACCAAAAACGGTAAAAAGGTATAAAAATGATTACGAGTATGAATAGACATAGCGAATCAACAAAATACTCTTGTACAATTTGCCTCGAAAGATCCATAAAAGTTAAGATTGCTCAAAGACTTCTTGTTGTTCGTTCGCGCCGCAACGGCTGAATGAAAACAGCAATTTCCAGCAAATTAGAACACGAAGAATGAGGAACCGAGAAAAAGAAGTGGAAGTTCACGGAAAAAGCTGGAACTACGCAAGGTAAACAGAAGGGAAACCGGATTGCAAAGAGTGAAAAACGCGAAAGTGGTAAGACATACGAAAGAAAAAGAACAAGGGAATGAAAAATATAAGAAAAAAACTGGGCACAATGGTCTTCCCCTTCGGCGAGGGAAGGTTTCCTTTCCAGTCGGCAATTATTACGACAGAATGTTCGTCCTCCATTATCGAGTTGCCATTTTTCGTTATCGACTCTAATCGAGTGAACCAGCTGAATTTTGGAGTCCCTCCGTATTTTATCGCGTTACCGGCTCCCTCGATTCACTGCTACGAATAATTCTTCCACATTCTTTGCCCGGTTCCTCGATCGAAGCGTGCCTAGACGGTCGTTCCGAAAACTTATTGCGCATTTTAGAAACGGAATGACGTTTGCTAATCCCACGGGCTACTTCTGGGAGTTCGTTTTATAGATGCAGTCGCTGAAAACTGCACGTACACGATAGACCAGTTGCACCCCAGCGAGCATGCACTTGGAAACTCTCTAAAGTACACGATAATCCGTAGTTAACTTGGCGCGTCGCGACGCCTGATCACAGTTATACTGTCACTACTGAATTCGTAAATATTTGGAACAAAATTTCTATTGAATTCTTATTCAATTAAGTTTAAGTTTAAATTAAAAATTTAGCTTATATAAGTTTACGTTTAAGTTAGAATAAGGTAGATTTAAAGAGGTGTAAAAGGGTGCGAAAGGGGAAGAAAAAAGGGGTTTAATTACTAATTAATTATTTAGAAAAGGGGCATTTTTATTTATTTATGTGTATATATACATAAAGCCGGAGGAAATATTTGACTTTCGAGTTAAAATCACTCCGAGTACAAAGGGTGAAGAGAGAAGATTTCGAAAGTAAGGGAGCGTGGTGTGCCTTCTGCAAAGAGATTAATAATTATAAATTCATCAAGTTAATGAAAAATGAAAATCAATTTTACAACACTCGACTAAGTTTCAATCTTGGTTATAAAATATTCAAGAATACAAAATAAAACGGAATATTAATTAAAATTGAAAAGACAGCGTTGCTGCACGTCTGTACAAGATGGATTTTCCTGTGCAACTAAATCCTAGATATATACGTAAAATATACGATGCGCCTAAGTTGTACAAGCTGCTCAAGATTGCTGCATAGCAAAGTTAAAGCGCACTACATAGAGTTTATGTCCACGGTCGTGTCCAACAAAGTTTCTACCGGAACATGATTCGTAAACTCTAAGTCTTGAGAACGTCGACATTCTTATCTTATATGGTACTACGAAACAGTATATTGTTGCATAATATTTGTTGCACTTGTAGCTTAATGTAGCCTTGATGCATGCATTAATGGTTTTAGACTGTAGCAAATAGCAAATAAATATATCTCTATGTCTGCAAATAATACTATAAATTATATTATATATAATGCCTACATCTATATATCTGCAAATAAATATAACTCCCAATGATTTTTATAACAGTGAACGGATATTTAAAATTCTCTCTGCGTGCCTGTCGATCTTCATAATCTCTAATCCATTAATATTCACAACTTCATCTTCTTTCCTATATTTACGTCGAGAAATACTATTAGAATCCTGACCCAATTCAGCCAGTCCCCTTTTTGATTTCACCAAAGCAGTGAATTTTGTAGTATGTGGTTACATTTTATTTAAATTCTAACTACGTATACACAATATTGAAAATATAACAAAGAAACTCTATTAATTTTCTGAATATTGCACCAGAGATTGAAGTTCCAGAAAAACCACATTACATTTAATTAATTCGGTCCCTCTTAGGTAAATTACAGTCATTCCTGGACAGTAGATCTTCATCTACTTATAGTCTTTATCTACTGTCTAGAAATCACCGTAATTTACGTAAGAGGGACTGAATTAATTAAGTGGAATGTGGTTTTTCTAAAAATTCAAAGTCTGATGCAATAGTCTTAAAAAAATTGGCTATAACTTTTTATCAGGATATTTAATATATTTTATTAGGTATAAATTTCCTCCACCTAGGAAAGAAAGATTAACGCCTTATCACAGGCCCTGTTGTGGATTAAGCGGACAGCACAGTATACGACATGGTCAACAAACGTCTCGTTGAACAATAAATCTATGCAACAATTGCTGCCCATAATGAATGCTCCTGTATGAATCGCATCCCGTAGCGAGTGCACTAAAGTTTACTGTACAGGAAGTGTTGCCCGCAGGATACCTTTGTGCTTCATCAGTACCGAGGAAACGGAATATGTACTCGTAGATTGATATTGCGGTCTGTGCACGGGACCCACAGAGGAAAAACCATTGCCAAAGTAATGCCATGCTGCAGTTTCTGTAGAGATAACAAGTTGACTAGTGGGCTGACACAATGGTAAGAGAAGTACTCCACTCGGCCTAGCCCACCTTTGTGCGCTTTGTTCATCGGGCAATCCGATTTGTTCATGTGACCGTTTCAGCCAATTACAAAAATACTCGTGACAGGAGGTAGTTGTCATTAGATTCTAAACAGTGATGAAGCTATTGAACGCCAATCAGACCCGCATTCCTTTGCCTAATCAACTTGTCATCTTTGCACAGCACTATGGTTGCCTGGATGGAGGCTGTTTCTAGGTCAAGCGTTAAAGGGTTATTCTAATGCGTTAGTATGGCGAAGTTAATTCTTCTGCTGTTTTTTGAAGAATAAGGATTGGTGAATATGCCTTTGAAATTCTATTATTCTCTCTTTTTTCTATTTATTTACTGTCGAATTATAGGTTTTGCACTCCAAATTCGTCCTTTTGCGTATTGAACCTTGTGGGAGTCAATTTTACTCTTTTGTAAATCGATTTCATCCATTTTAAGAATATTTACAATTAATTGTTTATTTGTTTCGATTAAATTGTATATTTATTTGGACACACACGTGAACGGTGTCATTACTGCGAGGGAATCATATAAGAGTTAATAATCAATATGCTTTGATAAATATACATGTGTACTTTCATTTTCAATCAATATTATGTACATATATACACACAGTTTTCATATATTACAAAGCTAATGAACTGGTAATTACTTTTAAATATTTGTGATCTTGAGTTGATATTTCGATGCAGATTAGTTGATATTGTTTGGAGGATGGTCTCAAGATGATGGTCGCTACATTGAAAGTATTCGATGCACATCTTTGCAATACAAAATTAAATTTCTTAACAGTTAATTTACATTTCATTTGATTTTTGTTTAAACTTAAAAATATAGTAAAAGATTGAAATTGCTTGTAAAAGGGTGAAATTGATTCACGAAAAGGTGAATTGATTTGTATAAGGTTGAATGTATGTAACCACTTAAATAAAGAGGGAGAGAGAGGAAGGAGGGAGTGGAGAGTAGTTGTATCCTGCCTGGTCAGGCAGTGACGTGAATGGAATATCGTAGTTACTCGAAGTAGTCGAGTAGCATTCTACGTAGATGGTAGAGTTTGAGAAAGGCCTCGTATCTACCAGTGTAGATGTATTACGGACCTGTAATTCCTCGTCTACTGGCATGCTAGAGCTGCTACGTTCTGTACTGCATTAGCTTTGTGTGAACTGATCAGACCCTTTGCCTACAGGAGCAACTTAGATGCATGTACATACATATAGTCTGGAAGATCGCGATACTCATCGAACAAACTCCTACGGAGCTTTCACACGGACACACGAATCGCAAATGTATCGCGAATAACGAACCACATACACGTTTATGGAATACACGAGAAATGATCAGCGCAAGAACATTTCACTCCTATATTCGTTACCTTGAACAGTTGTGAACTTATACCGACAATGAGCCAGGATAATAATTATTGTATTGTACGTGATAATTATTTTGTGACGTAACTGTACGGACACATCTCTATATTCGTTAATTCACAAAATTGTTTTCAACTTTCAAAAAGTTGTGCTCTTGTAACGTTCCAGGATAATTATCGCATTCTACGTGATCATTATAACATATAAAATAATTATTGAGTCATATTAATGCTTCGTTATGCAGAAATCAATTGCGAGAAATACTGCAGTGGAAAGATAATATACTGCGCCAAATGAAGACTCAAGATAGAAACTGAACAAAATTGAAAGTCAAAGTAGATTTCAATTTATTTTCCATTTACTAGTATCGTCAAACAAAGGCTTAGTGACTGACTATTTTAGGGGATTTCTAAAAGATTTTTAAAGGTATTGTTTTGCACTGAATGCCAATAAAAATTTTCGTGGATACCGCTGGACCTGCCAGAGCCTTCAGTAAATAGAAGCAACACGATCGTACAATATTTCATAAAGAAATTAAATCAAATGGATTCGCAGTTCATATGAAGGAATGGGTGTTACATAACACATTACAATTCTTGGCACCCTACGCCGACCGCCTTCAAAGTCCAGACATAAATCCAATTGAACACCTACGTGCGAAAATGGGAAAAAGATCAAGAACTCGGTAAATAAAGAACACAGAAATGAAACGTTGAAAAGTAAGCTTATAGGCATCTGGACGACTACAGAAAAACAATATGAAGAATAGTTTACTTAAAATTGGATTCGTGCAATGTCGAATATATTTGAAAAAACCATAAAGAGCATGTTCTATACAAATGGTAATGTAGGATTAAACGGTCATGTTTGTTCTCGAATGTTAGAGCACATATAAATCCTTCGATATGAGAAAGAAGAATTGTCGTTTCGAAATAACAGTCGGCTTGTACGTATGGGATCCTTTGTTCGAGCGTTCGTGTTGATTGCTCGTAAACCTTTGTAGAATTGTTCAATCGTCAATTTCACGATGTGCATGTCGCGGGATCAATGACCGACAAAGAAAATTTCCCGACCGACGACGATTGGCCACTATTTCCTCTTGATGGTGGAAACCGATAATTCCTTTAGATCTGTTCCACTGTGTTCACATTTTTAGATATATACGTATTCAGACTTCAAATTAGATTAGAAACAATTTATATATTTATTATTTATTGCTTTGGACCAAGTACTTTATTTTAGAATTAATATATTTATTTATTATTGCTTTAAACCAAGTGGTTTATTTAAGAATTTCTATCATTCTTAGTCATTTTATTTAATTGTTTTAACTTAATCGTTCATTTAATTATTTTTCGAAAACAAATTAAAAGAATAGTCGGTACAAAGAATTGTCTTCAGTAAAAGATTAAGTAACTTATGTATAAAGCTAATTATACATCGTTACCGAGCACGAAACGGAGCCTATCATAATTTATGCCATTTGTAAGATACAGATTCAAAGAATTGTCGGTGAAAAGAATTGTCTTAGGTCTCGCACTGAATTGTCTTTCACAAAGGACAATCGTTCTTTGACAATGCAGAATTCCCTGATGCTTAGATTAGCGCAACTCCCCCGTATAATATTTAATTAATTGTAGCTATCGAACAGAAGAGGGAGGTATTAAAATTTTTCACGGTTGCATTTCTAATTTCAGCAGTAGTGGTTTCGTATTTAATAAGTAATTATTAAACTGTTTAATAGACTGCGGCTCTTGAAAATTTACAAGAAATTCTAGTAAAAATTTATAAAAGTCGTTGATCTTTAAAATGGGCAATATTGTTCGTGAACCGTAACGACTTTGCGTAACAAAGGGTTATTCCGAATGCTAAAATGATTCTCAAATAGTCCCGTTTGTACAAAAGAAACATCTGCTCATGCTGTTTTCTTTGCTCGTTAAATTATGTTATCTTTATTCCAACGAGGAAATCGATTTGGCAAAGTTCCTTCTTATCGACGTCTTTTTATTATCGATTACCCTCTTGGACCCGGAGGCCAATGCACTCGTTTATTTTCGTCGCGTGCACATCGTTCGGACCATTACGAAAACTTCGAGTTTCTCCAGACATCTCGTTTTTTTCACCATTAGAAAATATCTGCACGCAATTACACCATTAATAATCAGTATCGCCTCATTTAGAATTAGTAGAAGAAGAAACAATTTTTACTTGAACAATTTTAAATGAATGCCTTTAACCGACAACGAATCTAAAATCGTTGTCAGTCAAAATCGTGTCGGTCAAAATCACTGTTGGTCAAACTAGTGTCGGCCAAAGTAATTGTCGGTCAAATCTGGAGTCAGTGAAAAACGTGTCGGGGAAACTTGTGTCGGTGATTTCCATGGAACCCATACTTTTTGTTAGTTTGCTCTGTGTAAGTTCATATTATCATCTAATAATTTTTTTTTATTTAATGCAATTAAAATCTCAAGGTAGAGATTATTTTGCCGTACATTATGTCATCCAATAGTGATTTTAAATATCGTGTGACACAAACAATTTAAACGAAATTTAAACAATCTAAGCAAAGAATTTTCGATACCTTTCTCGATACGATAAACAGTTAGAGAAGCAATCTTTTGAAACTGTTACGGTGAACTGGTAGAGTATACGAAATAACGCGAACATTAAATTAGAATTTATTTCAGTTGGAAGTATGTTTCGTTTGCCGTCCCGACATAAAATGATTATTTATCGTGGCGTCGCGTAGGTATCGTTCGCGAGAAAATAACCCCATCCATCGAGCGAAATCAGTATCGGAACGCGTTCCAAAATCACCTCGTTCCGTTCTCGGTTTTGTATTAGAATAAAACCCCGTATCGTTGCTGTGTATTGCCAAAACCATTTTGGCAAGCGCCGCGTACCTCGAGTTTCCGTGGCGTTATCGATTCCACCCTCGCGGAGTTGGCTGTCCAATTAGGTGACAGTTAGTTCTCCTTAGAAATACATCAGACTTCAGAAACTTGCCTCTCCGAGACATAGCGGATTGAATATCGTATCATCGTTGAATGTAAATATTACATTTTGCAAATCCTAATAGCCTTCAGGCTATTTGACTTTACTTGAAGTTCCGGAAAATATGGATACTTCTTAATCGTGTTTCCGAAATGCGTGCCTAATAAAAATATTATTTTTTTAATTTAAATAGCAATTTCAATTAAACTAGCCATTTGAACCAGTTGTTCAAATTAATATTAAGATATGAATTTAATAATATGATTATTTTCTTAAAAGCTGTCTTGTACGGAACTAGATAATTAAATTGAATAAACAAAATATATATTCAATGTATATATTCAATATATAATGTATATTATGTAATATACAATATATAATATACATTATTATATTATTATATTACATTAATATACATATATATTCAAAATATATATGTTCATATATTCAATATCGTATAGGAATGTTTCGCAATAAGATTGGTTTAGAATGAACACAACGGGAAGAGAAAAATTGATATATTTTTTCTCGGAGACGTTCCGGAACGTCAATAAAGACTGTTGTGCATAGCTATGGCATGTACACGAGTACGCGTGCCGTTATAGTATCCTGCTTCCGAACGGTCTGCCTTTTTCACGTCGAAACTTACTTCTTTCTAGTGTGACGTGTTTGAGAGGTCGAATGCAAACTTTCCGTTTGCTATTGAGCCCGTTGAACTCTCCCATCTCTCTTTAATAATCTACGAACAGGACAAAAAACTTTCAGGGAAGTTCTCTCAGGAAGCTGGAACTTAGACACTTAAAAATTAATTTAATCTCTCGTCAATGAACACGTACCGAGTACCACCTAATGGGAATTATTTGCATTAAAACAAATAAGTAGATAACGAAGAAGTTTTTTAATAGAACTCCCGAATGCAAAGCGAGAATTCGTTTCACAAATTGTAGAACACTGTATCCGAATACAGGATGTTTTCGAGAAAACAAGTAGGAAGTAGTATTTGTAGATCATGGATCAGCCAATTCCTATTCTATTTTTCTTAAGCTATTTTAACTAGAAAATTAAACATTTCTTTCGACCTGGAATAACTCTATACTATGTTCACTGTTAATATTTATTTAGCAATATTAAAGGAACAGATTCCGAAAGAAACTTTTGGGATAACGTAATAATTTTTGAGATGAGTTCGACACCCTCCATCTTGTACTATAAATGTTGTGAACAAAGATACTGCCCATTGTCTTTACCTTCGGCATGGACATGTGAGCAGAATCTTGACAGACCAACCACGTAAATCAAGCTTTTGTGGATTCAACGAACAAATGGCTACAGAAACCCATTCAGTGACGCGATCGCCTTTCTTTTAACCATGTTTGTTCTGTTTTTGACGAAGGACAGTTTTCTTTTGTTTCTTCCTGTTCCGTTGAATGTCTAGTCATTTTTCGCAGGAAGTCGAGTGTTTGTCAACCTAACCCATATACCGTCTCAATTCTACTAATGTAATATCGGTAATAACTAGACAGCGAAAAATAAGTAATTTTCAGATGATGATAATGATAAAAAAAATCAGATGATGAATGACAATAATAATAGTTTTCAGCAATAGTATTGTGTTGTAGTCGCTATCAACTTCAACGTGTTTTTGATTCCATTTCACTAACTTTTCACGTGAATCGTGAAAAAATTCCTTCGTCTGTAATTTGAACCATTCGATGACAGTTCAAGAGCAGCAATTTCGCTGGGAAATTTTCGACCGCCCGTCCTAACCTTGACATGGCGCCCAGTGATCACCGCTTTTTGTTGCATTTCAAGCAAGGGCTTCCGTCGGACGAACTTGAAAATAACAAAAAATAGAGAAAAGTGTTATCAGGTGGTTTGAAGTATAGAATTAAAAAAAAATAATACAAACGATAATGCAATTCGTTTTAATATTCTTTAGTTTTATTTTTGTTTCAAAACAAATCGAACTTCAAAAATCGTTCTCGTATTACATTATGTAAGAAGTCTTCATTTCAGATTATTCTTTGTGTAAAGTTTGATAAATATACATTAAGTGTTTCTTCAATATAAGTCAGTTCTTTTTTCAGTATACTACAATCCAAAATATACAACATGACTGGTTGTCAGATATTTGAAATGATTTCTTTACATTCCGGAAAATCCAAATGTTAAATAGATAAATATTTTTAATGGTACAGATAGCAGAATATATTATGGGATAAAATATAATTAAGGTAACTAAATTTCGTCTGACATTTGTTTCCACTATCCAGCGTATGCAAACGTTGTAAAGGAGCCCATGTTTGCAAAAGAGTATTTAAGATAAGCCCATACCCGGGTTCTTGCATGAAAATTTCTAAACTGATATTATACATTAGATAACAAGATAAGGGTAACCACTTTATGTCAATGTGAGTATCTTTTAAATCAGGTCGACTTTGCATAGCTTGTCGTGAAAGTAATTAATTTCTCCTCGTTAATATACAATAATATTTCTAACAATTCAAGCAACAACGATTTCCTTATTGATAAAATTATAATTATCTAAACAATTTCAACTGGAACCAAATGTTTATTCGATTTTGAATAAAATGGCATTCTACAATAATTAAAAAATCACGTTCCTTTAATTTTTCTTTAGAACATTTTGATTATACCTGGTGCTAAATTATATTGTGAAAAGTATCTGAGAGAACACAGCAAGTACACAGCGTGCTTAAATGATAAAGATTATAAAGTGATTCTATAATGGTAACTCTATCCCACGAGGTTCCAAGATTATTGAATGCAGTCGCTTTCGACGATAGCAAGGAGACCGAACATTTATGTTCCATCGCGAAAGCAGAAAACTCAATTTACTTTCCAGCGTTATATCGCATCGAAAATAGAAAACCCGTTGTCCCCGTTCGTTTTTTCTCCATTTCCTCGCGTGAGAAGTCCTGATAACGCAAAACCACCTCTTCCGTCTAGCGTTCATTCATTAATTCAGTCATTCAGCCATCCAATAACTGAAGTATACTCCTATTAGATTATCCGGGAAACAATACGCAACAAACGTATTGTGTTATAATATAACATTAATGATTTAGAATGCATAATTATTATAATTTGCAGTTCCTCAAGATTTACAGCTACTTTTTGTGGGAAAAAACTAAATTAATTTATTGAAAATTATACTTATCTTCAAATCGAATGAATCAAAGATTCAGATGATTTTTAATTTTTCGAAAATAAAGTCGTTTCGTATCTTAGAAATTACTAAAAATCATTAAGGCGACAATATTATTACCCAAACCTATATACAATATTACCTAATCATTGAAATTCATATTATGTAAAATAAAAGTGAACTCGAAGATATATTTGAACAAAATACCAACCAATAATTTTCGAGTTGAAATAGCTAATGCTGTACGTACACATAACACTGATAAAATGAAAACTAAATAGTTCCCGTTGTGTTAGGAAATCTAAACAGAGCTGATGGAATCGAGTTCGTTCCAGAGCATAGCCCACTTTAGCAAATTAGCTAAACGAACACACAGTTCTGATTGCGAGATTGCCAATTTAAAAAGTAATTTCTTAAGTTTCCATTCAAGTTCATTACGATGAACGCGAAAAGATCGATATAAAACGAGAAAGAGGAGGGAGAGAGAGGGAGGCAAAGAAAACGTTGAGCTTTGCAAGGACAACACCGGAGCTCGTCGACTTGGGCGATCGAATGCATTGCCACGTAAATTAAAACGAAATTCGATGCTCGATGAATTTGTCATTTTTTCTCTACACTGAATATACAACAATTTAAAAAATTTACACATTTCAATAGGAATTTACATTATCGAAAAACTTCATTAAAAAATATTTCAATTAATTATGATCAAATTCCACTATTCCCATGATCAGTAAAAATTACTGCTATTTTATTATTATTATCTCTTCCAGTATCATATTTAATTTTATATAAATTTAAATATTTTTTTATAAATTCTATACAATTTAAATATTTTCTAAATTTATATAAAATTCCTCAAATTTTATATATTATTGTTAAATGAACGCCGTGTGTTCTCAAGGTGTATACTCACTTATTTTGACTCTCACTGTATGTATGCTTTCATGTTGACCTGACCTTAAACTCCATCCGCGGCTGTTCACTACGTGATAGCTGAGAAAAGTCGGCACACGCGAGGAACCAGTGAGCGAACGATTTCGTTTCTTAACTTCTGTTTTCGCCGCGCGGAATAGCGGCGTTTGCATCGTGGATGTCAGAAAACAGTCGATTCGGGAAGTCCGGCAATATCAAACTTTTCCGCCCTCGAAACTTGCGTTCCTCGCGAGAGACACGTCGCGTCGACCGGCCGAACCCGGGACGCGGCCGAGCACAAGAACAGGAAAATCATTGAAAAACTTTCCACGGGAAACTGGAACGAGGCATGATCCTATTCCTCCACGGCTCGGATCCATTAAGTTGTTGCACGTGAAATGGACGATTTTGAACAGTAGCATTAAACAAACATGACTTTCCTCGAATTAAATCAGCCGTTCATTTTGAAAGTGGCCCAAGTTGATTTTCGAGGAACATCAAGTTAGCAATTTCAATATTTACATACGTTATATTTTCATTCTGAAGCAAATTGTAATTAATATATGTCGAAACAAATTTGTTTATCGTACAAGAAAATTATAGTCTTTGAGAATCAGCAGTCTAGTAATATTATATTTTCATTTTTTATCTGGTGCCCATTGAATTTTTAGTATATGAAATATTTTGAATAATTATTGTACATTTTAATAGTTTAGTTTTGGCAGTCCCCCATTCATTAACCAGTGAATGGAGGCAGGTGATTCGTTTAGGACATTATTCTAAAAGTATAAATTTTACTTACTTACGTTTCTTATTTTTTGTTAAAATATGAATTATCAGTTTCCTTTTTACTAACACATTTTATATGTGTATGTAATGTATTATTATATGTAAATTGTGTTTTAAAATAAAATGATGTTCTAAATTCGTTTAACTTGTAGACTGTAGCCAGATAAAAATTGTAAACTCAATTTCTGAGAAACAGTGTATATTGGCTCTCCATCTTTTGCCAGAACACCGACGATATTATCTGCAAATTGCATAGTTGCGTTGGGATTACCAAGGTAGAAAAGTTACAGAGTACATGCTCTTCAAAGTTCAAAAATGCAGTCTCAAGTTCCATGATATGTTCGGAAAGAAATTTGTTTTGCAAAGTATTTTTATTTTGCATAAAGATACGCAGTCTAGTTTAAATAATTGAAGATAACAATTATCCATTCGTGTGCCACAGTTAAAAAAAATATACGATCCCTGCAGAATATTATTTTGTAGTTATCAATTTACTCGATTACATAATATTACAATATTAATTATTTACAATATAATTGCAATATTAACTGTGATTATATGAATTTTCCAACACTTTTTCATCAAAAGGAAAGGTGCTTGTTCATTTAACAAACGATGAAATAAATTACTTCGGCCATTGGTACGTAGGCACCGTGTACGAGAAATTTTTCCTCGATTTTCTTATAAAGAAAATGCTGCTCGCAGCAGTAGAGTATATAAGTATAACGAGAGGAGGCAAGAATCATTCAAGCTTCCCGGACGTAAATTTCCCCTTTGATTTTCTCCTGAAAGGCCTGACTTTCGCGGGCATCTTTATTTAGCCGTCTATTTATACTCTTAAATAATGTTGCTTAAGAATTAGTCGGCTACCGAAATTTCCGGTCGGATTATTTTGGTAAATTGGATTGGGAAGTAAAGTTTCTCGGGGGAACTGTTTTCCTCCTGCAGTCGGTTTCTTTCAGTTTGCCGGAAATCTTTAATCTATTAACTGGAGCGGTCGTTACGAAAGTTTCCCCAATAAAAAATAGACGAATAGAATTATGCGAGTTCGCGAGAAACAACATTCACGAGAATAGGATAGTTCGAAAATAGAAGTTAAACCGGAATGAAGTGATTTCATAACTTTTAATTTAAATTTTGAAAAAAGTCTTTCTTATTGCAACTTTCTTCATTTTCGTTTTACGGTTCATGTCTTAAATAACAATAAACAAAATTTTATATTAATTTTGTCTTTGTGCGAATATGAAATTAATATAATACAGTACTGAAACGTTTAGTAATTGATTAGACAGCAACATATATAATAATGTAAATAATATTTTGAATAATGGTATAGCAATTTTTCGAATGCTAATTGTTAAAGTCGACTTATCCCAACAATTATTGTTGGTTAAATATTATTATTATAGTTAATTTAGTTAATAAATATTATTATAGTTATTTTAAACGTATAGAGATAGCTTTAATTTTTTATACCTATAGTTTTAATACGGAATAATAATATTAGAGGCAATATAAAATCTAGTTAAAGCGTTTCCTTATTTGCGAAGTGATTTTCACTCGAGATGATTTAATCCCTAAACTGTGACTCCTCAGATAAGACGGATTTTCTGGGCAGTACAGGAGTTAGTTCGAGACAATTTAAAACCTCTTAGAAAGATTACTGTGACTGTATACATGTGTATGTGAAAATAATACTACTGTATTATCTAGCAATACTGTATTGTCTAGTGTCTGACATTCAATCTGCATTATGGGTTATTCCACTTAATCGTTTTCACGATAGCTGAAACGATGAATGAGCGAATGGTAGGGACTTCCATTGCATAACGTATTATTATCACGTTTCCAACTATTGTGGGTGCAAACGCATTGAAATCTTGTATAGATTACGTCGACAATGTAACGATGAAACGTTACCGACGAACAACTGATTGCTCGATATAAATCGTTTATTAAAGGTTGCCAACACATGATGAAAACAACAAGGCAAGCATCACTAGAAACTATTTACATAATTTTGTAAAATTAAATTATATAATATAATAATATAATAAACTAAAATATTACCAATCCCGTGGCAATTCCTTTTGAACTAAAAAATTGTTAATATTAAAACTTGGATTTTTTATATTTTGTCATCGAAATCTACAAAATTATATTTTAAAAAGTCATCAACTTTTGTTTATCTCGTATAAATCAATACGCTAGTCTATGAAATTAGAAATGAGTTATTTCTGATTCGATATTCAGTTGAATCAATTCGAGTAATCCTCCCTGATTATGGCAGGAGAAACAAACGTGCAAACGTAATTGATCGAGCAACTAAGTAACGTTTCCAAGGAGAAGCATATTGATTCGGGGAATTCTGTTTTCGAATACGAAAACAGTAGAACAACAATAATTAGAAGGTCAGCGTAAAATATTGATTCGCGAAGTTCGACGGTAACAATTCATCCTAGCAATTGGAACTCGAGGTTAGCCTCCATATTGCTGTTACCTAGTGCGAGGCGGTCTTTAATGCTGAGGTATGCAATACTACTCGGCTGTGCTTGAGAACTTCCATTTAAATTGCAATTCAATGTCGAGTCTACTTGTCATTTTTTAAGTAGACCACTGATCACTTCGCTGATTTTTTTTTGCCGTATATCTTCTATTTGTTCATGTTATATTTATCCCTTCACTACTTGAATTTTTTAATTGGGATTTTATTTCAGGGAAAAATGTTTGACGAAATTAAAACATTATTTTCAGAAAAATAAACGTAAATAAACATAGTAAGAAAACAAATAAGAAAACAGTAAATTTTTTACATTTTCAGTTTCAACTAAATTTGGAACGAAATAAGCATTTTTCCATGTCTATCATTCGCAGTTAACGAATTCGATAAATTCTCATTTTCGACACAAGACAAAAATGAAGAATGAATTGTTAGGAGAAAAATTATCGAGTGTCATGAGAGTAATTGATCGGAGGGTAATTCGATTTCTTGGGAAAACGATTTATTACTAAAATCTCTGGTAGAGTATAGATATCGTGTCTACAGTGTCGCGAGAGAAATATAACGTCGGATTGAAATTGACAAATTGACTTTTCCACACACGTATTACCATCCGTAAATACGATGCTCGAACAACTTCGAAATTTCCGCAATCCATTACACCAAGTTGGACAGCCCGTTACCGATACCTGTTTCCATAGAATGTTTAAATTCATTTTGTGTTCCTGATTCGAGAAAATTTGTTTGGTTCTATTTGCACGATCATTGAAATCAAATGGTAGTCATCGCAGTAGTAAAATGTCATTAGTATTAAAATCTCGAAAGAAAAGGAAAAATGTATTTTCATATAGCACAGTGTTTTTGTAAGAAATTCTATTTAATATTAAATATTAAATATTATATAGATTAAATTTAACCATTGAATTTTATTTTCATAGTACTCAACGAAATTTATTAGCATAATATAATGTTTAATATATTTTTACTTTAGTATTGCAAATTGTTTTCAATACATTGTAGTTTCCATTCGCGTCTCGTAAAATGTATGAAGCAAAAATTGAAATACGAAGAAAACAGGCTGCTCCAAATATGCTATTCATTCAGAAACGGAACGGAAACGTACGTAGTGAAATTCGTGTTATGGTACCCAAAAGGCTGCCAAGAAACTGCTTCGATTTCGGAATTTATGCGCACTCGGTACGTGAAAATGTGGAAAAGTAATACTCACGTATTTTTACATATCATCTCAGGTATCCGGTCTCTGTATAATATATGCATGCACAACGATACATTTCACGATGCGTGACACGACAGCCGCATATTTGTTCTTATCATTTTTCTATTCTACGGGTTCCATGCAAAAATATGTGGTATATAAATTACATATTAATATATTTTCCACCGCAGTTTCCTTATTAACACAGCATCAAATGTTCGAAATTAGAGTATGCCAACAATCTCTTGAATTATTTATTATTGGTGTGTAACTTATTAAAAAAAAAAATTTTAATTTTTTTTAATTTAAAAATTAAAAAAAAATATAATTATGGACAATTTTAGAAGTCCGTTGAACTTAAAATCTTCACTGTACGTATTCAACATTTCCCATGTTCAAAATAAGGGTGCAAGATTACAATAGGGAGGCAATCTCGTTGCACAATTTATGTCGCAGCCCTACCTTGGCGATCTAGAATTGAGTATCGATTCACGTGATGGTATCTAATGTATTCCGCTGCAAAACAAGAGATTTTCCCTCCAACGACAAGCTTTCGCCGTTCCATCAAGTTATCCTGTAAATAGTACCACTTTGTTTACAGTCCCGCGGAGTCTACAGTAGCGCGAAGTAGGTAGTAACTTTCACGAGGTGATTGTTTATGAAAAAAATAAGAAAACAATAGAGAATAATTAGATTGTTCTATCTGAAACTTCGTTTTCGAGAAAATGTAGCGAGTACGCGTACACTTAGGAATTGTCTGACGCGTCTGACCATGGCCAACCAATTCTACTAGCTGCAACTAACCAAAAGTCCCGCGGAATAGGTAGTAACTTGCACAAGGTGATCGTTTATAAAAAAAAATAAAAAAACAATGTAGAATAATTAGATTGTTCTATCTAAAACTTAATTCTCGATAAAATCGAGTTCGAGAAAATGTAGCGAGTACGCGTACACTTAGATAGGAATTGTCTGACGCGTCTGACCATGGCCAGCCAATTCTACTAGCTGCAACTATCCAAATACCAAAGAACCAAACAATTTTATTCTTTCTTTTCCAATTTATTTTACATTTAGAATCACCCACTACACGCTTGTATGTACATTAATTAATTTATAAAATTAATAATATTAATAAAGTATAACTAAAAAATTTAAATGAATAAGAAAAAATTTAATTAAAATAAAATAAATTATAAATGGTGGATTTACTAGATTGCGGATGTTTATGAAATTTCAATTTTTTTTAGATGTGATACAAATTAAAATCGCACTAAATTGTGGCGTATTTCGTATCCCAGTATTTTTTAAAAATCTTCAGAAGTCATAATCGCAAAAGGTCCGTAGTCTATTGAATACTAATTGCTTGAAATTGCAACTGTTACTTCAAATATTTTCGCGTATCGTTAAAATAACAAAGATATTTCATGTGGACAGAGTTCATGGGCCACTATGTATAACACTCACTATCCGACGGAAACGATTTGAAGCGGACCACGCATCAACAACAGTATTTTATTCGCGCATTCAACTAGCTGCAATTAATTTGAGGATGCTAGCTAATGAAGAAGGATACCTTATTTATTAACCGACTTCCGCGAACACGATAGGTGGTTTTAAGCATTATTTTTCCCAATATATCGGTTGTAAATTGCTGAGCTTTTATGTACCTGCCTCATTATTTCGCATCAAGCTACACGCAGTACCCGTTTGACGGAAAAAGCCTCGCGGATATATTTCCCGCGCATCGTTCTGTTGATTTATTTGTGGTACAATGTGGGTCAGTTCCGAAGCTCGCAGGTGCTTGATACCCGGTCTTCGCAAGAGCTAGTAGAGAGGAAGCGCGGAAAATAACTTTACCCACGATCGAACGCCGCAAAGAGAATAGTGCAATGCATACAGATAAATGATCCTTTCATCATTCAGCCACGCTGAAACACCACGGAACAATGAATATTTTTGTGTGCCAGACGAGAGAAAACATTGCTCTTTCCCCGACGGTTTTAATGTCACGCTAATTTCTATTGCGACTTGCCAAGTAATTATTCTATAAACCTGACAGTTATAACATAGTTTTGAGACAGTTATAACATAATTTTCAACCACCATAGAATTCCGACATTGTTATCCAAATTGTTATAAAATTATCTTACTATCCGATACAAATTATTTTAACTCTATTATACTTCTCAATCATTTTCAAAATATTTTGACCTCTTCGTGGTATATATTCAAGTTTATATTCAATGTGAATGAATTCGAAACTCTGTATAATACAATACAAATTATAAACAATCGTATGCTGCTACACAAGGAGTTTTAAGGATTCACTGTTTTCTGAAATCTTTAACTTACAGTCATTCGGTTTCCACATTTCCACCGTAGGTTCAGACCTCTCCAGAGTAAGACATTAAATGAGAGCCAAAGAAAAAGATGCAGTTTCTGTAATTGCCTGATAAACTCCAACGTCTATTCTTCAAATGTGGGACATTGCCATAGCACATGGTCAATATCTTGAGTCTCATAGCCGCATTGACATCGCGTTTAGTAAGCCAATTCGAGCGAGAAAGCAGGCAAGAGTGTAGTGTCCTGATCTACATCTGTTTATCGTCAATAATGTATCGTAAATACATTTAACGTAATAATAATAATTAGTATTATTATTTAATTATGGGAATAATTTTATAATGAATTTTTTATATATATAGCCGTGTATTATTCGATTATTGAGATATTAGAAATTTTGCGGATCATACGATTATAAAATATGTATAGTTACATTATAGAAGCAGAGTCGCGCTGGATTAAGCCTTAATCTGTCTCCCCACTCTACCTTCCCCTTTTCCACGATGCTATTCCCCCAAACATCGCCATATTGCGTTATTGATTTAAAATACCTATTGACTTAAAAACAGTTTCCTGTGGTTCTGAAACCTAACATTGTCTTTTATATCAGTTTGTTAACATGAATTCACATGAAACAATGATTTCTGGGAACAGAAGTAGCGTGCGATACAGAAATTGCCTGTATACGTATAGAACTAGACATTGGACTTTCATGAAGACTCGTTAGCCAACGAACTTGCGGAGAACTTGCAGCTTATACAGAACTTCAGGAACGCAGCGGATAGTCTTTATTGTTTTAAACTGCTCATTACTTCAGTCTTATCGGTTAATTGCGCAGAAACTTCGTTAAAAACGATACAAATTACCCCCGGCTTTCTCAAATGAAATTATTAAAATTGCGCGACTGGTGTTCGTTAAATCGAATTTGTAATAAAACAACATTATTATGGTTTTGTGGTTAAAATAATGAAGAGACTTGCATATCAAAATAATATATACTAGAATACATTCTTTAGAAAAAATTAATGAATAATTCTTGTTAAATTTTAGAATTTTATCAGAATTATGAATGTAACGCGTATTTGTATGCTTCTCGTTAGATTATTTAACATGACGCCTTAACAACATAACGTTTCACGTGTTTCGCGAAGCCCGTCGCAACTTTTATGCGTCTAGTTATGTTGCAGCATCCGCGTATGCGTTACACAATTTTCAAATAACAACATGGATAACAGTATGACGCATTTGTAAGTCTGCAGTCAGACCTTGGTACAAAATATTTCAACTACGAAGTACAAATGTTTGCAAATACTAATCCCATCAAAAAATAATAAAAAATAATGAAGTTGGAAATGTGGATTAGCTATGTTTAGATTATAAGCTATAAATTATAAATTAATATATTTTCCACCACAGTTTTCTTATTAATACAGCATCAAATGTTCGAAATTAGAATATGCAACAAGCCCCTGAATTATTTATTAGTGAATTTGACATTATTAACTATAAATAAACATAAATTCAGATTTCATTCAGATGATATGAATAATATTTAAAATTATATGTCCTGCTCTATGTTCGGCAAAAATCAAAGAATAGTGTCCCTGCCCCATAAATGTCCCTCGGCAGACCCGTGTTGGGGACATGTATGGAGAAAATACTGTACATATAGTATTCTTTCAAATGATTAAAACTAAACTACATCGTTTTAATTCATCACCTCTTTCACTGGTGCATTGATCTGTTTACATTGCCTTCTCCTCGGAGACTCTGTTTCTCACGACGCGCAAATATTTATTTTTCACGGTAACGCGTATCCTCGGATGCGTCGGAACCGCTAGCCATTGGGGAATTTCATTCCTCTCGCAGGACCGAGAAAAACCGCACATTCGATCAGAGTTGTTTTATACTGGCCTCCTTGTCTGCTTAGCAAACGAATGATTTCGCGACGGGTGTCTCTGTACACAAAGCCAGCTGGCTGGATGCTTTTCCTTCCGTTTTCATTCTCCTTTCACGAAAGTGGCGGCGTGAAAACAACGAATCAACAAAACAACAACCGTGAAAAGGGAGCATCGTGCCGTGGGCGCGAAACTCCCGCCGCTTCGAGCCTCGAACAGGAACACCGACGCAGCAGCCCGAAATCGAAATCGGTTGAGAAGAAAACGAACGCGTCCCAGTCTTTATCTCCGAGAGGAAAAGAAAATCTTCTTATACCTCTTCCTTTTATAAGTCTCTGTCTCCCTCTCCCTCTACCTGTCTGATCGATATCCTATCAAACAGATATCCGCACTGCTTCATGGTTTCCCCTCTTCTGGTACGTGACGCGAAATTGGTCGCATGCATTTTCAACGTCTCGGATGTACGTTGTTCGGCAACAATAGGAAACTTGACGATTGCAGTGCTCCGGGAGAGATTGACTGTCAAATATTTGAGCCGTTCATTTTGAAAATGAGTTAATCTAGGAGATATTTAAATTTCAATGAAATTAAAACTACACGTGTAAGATACCAGTGTATAATACTTATAGTATGTGTCCTATTAAAATAATATAAATTATTAATTGAATAATATGTATCTTCTTACCAAGAATGGGCTCAAGCCATTTTCAAAATGAGTTAATCTAGGAGATATTTAAATTTCAATGAAATTAAAACTACACGTGTAAGATACCAGTGTATAATACTTATAGTACATGTCCTATTAAAATAATATAAATTATTAATTGAATAATATGTGTCTTCTTACCAAGAATGGGCTCAAGCCACTTTCAAAATGAACAATTAGATTTGTCATAAAATTTAAAACAACCCGTTCGATATAATTTACAATGCTTCAAATTGAAAAATGCAATATACAATCTATTTGATATTTCATTAGAGAAATTAAAAAACGCCATTTATGCAATTCAGGAAATCTTGTAACTATATAAATTACATAACAATTTAATTCTCAGTTACTCTACCTTTTAGGTACATTTACTTTACCTTGTATCTCGGTGTCGTAATTTTTTTTTATAAAGTGCTGTCGATAAAATATCTTGAAAAATTCTTTTCACGTCTTGTAGTAAACTACTTGTTCTAAAAAATCCACGTTGTATGGTTCAATGTTGAAAAGATTATCGACCTTTCAAAAGTGTCGGAATATTATACAAATTAATTTATTTATAATATTTATTTTATATTGATTAATTTTAGCATACCTTACCATTTGCTTACAAACATTTGCTAGATTTGTTGTAGAAACTGATCGAACCTTGCGCTGCTAAATTAATTCCTATTATATATTATATAAGCATTTGCTAGATTAATTAATTAATCTAGGGCGAAGTTTCACTGAGGACGATTAATGATTCACACAGCGACAGTATAAAGAATTCCGGATTTCAACTAGCATCTACAATTCAGAACGGTGATTATCCATCGTAGCACGTTATTTCGCATTCACCTAGTAAGTATCTTATGGTATAATTATACAGGCCACACACGACTCAGGTGACCTATATTTTATCTTGAATCCGTTCGAAGATAGAAACTGATAGCATAAACCAGAATTAAATGGTCAGACGTTGGCCTAATCGATAAGGGTGTCGTATACATAGAGTGCCTTGCGAAGTATCATTCTGGCGTGCACGAAATTGGTTTTTGTGGAAAGAAATTAATACTGAATGAGCATTCGCGTGCAACACTGCATGCTTCGGGAAAAGAATTTCGAAGATTTGTAATCCTCGCGTGTAATTGATCGTGACTTTAACGGTTAGCTATTTTACGACTGTTCTTACTAACTCTTACTAACTATTCGGGACGGTATCATATTATCTGTACTTCAGCATTTTATTTTCCTCGAAACACTAAAAGCTTTCGATATTCTATTCTTCGAGTATGAGACATGAAAAAAAATATGTATTTTCAGACATTATTTTATTAATAACATTATTAACACTAAACGTACCACGGCCGGTCAAATGACCGGTCTTAGATTTTTAATTTTATAATTATTGAAACTATAACGTTGCTTACATGGAAAATGATTCGGTAAATTTCTTTATCCAAGCACATATTGCAATAAAACTTGCACGAAATCTAAATGAATAGAGCCTTGTCAATTTTATCAGCTAAAATATTTTAATCGCTTTCAGTGCTCGGTATGTTTAGTGTTAATAACTAGAAAGTTATAACTAGAATACATTAAAATTAATAATTAATAATTATATTAATATATTAAATTAAATAGAAAATGTTCTACGACGATATAAAAAAAACTATATTGACGAAAATACTCGTGCAATCATTTCAGAGATTAGTTGCTGTTGAAAACGAAACCTAAAAATTATTTTTATCTACTGTAATATTAACTTCTTTCCGATTTAGAGAACTCGTGATTTTTTCTCTCGCTGTACCCGCAAACCCTATTGTGCCTGATCCGCTCATTTATATATGTATATCTGTATGCCTCGTGTGCATGCATCGGATTAAAATGGGTCAATTTGCTGTTACACTTACCACGAATGTACAAAGACTCTTCATTAGGCGTAAATGTGTATCCATTTTAGAAGGCTGTATTACTCTGCTTCTCTTAATAAGCGATTCTCGTGTATACAATCGTCCGTGTACTGCAGACGTCATTGTTCCCCTTATTTCGTAGACAATGAGATCAATGCGCAGACTTCAGGACAATTGTCAGTCATCAAAAATAAAATGCTTCGATCATTCTGCAAAACACAAGATTCTTTTGCAAAGCTTTTCAAGCGGATAAAAAATCTTGCATTGATTTGGTTACTAAAAAATGTTGTGATTGTAGGTACACAATTTTACAGAATTATTTGAAACGAATTATTGAAACGTTATGATTAGACAGCGGATTTAATGTATTTATGACAAAAATGAGGAAAGCATAATTTAAAACAGTAAAAACAATCGAAGAATTCAAACATATATATATTTTTATATTATTTTCAATCTATTAAAAACATGTTAAGAAAGAACATAATTTTCGATTGCACTCTAAATTAGATACATAATAAAATACCCTGCGCAACACTACGAGGGACTAATATTAATTATTATTCAAAAATATTGAATTCATAGATTCTTTTATTGATTATCAATTTCATTAATGGTTGGACCACCGGAAGTGACAATAACCTACTTCCACATTGTTATATGCTAGATGATCTACCTGAACAGGACTACATCTTCGATACAAAGTCTTAACCTAAGATTGCTACGTCTTTTTATCTACAAACCGGAGTATAATTAAGGGGTTGATTGTTCGAAAGGAAAGAGGGCTTCAAAGGGAGCCCGGTTAAACCGAAGGAGATCGCGAAATGTTAATCGTGCGGTTCACAATGAGGTAGCAGGTATTCGTTGCCAGGACGTGCCGTCAAAAATTTATTACAGTCGATTTGCATGGGCGCACCTGCATAATTCAATGGGACGTTGGAATTCATACATCAGGAACGGGGAGAGAGAGAGTGAAACAGATAGAGAGCGAGAAAGAATGAGAGGAAGAGAGGAATAATGAGGATACAGTGGCTACTCGTCACGGACGCGGTTCATCGCTTCCTCCAGTTTCGATGGAATAAATTTCCTCTTCGACGAGCCCACAGATTCCTGACACAAATCGCACATTCAGCGGATACGGTAGGGGGATGGAAAAAACGCTGGAAGAAACGAGACCGGCAGAACGATACTGTACAGAAGAGGCCGACCGGAATCGATAAAACGGCGATATTACCGTAAATCGTTCCCTTAGGTAAAAACCTTTCAAAATAATTGGTTGTCGACGCATAAATCACGCAATTGGTCGAGGAAATCGATCCAGGCCCATCGTTGCAAGGTCGATGGACATTTAAGCATTAGCCTGACCTTTAACCCCCTAGTGGAGGGAGTCCCCTAGTGCCGGACACTTGAGATTTTTTTAAATGAATTAAAAGATATAATAACTTTCTTTAATTCCACGTTATTTATAAACAAAAATTATATATTTATATATACACACGTTATTTATATATAATATTTATATATATAAAAAAGAGATTAAATTTTACTATTTCAGATACACGATTTTTAAAAAATTTTCATAAGACATTAATGCATAAAGATCCGCAGTCTGAATATTACACTTGGATTATATAATGTGAAGAGCAGCAGTGATAAAATGCGTGAAAGAAATACCTAGTTGTGCAAAAGATCGATCGCGTAAGATGTAAGACGATTTTACATTAATTGTCCTGTTTCTATAATGGCATTCGGCGCAGTTGGTCTTACTGCTGCACTACTATAGGTACTAATACAGTTAGTAATGGTATTAGACGAAGATTAAATCACATACCTCGCAACTAGAATGTAATTTTCCTCGTGTCACAAGACACGTACGCCGTGACGGAAGTTCCGTTTAAGACGTTCCCGTACGAGACAAGAAAAGTATTGCTTTTCTTCCAAGACGATGTTGTTCCCGTTCTCTTGATGGATTGGATTAACTTTTATTTTCCGAATCGTCGTAGAAGTAGAAACGCGCTTCCCATCGCAGTTAATTTCCTCAAAATAACAATGTAATGAACATTGTATGACCTTACTGTAAAATTATTACTATATTATTACTACTGTATTACCTTTGCTGTAAAATTGAAATATTTTATACATACGTACTCTTAAAAAAAGTAATATCGAGATAATAATTAACTTGAAAATTTGAAAATTATGCATCGACCAAATCCAAGATATTCGAATCAGATCGACTCTGACCCGGAAAATTCCAGTTTAATAACTGTAGATGGCAGAGAATATCATCGGCGCAAATCCAAATCAAAGGTACTATAATTTAACCAACTCAAGATCGAGGGAGAAACACGGGGCTCAAATGTGATCAAGTGGGAACCCATAAACTTGATTAAATAATCCAGAACCAAGAAATTGGAGTAGAACCAACTGTGATGATCGAAAGACACGAATTAAATCCGGTGGGAATATGACATTTTGATCATAGTAAGCTTCAAGTTGACCTCAGATCCAATCAACAAAAGAAATTAATTAATAATTTTAATATAGTGAAAACAATATATTAATACCCTTAAAGCTTTTTAATCTGTTTACTGTTTTAAACCGCATCTACTCATTTTTGTTATACATGTATTTTTGTTGTACATGTATAACACTGTAAACTATTTTTCTGTAAATGGTCTTCAAGAAATGCATTCAAAAATTGCATTATGCTGATACATTTGTATTTGACCGGACAAATCAACTGTATCCACTAAATTGTATAATTCGAGCATCTTGAATTTTAAAGAATAATTACAAGTCACGTGCTAGGGAAATTAAAGAATGTGTTGCACCAGACACGTTCACCGTTCCGCGAATCCTAGCCGCAAACACGTCTGACAAGGGATTCGAGGGAGAATCCTGATGAGAAATCACCGTAATCCTGCAGGAATCGAAGCGGAAACGGCAGTATAATTAATGAAACAATGCCGATGAATTTCAAGTCCCCTGTCAAGCGACATGATCGATAAGTTTGTCGGTGACTCAAATAGGCTATTGTTAGCCTCTTTGGCATTATGTTGATTCACGATCGACGGTAACCACGTGCACCTATACGTCCTTTAAACGATGTCCGTGGCTCGTCAAGATCCTCGACGAAAGGTTCACCAAACTAACGGGCATTGTTGCTCCAAACGAGCCAGGAATAGACCTCTTTAAATGAAGACTGTTATCGAGTATCGTTATCGGAGAGGCTTGCCGTTAATCCACAATTTCGAAAGGACCATTCTGAGATTCGTTCATTTATTCAAAGATTTTCTACGATAAAAATCATCAACGGATTAGAAGATTATTATTGGAATGTAAGAAAATCAGCACAAAAAAACAGGTACATGATCAAATAGGAAGTGAACGTTGCATGATCAAAATTAACAAAATGTAAACAATAATTACAGGCAATAATTAAAAATAATTAAGTGCTATTATGCCATTATTATTTTGTATAGGTCATTTGGATAATTAGAGAGAGCACCCTACCAATTAAATTCAATGTAATTATTATTATTATATTATTATTCAATGTAAAGATTATTTTTATATATTATTTGCTACCACTCGTATCCGAAATGGTATGAAACCGTGGAAATTTAAGTCATAGAGAAGCAATCGTGGAAATTTGTGAGCTATTGCTAAGCTACATGATACCTTGAACATCTGCACGTGGGTTTAATTACACAGTTATGTACAACACCTTGCAATTATTCAAGATAATCCTATTATTCCATCAATACTACGGTCTGTTTGAGTTTGACATCATGGGCTTCGCTTTCCGATGCCAAACATCTAATATTCTGATACAGTTCCGTGAGACTGAAGCTATTTCGCATGTACAAACACCGCAATTAGAATAATAATAGCTCATAATTGTG
Source organism: Lasioglossum vierecki (assembly GCA_028455595.1). NCBI lineage: Eukaryota > Metazoa > Arthropoda > Insecta > Hymenoptera > Halictidae > Lasioglossum > Lasioglossum vierecki. The sequence goes on from CM052339.1 coordinate 3,674,122, forward strand.
TACAAGGTATACATTACGAAGGTAAACGTCGAATCAGGCTTGAAATGCATAAAATTTAAAAAAACAGAACCAGGTTTGCATTTAATAATATATATTAGTATTTAATAATTTGGTATAAAGTAAACCAAGAATGTGTTTTCTTACCATGGATATTTATTTTTATTTTTCTGAACATGTTGCTTTAATTTTTTATAGTTATCCCTTAAATAAAACAGAAAAACTGACCTTCTTTCAATTTTTTCATCCTAATTAAAAACCTCGTGCATTGAAGGGTTAAAATATGTTTAATAGGTGTTTCGATTAATAATGGCTTTCTTACTAGGAGATTATTATTAACTGTCACTATGCAAAAAAAAAATTTTGATAGCTATCAATATGTCAAATTTTGCACCAAAAAAAGACGTTCCACGAGGAAGTTTAATAACCTTTGTTTCCTTTGTATTTTGGTTGCATCCATTAAAATAATAATCCCTGGGACACGTTCAATTATTGACTCGATTATTCTCTTGTGGAAGGTTCCATAAGATAACATTTTAACAGGCTCAATTTACCGTGTTAAAATTGATTATATGGAAAAGCGATACCTCTAATTTACGTGTGACAATAGCGTCTATAATGACGTTTGCATTAAAACGCTTTGTCTCCTAAAATCATTCTACCGAACTTGACTAACTGCATTTATAAACAAATCCCTGTGTGCGCATAAAGCAAGTTCCTTTCGCGACCTGTTTGCATGGACGAATATAGATGCTGCGACAGCTACTTGCACGAAGGTTCGTTTGCACTGTTGGTAGAAGTTCAAAACGCAAATAAACCAAGTACACCGCGAAACAATAATTATCCAGTAACGCAAAGTTCTCCGGCGTAATTTCAAACTGGTTTCCCAGATAAAGGAATTCGCCGATAAATTGTATCACAGAGCAAACAATCACGAACGTGCCGTCATCTATTAGAAATTTTGTACCATTCCCCCGACATTATAGTAATAAACGATCCTGCGAGGCAGAAATGAAACGGCGAATTTTAAACAAAATTATATAAACTGGGCAAAGCTATAAACCAATCCATAGAAACGTACGCTAAATAAACTGTAAATTACAACTTCAATTACATTCGACAAATTTATTCTCGCTATAGAACTTGTTTATAATTAATGATCACGTTTCGGTGTGTGGCTTGCGAAAAATATTAATGACTTGGATTAATATTTTACTTTTTCCAATACAAACTTGTTTGTGGCAGTATAAATGTAATTCAAAGTAATAGTTGCTCGCGTAATAAAATTAAAATAAAGTTATTTATATTCCTGAACCAATACTCTCCGAGTTAATAATGCACGTTAATAATAATTTACAAGCCTGATGAAACTCTTGCAATTAAAATGCGTCCCAGTTTTACAAATATTGGAGTTCAGTCGTCAAAGAATTTTTATAATAAGGCTGATCGGTATTTTTGAAACGAAAGTAGAGGTGAAGGTAGGAATATACGATAGCCACGTTATTTTTTAATCTAGAAATTCTCAGAATAGCTGTGAATGGTATAATTCCATATTATGTTCAACAGTTTGGACAATTTTTAGCCACGTTAAAGTTATTATAATATTTCTGCTGGAGGCTACGACTACAACATCAAACAAACTGACAAATGGACATAGGCCACTATCAAAATAAAAATTTGTATGATTCCATTAACCACCTAATTTCCTTTTTAAAAAATTCTTTGTGATTTTAAATATATTAGTTACAATTTGCTTCAGAATTAAAAGATAACGTAGAAATGTAAATATTAAAATGGCTAGCTTGATTTTTCTCGAAAATAGTTTGGGGCCACTTTAAAAATCAAAAAATTGCATCGTTCTATTAACCAGCTAATTTCCTTTTCACAAAATCTTATTGAATAACAATTAAATAAAGTACGATCAAAGCCTGATATCGCTGTAATCGGTATCCTGTCAATATTGTATTGTGTATTGGTGGAAACCTTGATGTTTCATATCTCCACCCTATCCAATATTCCCACCCTCTCCTCTAATTGAAAATGACTCAATCTATTCCTTCCTCGGAAGTCTCGATATCGGTAAAATCACATTAATAGCATTAATTATAATAACATTTAAAGAAAATCTATTCGTACCGATGAAGTGTCACTAAAAACGCGTTATGCATTCGTTATGTGTACCCGTTTAATCGAGTTTCTATAAATATAAAATCCCATCGGCCGATTGACCGTCATCGTTCATAAAATAACCATTATTCCGAACGTATTTCACAGAAATTGCCAATCGATACACGAGCCTATTTTCGCAGATCCTTATACTCGCCCCAGCCTGAAAATCCATAAAGTGTCGCAGAAAAATAATATGTACCCACGTTTGGGAAGACATAAAATAAAGCATTTCGAACGACGTAGTTTTCCGTCGTTATAAAAGTGTGAATAACAACAAGATAAGCATGCAAACAATTCACAAAAAATTTATAAATTCAATTTGAAAATGTTCAAATTGAAAATGATCTCAGAAAAATATGACTGCGAATTTTGTACGTTATTCTCTAACAGGAAAAAGAAACTGCTGAAAACAATATGCTTCGAATTTTTTAAAAAATAATATTTTACTTCTGCGTCTTCGATTCTGAGCAATAAATCTTCATAAACAGGAAAATTGTATCTTCGATTGAATTATTCGAATAAGTGGTTCTACAAATGCACAAAATTATGTTTACTTCCGCGAAGTAAAGAACAAACCTGCAATGTTTCCCTTATGTCAGAGAAAAGGGTTAAACGGTAACGGTCTCTTTTGGCGAATGTAAAAATAAATATCCGATGCTCGGGCGAGACACAAAGAGACGAAACAGCTGACGGAGTCAGAAAAATCGAGAAACCGTGCAACGCCTCTTTGTGCTTGACTATAGAGTATCCGCGTTATACCACTGCATTCTCCAAAGAGTTTAAATATTTTTAAAAACCTACACAACAATTCAATCTTCCTATGGAAAATATTCATTAAAAAAAATATGAAGCTCTGTTTCACCTTAAAATACCGAAATTACTTTCTTTCCAACCCAATAGACTGCATCTAACTGAGCAACAAAAATATATATATAAAATTAAATTAAAAATTAATATTAAAAAAGATTGAATCTCATTTTAATATTATATGAATGTGCATACAATATTTTGTGCTAGTAGGGGTGAGTCTATCCTCTTAAAAATTTTATTTCGATGCCTGGATGAAAACTTGAAAGTCCATTGATACCGAGGAACTGTTTCCGCTATCACATAATCAAGATTGCACTAAATTAATCAAACAGAACTACCTGGGAGATGCACCTTGGGAATTTGGGCATCATTGAAGAGCTTGGGAATCATTCGAGCATTAACAAAATTCCGTGGCAATGGGATCTGCAAACGTGGAGTGTGATCTTAGGTAACATCCCTTGCTTGCTAAAAGCTTGGAACCTTCGAAGAGCCTTTAAACTTTCAAGCCAGCTAGTTCTCTCTCGCCGCGGCGGATTGCGTTGCGTTTAACTCGGCAAGTCCATTATTCTTTCGTCTCCTTGCTGCTACTTATACGTACAGCCTTATATCACCGGGGACCGTACGATGCAACTCACGAAAAAAGAAAGTTGAATCAGGTGTTTCTAGGTTGGTTTTGTCGGGGCATTTAATAAAATCCTTCGGAGAACGTGGGCTTACCCCGGGGGTAGTTTTCCACGGGAGAATGGCCATTTGCATGGACATTATCGCGAAGATAGCAGCATAGCCTGGCCGTTGCGAAGCATTAACGTTAACGGAAAACATACCTTGAAACAAATATTCGTGCAAACGAGCTTCCACGATTTTATCTGCAATTCATTGAAAGGTCGCTTTCCAACAAATTACCTTCAAATAACTTTCGGTTTCCTGTCTAATGATTCGGGTATAGATCTTCACGCAAATTTAAATTGTTAACCCTTTACACTCCTTGAGAAATATAAATCAAATGGGTTTTTATATGTATTTGATCCTTCGTTTATTTATTTAATTTTCTTATTTTTTGGTTAAAAACAAATGTGTCTGATGTGAATAACTATGAAAGTGGTCCAAGTTGAAATTTTAAAAAATCATTTTAAAAAATGATTTTTACTATTGTTTATCACAAAATATATAATAAATTCATTTTTTCAACTTAGTTATTAGACGTGATTTACTAAACGAATTCTTTTAGCCATACAAAGAGATTGAAGTCGTTTGGTTCATTCGTAAAAAAGTTATTCTCATTTCACAATTCTCATTTGTCCGGAAACAGTTATGCTCCTTGCTGTATATTCTCCTAAATAGAAAGTGCCCGCTTATATTTCGTAATTTTCAAATAAAAATCCGTACAGCATCTTAGGAAAGAAGAAAATCAGGTGTAATTATTCTAAAAGCTTTGCTAACGGAATTTATTTAAACGGGTTTCGTGTTTCGTTTAGATACATTTTTTTCCAGACAAATTACGACCAATTCTACGTATTTGACTTGGAAATGAGAACCTCATACCCTCCATAAAGCTTTCTGCAGCTTTGAAGCTTCACCGTCATTTCCCTGAGCTAACTGATTTTCCGCGATTTGACGGCTAAACACTGCTTAACCTAATTCCCTTTCCCCATAGCGTGCACGTGTGTAGATGGTCAAAGCAATAATTAACTGATTCCAATCCTCCAAATACATTGATACAAAATAATATCAATATTCACATATATAAAGTCTATCTCATATCAAACGTAATTGTAGAGATCAAACAAATTCCACGTGGTCTCCTTAATTTAGAAAAATTTATCGTTGCATTAATTAAAAGAGGAGCTGTGGATGATTTGCTCCATTTGAGTATAATCATCCAATATATAGATAAAATTGTTTATTAAAAAATGAGGAATCGTTCCTTCTTGACATGAATATATTGATTTATTGGATCTGATGATTCTCACACTCTATCAACATATTTCGTTCGGTTCAGACGTGTACTTGATCGTTAAGTTTTTTCTAATTAGGTTCATAATAAAATGTTTATGATCTATGAGTTACTTAATTCAAACCACATTTAAATTCTCCTACAGGCGCCAAGTAAAAATTTATTCCTCTCATTAAATATCTATTTCATATTCTCTGAATAGAGAATTTAAAATATTTAACAAAATATTAGCCAAATAAATATTTTTTTAAAAAATGTGCATTCGTGGCAAAAAACAGTATCCCTGGCGGATAAGTGTCCCTGGGCAGACCCGTGTTGCGGACAATTATCGATAAAATACTGTACTTCTAATATGAAATAGAGATCCATATAATATTCACAAAAAAATATTTTTCTCGTAACATGAAATAAAAGAAATATTTGTTACTAAATATAAAATATATAATATTTTGTGCTACTAGGAAGGTTTAAATATACATATAGGTATTGTATAAGATACTATAAGTGTTTAATTTTCCAGTCAAAATAGCTCCGAGTGCAAAGGGTTAAATTGTAAGAAGTTCCGAAATTCTTGTAACCTTTTTAACGTTTGAAATTACACCGACCGATTTCTTGCCTTAAATGCACAAAATCCGCAGTCTAGTTATACCTTTCTCTGGATGCGACTGTGTAGGTCCGAGCCGCAAGAAAATTTCGTTGAGGCCAGCCCTCTTTCGCGACTGTACACGCAATAATTGTCATGTCGCCTATTTTTAGGCTCGATTGTAAGTAAAAAGTGGCCCTGACGTCATGCCACGAGGCCCGACGTGTAACAAGGGCTCTATCGAGCCTCGAAACCGGCAGAAAAAAAGGAACCACCACATGCAAAAGAGCTTTATAAACATGTAAATTGCAATTACGCGCGAACGTATTTGCATTCGACCCCGGGTGCCACCTTCGTTCCCCTTTGGCTCGGCATTAACCGTGCTCCATCCACTTTCCTGCTGCCAAGGAGTATTCGTACGAGAAGGCTTTCCGTGTCGCCGGCACTTTCAATGACCCAAGTGCCTGCACAGAGGTATGCGTTACCTTCGTGTTCGGCTATTATCCGTCATCGGCCGAATCGCCAGTCAGTTTGATAGGCTGATGTTGGATGATAGAAGCGGCCGGGGATAGAAACGCGACAGGACAGGGTCAGCAAGTTCTCTAGCCGGATACTGCCATCGATAACGGCCTTAATTACGAGTAATGAGGTGCGATCGAGATTTCTTCGCCACCCCTGACGCTTATTTTCGCGTCGGACGTAAAATCTCTGTCTTATCAAGATCTCGCTCCGGCATGAAATATCTTTTCGAGGTATGAAAGTTCGTTACGACTCGGGAGAGTCTTAATTGCGGTCATTTGCGTCCACGGGCGTGAACAACGGACGAGTGAATCGATATACAACGTAATTAGACTGGAATATGTTACAAAGCTCTTGGAAGGACGGACGGATTGAATTGTTATGTATTTATTAAGCGTGACCATGCACGAATGCACGGTAACGGACAAAAGAAGATTTAACATTCGAATTTTCGTGTAGGAGGATTAATAACTAGACTGCGGATCTTTTCTATGCATTTATGAATAAATTGGTTGTGCGAAATGTAAAACAATTTACGATTTAAAAATTCAAGATCGTTATCGTGTTGCTTTTAATGTAAGAAAAATTTTAAGGGATTTAACAACTATAGAATGAAAAAAATGCTCTACCTCATTTGTGGAAAGCAGGAATTAAATAATAGTGTCTTAACATTCAAAACAACGTAACACTATTGTTAGATTATTCTAATATTTTATTGTATACATACATCTTTTTTAATATTCAAATGTGCATACAATATTTATTTTATATTAAGTAAGAAATTTTTTTAAATAGGCAAAAAATATCTATTTTATGTTACGAGAAAAATATTTTTTCTAACTTTTACTACTTTTCAATTGAATGTCATTTAAATATTGAATTTATATTTTTCAAATATTGATTTCTCATTTTTTGTAATATTTACTTTATATTTTTTTAAATATCTAGTTTATATTCTCTGAATATTTAGCTTATATTTTCTAAACCTTAAATCTTAAAACCCAATATTTTATTTATGAAATAGATACGATAAATTTTAACATTCATCCATGTTTGTACAGTCATGAATTAGTAATTCAGTAATGTAATACTCACATTTAATGAATTACAAAAGTAATGTAATACTTACATTTAATGATCCAGAAGTTGAAAATTTCTTTTTTCCATGCCAATTAAGAGATCACTAATTTCAAACATAACAGCGTAACATATTCTGTTGGAACAAATATGGTACACTTTGGCGGTGGAGAAGGCGGTTTAGCATCGTAGAACTTGTTTGCTAAACACGCGTTACTTTCATGAAATTTTACGCCGAGGAAAACGAGCCACGGAAATTCAGTAGTACGAAATACGATATTTCGTACAACGTGACTTGGAGTTCTAGCCAAACTTCCGTGGAAGTTCCCGTGCACTCAAACCATTTTAGAACGACACCATTCACTTTACCTTTTCCATTTTTAAACGGGGATGCTCTATAAACATGTATAGTCTTGCTTTTATTTCTTCCGAAATGGAATTCACATAAAATGTACATGAGTTACACATGTGTAATGTGTACATTACTCGCTTAATATGAAAAATATCTTTTTTTTATTTTAATAAATAACTCAATTTTATGTTTATGTTTAAGAGGATGGTTTCTTATGCGACGATGACCAACTTTCCATGAACAATGAGTGTTCATTAAAATTCATTTAAAACTTTTTCTGAAATTCATCAAATGGTCACCAATTTCATCAGATTCATCAATCAAAATTTTAATTATTCAATTTTATATTTAATATTATATAATTAATAACTAAAGATGTTAATAACAAATGCAGTTTTAGCAAATTCAATAAGGAATGTTCAAATGTATTTTACCAGCGGAATAATCGGGGACGCAAATTGTTCATACGAAATAATCGCGTTATGGCTGATAAACACGAATTCAATGCAACACAACACGTTAGTGCCAGTATGCAATTACAAATCTACAGGTGCACCGTTTAATCTGTTGTTTCAGGCGAAGGACGCCATGAACGAGCTGGAGGGCATTGATTTGACGGATCCAGACCTCCACAAAGCGGCGACGAAAATCCAGGCGAGCTTCCGCGGTCACAAAGTGCGCCAGGAAGTGTTATCGACTCCTGGAAGCAACGAAGAAATTAAGAAATAAACAGCACGAACACCAAAGAGAGTAGCTGATCTTTCGAGAATCGAATCGCCGATAGTACGCCCGAAATAAACCAGAAAACAAACCTAAGTGACAAGTAAACCGAATGATCAAACAGTAGCAAAGAAAAATCGGGCATCATCTTTGGTTTTTTGTTTGTCGTCGAGTCCGCTTCGTACGATCGCATGCGAATCATTATTACTACCATCGAACGCGTCCAACACGGTGTCTTTTAGAAATCGTCTTCTTTCAAAAGCTTAAAACGATGAAATTGCGAACGTAGAGGAATTAAACGAAATTGCTGCCCGATATGTACAACGGGAATAACATGGAACGGGTGCAGTTATTAAACGGAAGCGAAGTTATAATTTATTCGTCGTTGTGTTATTCTTGTATTTCGAACAAGATGTAACCCTCTGAAAATTAAATAGCCTCAACCCTGAATTCTACCGCTTTCAGTTCAATTTACGTTAAGTACAATCACACGTTTCGAGTGTTTACCAATTAACATTTCCAAATACGCTGCTGCGAGCCTTTAATCGCCGGTATCGACATTCCTCGGCTCGTTACGATAAATTGGCTTTCCATATTGAAGCATGACCTGTGGCTCGCAACAAACCAGTTAGAAGATCGAGTAGGCCGCCCAGCGAACAATAAAATATTGCTTTCTATAAGCATCGTAGATGACGTTAAATCGACCGAACAAATTTAACCAGAAGGACTCTATTTCTCGTAAAATCCTCTGAACTGAAAGATGCGAATGAAAACGAAGATGGTCTTTCGTCGCGCTCTGCAAAATCAAACTCAGCCGAATCGATAACGAGTTGGAAGATCGAGTAGGCCGTCGAGCGAACAATAAAATATTGGAACAAATTTAACCACATGGAAAAAGACTCTCTATTTCTCCCGCGTAAAAAATCGTCTGAACTGAAGATGTGAAAAATCAAACTCAGCCGAATCGATTTAATAAAACAATTTTCTATCGCTTATTAAAATGTAACACGAAAAAAATGAGAAAATCTAATCCTACCTGTTATCGCTAATATCAAATTTGTTAGCGGTCAAAGGAGAGCAGGAAGGATTATTTTAACCACACGATTTGAGTAGCGATTCCGTAAAATATTTTATGAGAAACTCGATAATAGAAAAAATTTTTAATTGACCGAACAAATTCAACCACATAGAAAAGATGTGAAAAATCAAACACAGCCGAACCGATTTAACAAAACAATTTTCTATCGCTTATTAAAATGTGACACGAAAAAAATGAGACAATTCGTTAGCGGTCAAAGGAGAACAGGAAGGATTATTTCAACCACACGATTTGAGTAGCGATTCCGTAAAATATTTTGTGAGAAACTCGATAATAGAAGAAATACATATTTTCCGAACAAATTCAACCACATAGAAAAGATGTGAAAAATCAAACACAGCCGAACCGATTTAACAAAACAATTTTCTATCGCTTATTAAAATATGACACGAAAAAAATGAGACAATTTGTTAGCGGTCAAAGGAGAGCAGAAAGGATTATTTTAGCTACATTATTTGAGTAGCGATTCCGTAAAATATTTTGTGAGAAACTCGATAATAGAAGAAATACGTATTTTCCCTTCTACAAGCTGGCTATACGAAACACCGTCGAGACTCGACGACTCAGAGACTCGGCCATTCGTATCGAACACTTGCCCCCGCGATGCATTCACGACCGGCACACACGTATGCACAGAGGCAGCACGACGGCGACCGAAATGAGGAATTGACAGACTGGTTGAAATATCAAACGTCCGCACGCGACCACACAAACCGTAGAATCCTCACGAGTCCGGGACATCGAATGAAAGGAGTGTTTTCACTACGAGTGAATCGAGAAGACGAGACGAACAGTTGTAACCTTTGATAATCATTTGAAAGTTGAACAACCCTCTTGTTTTTACCTGTTTAAACAAAGTAATTTAAAGTAAACGAGCCGTGCCGATATAAATCCAAGAGAGTCCTCACTACAAAGAGTACTGTGTAAGTCCAGAAACTACGAATTACAAAGAGTATAATATGTAGGTGTAACGACAGAAACAATGAATGATTGTTCACCGAATAAATCGTGTACCAAGAGAGAAACAAAAAGAAACGCGCGTGCGAAAACCAAAGGGAACCATATTTAACCGATAGTGGTACCGTCGAAGGTGCATTGCTCTAAGGTTAAGGATATCCATTACGATGTGTTGACACGCGACTTATTATTTTTAACGATAAGATACAAATATTTTTATGCTTTCGATCACGTACATACGGCACGCGTTACAGGCAACACACGTGTTGACGTTTGCGACCCCTGTAGACGCAATAGTCGCGATATATGTTCAACACCCTAGTCGGACTGCCATTAATAAAGAACACTGCGCTTCGTATTCTTCTGTTCTCATCTAGCCCGTTCAAATTTTGTTCTCTTCACTTTCGACTCGTTTCGCCTCCCTTTTAATGGGGTAAGGTACAGGCAGAATATTACTAGAATATTACTAGAAAAACAAGTGAAGCATGTTAGCAGGATCGAGTTGTTTGTCATTATACTCATTGTAAAGAAGAAGATTGATTGTTGTAAGGTGCACTCATGATTTATAATTAATAATATGAGCGTCTAAAATAGGGGGAAAAATTGAGACAACCACCATCAGGTTCCCATGTATTTTTCTAATACAAAACGATTTTTTTTTACTGAAATCATCAAATTTCCTGTCCTTTAATTGTCCAAATTGTTGGTCCTTATACGAGCATAATAGGAGATGTGTGAGGGCTCATTATAAAGAGGATTGATTGTTCTAAGGTGCACTCATGATTTCAGTAAATAAAATCGTTTTGTATTAGAAAAATACATGGGAACCTGATGGTGCTTGTCTCAATTTTTTCTCTCTACTTTGGAAGCTCATATTATTGATAATTATAAACATAATCTCGTTAAATCATAATGGAAACAAGCTACAATTAATCTTCCTCTTTACAATAAGCCTTCACACAGCTCGTATAATGACAAACAACTCGATCTCGCTAACATGTTTCATTTGTTTTTCTAGTAATATTCTAGTAATATTTTGCCTAGCCCTTACCCCCTTAAAGTTGTTTCGTTCCAACTGATCATTCGGTAAGAAAGCACACGTTGTTTTTAGCAGGCCTAAAAACGCTGCGTCAGTTTTTGTCATCGTTACCGGCACTCGTGCCATCCCTTTTTCCCCCCCATTTTGTCCCTTTGACCTCGTTTCGAATCCCTTTCTTCTCAGCACGATTACGAAACAAACCAGTCGCACTACAAAAACATTAATTAATTCTTATTCCAATTAATGGGTTTTTTCATAAGTAGGAAGTTGTAGATATATTTTAATATGTTAGCATTTTCTTCAATTATTCATCTTTTAAATATATTGTTTCACAAGTCGGTTTTAATTATCAACTATCTTCACTAATATAGTTGAATGACCAATAAAAGTATTGTGGACTGGATAGATTTCATCCAGGAAGAGAGAACGAACAATTATCGATAATATTTATGTTAAATAGGAACGCCGTCTTGTTCGAACATGGACAAGAAATATGAAGTAACATTATGCAGTATAGACATAAACAACACGATAAAAATTCTCTTCCACGGTTCATAAACTCATAAATATTTATCTATTTATGTAATATAATTCGTTTTGTTTTCTAATTCTTTCTTTCTTTTCTTTCAAGATTGATACCAGAAGAGGATGAATTCTTCATGAAATTATTGATCTGTTTTACTATAGAACCATGCCTGTTCTTGTATTATACATACATATAGTTTATGGCGTGCTGGGTTTACCACGATATCATTAAATCTACAGTGAAGGCTGTTATCATTCTAATAGTCTCTTCAACGATCAGACCGTTGATATTGGTTATAGTTTTTTTTTCCTGTACATACAGTAAGTATTTTTACACTTAACTTTTTGGAATAACTATGATGAACCGAAAATATTAACAAATACCATTTTCATTAATAAATTGCTGCTCTCTGAGATAGTCTGACTATTAATGATTCTTAATAGTGCATTACAAAAAATTATTTCAAGGTCGTCCACCTTTTTGTTATACTCTTTTCATTAATTTTGACGGAAGATTAAAATTTTATTCGTGTAGATCAAATTTTTTTATTATTCAAACAAAACTGTCCGGCGTCATTACACATTTTTAATATATTTTTAATGGAATTGTTATTTGTTGTGCAGTTGCAACCAATTCTTTCGAAATGTTGCATAGTTCTGTTTAAATATTCTCACCCCATAAATGTTGACTTTCAGAATAAATAAATAACAAATCATTTGGTAAATTTGATCAAATATTTGATCATAATTTTCCGTTGATTCTGAAATAATGCTACCGAATAAAGATCAACGACTTATACACGAATTTTTTGCAGCTTCTTTCATAATTTTTTGCCGCTTACGAACCGTGAATATCTTTGACCAGTCTTGTCGTGACTTGCTACTTTTTTTGCGCCTTCTCATAACAGTTTTGATACACTTTTGATGGCCACATCAATTTTAGATTTGCTCCTGAAATTATAACTACACAGCGGATTTTATGCATTTGTGACAAACATGAGTAGGTGTAATTTAAAACATTAAAGACGAGTTTCAAACTACTTTTATATTATTTTCAATCTACCGAATATATTCGGAGAGAAAATTACTCCGATAAAGATTCGTTGTCTACTTATAACCATACAAAGAATTTGTTAATTAACAATTCTTCGAGGTTAATATTAATAATATTTTTTTTTGCGACGTACTATGAACAAAAAAATATTTTAACTAAGAAATACAAATATTTGCAAGTATTTCATATTTCATATTTGCAAATATTTACAAGTATTTCATATTTGCAAGTATTTCAAATGAAACATATGTAACAGTTTTGAAAAATAGTATTTGCAAATATTTGAATTTCTTTAAAATATTTTTTACCCAGGTCTGATTATCTAAATGCAGAGCAGTCTATTAATGTAAACGGGTTTTGACGATGAGCAACTTCTTCGTGTAAAGTTATTGCAAAAATGTGAGTACACAAAAACGTTGTCGTGCGCGCATTTTAATTTCAGTACGTGTCAGCAATCTCCAACGCGTGCTGTCACGGCATTTCAAAATGAAAATGCAACGAGATGCACGGATAACGCTTAAAAACGAATGTTATACAAAATTATAACACGCACACATATATTCGACAGTCGTATAGGAAGATATTTGTTGTCCAGAAAAATTTGTTGCAAAGCGATCGTGATTTAATAATAATTTCCAAGGGAAAACGTTGTATAATGTCTAAAAAGATGTGTATATTGTACAGTGCACATTACTAAAAACAATTTATTATCATTTAATATATTGTATAAGTGCTGGAACTGTGCTGTGACAAAAAAATGATCCATTTCATTTTCAAAGAGATGACTTTCTAAAATCTCTCTCCATACATCGTCTAATTCTCTCTTTTTCTTATCTCGATATCTTATTAGACTGCGGATTTTATGCATTCGTGATAAAAATGATATTAAAAATATATTATTAAAATATTATCATATTAATTATCCATATTAAAAAGATTTAAGGACATCGGTATATTAGTTTCAGTTGGATAAGATAAACGAGGAAACAATTTTTCAAACGTTTTTTATTTTGCATAAATATCCGCAGTCTACTTGTTATTAAACAAATTAACAATTCGTTTATCTCTGTGTACTTCCTATATCCACTCTGTCGTGATACTGTGCTGTTTCTACAGATCAGTTGTCAAAGGAGACCGATAAAAAAAATAATTCGAGATTACATTAGATTTCTCGATTTTCATGTATTCGAGATAATTTTTAATTATAATTCTCCATAACAATTTTCTCTATCCCGAGATCTCTAACTTCTCTCCACCTACCGCTTTTTAGGAAGCTACCAAACGTGTTACTATCGTTGAAAATGTCTATGGAAATTAATTGCTCGTGGACAGAAACGAATCCGATAATTTAAATAAATAAACGATTAAATAATCGAACGAGATCCGATGAAAATTTGAACGCACGATATTGAAAGCCGATTCACACTGCGACGCGTCGAGTCTCGGCAACGACACGCTAAAAATTCTGTAGAAAGAACTCTTAATACATTAAAATCTATTTATAATATTATATTCCTGTTATAGTGAATACAATTTGTATGCTACACGTACTAAGAGGCTCCTCTACCAACTATTATTATAACCCAATATTAACACTATATACATATACATATTAATACTATTAATATTGTATTTCTATTATATATTATATATGTGTACAATAATATTAATATTACCAAATATATTTGTGATCTCCGTCAATGACGTCGCATTCAAGCTGTTCATTAATTATTGCCGTTTAGTGGGGATCGGCTTAATATTTTCACGAACGAATTAGACGTCCGTTTTTAAGCGTATTCATTAAGATTATATTAACATCCAACGGCCGACGGTCAAAGACGTAAACTTCGAATTAGGCGATCCGAAAATTTCCGAGAGTTCTTTGTCTCGGAAGTAAATAAATTAATTAACACAACTTGATTTGCCGTAAGTACAATTGTTGCCCGAACGATTCGTAGTATTAATGTGTAATTGAGGATATTTAACTACATCGGAGCTTCTGTAGTTACGAATTCGTCTTTTGGAATTAACGAGGGAGATTGTTGTAATAAATATAGGCATTTTCTTCGGTACGTGACGATACCACACAGATCTAGATTTAGTGACGCACAAGGTGTTGCGGTAAATTATATTTTAAGAATGTAATAAACAATTGTAATGTTTAAACGAGCAGTACCATGTATGTTATCTGTTTGTTTAAAATAAATATCCTTTAAGTGTACAAACGAAGCTTCCGATTTATGTTGTCAGATTTTAGTGGTTCTACCTATATTTTGCTGGCAACTGTTCAATTCGCAATTCAGTGTTGTAGACATTTTGTTTCTTTAATATAAATTTAAGTGAGAAACATCTACGCAAGAAAGCAAGTTAATAAAAACGTGGTAAAATACGATAATCAATTGAAAAGATAAATTAACGCGCCAAAATTCATATCGAATTCGATTCGATATAATCGAACGATATACGCTAGATGTCGCGTCGATAACTCTGGAATGTTTCATTTGAAATCGCGTTGTTATTGAGCTACGAATGAATGTCATAAATATTGTTTTACAATCTTGAATAACGTACGCTTGAATCGTAAAACTTGAAATATGTTACAATTTCGTTTAGGACAAGTTAATTAATTATGGGGAAGCGATATTATTGTGCTTATTGTGATAGGTCATTTAAAGATGACCCGGAAGCCAGAAAAAGACATCTTTCGAGTTTGCAACATGCAAAAAACCATGCAGATCATTACAATATGTATAAAGGTGATTATCTATTAATTTAAATTTCGAAAGTATTTCTTGATACTTGAAAAACATAAACATAACCTCTAAATTATAAAGTGTATCTAACTAAATGTACTGATATTTTTATTGTAAGTATTCATGAAGATAATATAACTAATATTTTAGACCCAGAGATAATATTAAAAGAGGAACGCGTAAAAACACCATGTAAACGTTATTTAACTGTCGGTGACTGTGCGTTTGGTCTTGGATGCAGATTTTCCCATTACACGCCGCAAATGTTATGGGAACTACAACGATATGGTAATCAAAGTATTTCTTTCTATGTAAAAGTTTCTACAGTGAAACCTCGATAACTCGAGCCTGTTTAATTTAAAAATAATATAAGACTAGAATTTTGTTATATTCATAATAATGCAAAGATGGGGTTTTTCAGTAGGCAAAAGCGCTAGATAAAAAATCGATATTGGCCACAGTAAATAGGCCATAATTTGCATTATTCTCACAGCTTTATGAAAATAAAATAAATAACTGTATGCTTCAGAATAATGCAAATTACACTGCCGTAAGTGAACATAGGAATTTTAGACTTATCTTTTGTCTAGTGCTTTTGATAAATGAGAAATGAAAAGACATTTTCCACAAGTGTGGAATCTAAACAGGCCAAAACAGCAATAAATGTTTTACTCTGTTTTGTTTACTGTTGAAAATACCATTGACCAACAATCTGTTAATTTATTAATACAGAATAAAATCACAGGTTTCTTTAATATGTAATAGTAATATATAAGAACCTAGTAGATTATATTTACTATATGTACATAATAAATAACTCTTCTCCAAAAAGTGAAGAAACTATTAACTTTTGTACAATCCCCCTGTAAGTCGAATTTTTGCAGGGCAAACCTCTTACTCGAAATCTCTATAACTCAAAGATTTTAGTTCTACCCTTGAGATTCGAGTTATCGAGGTTCGACTGTACTATGTACTCACAAAAATGGTATTTTCAGTTGATATGAAAAATGCATCGAGATTGCATGCAATGCCTGAAAATGGATGGCCTAATCCTGACGATATTATTAAGGAGTATTTTGAAAATCCTGGAAGCTCGAACAGTATAGAAGAACCAAACTACCCTACATGGTTTAGGACATTAGAGGTACACGACTACTCAATGTTACCACCGTCTTTATGGCCAATCACTCCAGAGAGCTTACCGAATAACTTAACATTCAAAAAGTGGGTTTGAAATAAAAGAACAATATTTACATATATGTCTAACTATAATATACATATAAAACGTTAACATTGAACAAACATATAGTTGGATAAGAGCTGTAAATATATGAAAATATGGACATTAAGCCTTACGTATCTTCCTTAATCCTTATGTAGTTAACTGGGTTTATGTATCCTTATATATTTACTGTATTTCTTTTAACAATTTGTTAATATTCCTCTAAAAATACTACAAAATTTCTCTGAATGTTTATTCGTTTCTCGCTAATACATTAGGTTGTCCCAAAAGTTGGGTTTCAATTCATGCACATAATGCAAATTCATGTTAGGAAGTACTAAAACATTAACATAAAGATTATTGCATTGTTTGTACTTATTTAACAATATTAGAGATTGATTTACAAGTAGTTAAATACAAAAGGTTTTAAATAATCTATACATTTTTGTTGACTACATAAGAGTTAATACGTTTAATAGGATGAAAATGACATATCAGTATTTAGAAATTCTTCTAATGCTTTCACTGTTGTAAATTATGCTTTATTTTTTTTGTTATAAATTCATAAAGTCCGCCGTCTATTTATCAGTGCCGGTCAATTAAACCGATGCCCCATCTTCCGAGGCAAGAACGAATCAGCCTCGGCGAGGCTCGGTTCTTGTCGGTAACCGTCGTCGCAACCATCTGTCCTCCGTCATCCCCTCCACCAATCGCCGGTCGGAAAAGCGAGCACACAATGAACTCCTGCACACCATCATACAGTAGCGAAGCACCCGTTGCCACGATAGTTTGGCGTTTCAGCGTCGCTCGGCGCGCCACCGTGTCGTTTTAATTTGAAAAGAAAGTTTAATGTCCTCGTCGAGCCGTACACCGTGATCGTGATTATGATATTGTCTGGATCTCGTGGTTCCTGTGAATTTCCACCGGTGTGCCACTCAAGAGACATTGCAAGTGTTTGAAACTGTTTAAGTCGGCACGGCGGGACGCCGGCCCTCGATCCGCCGATTGGATTTTCGATCGCCGTTGCGGATCATCTCAATCATTCCAGTAAGTTTCAACGAAAACACTTTAATCGATAGACGTGCACTTTCGGTCGTGTTTCAACGCTATTTTCTCGATTCGAAAAAGCTATATACACTAGTGGGAAGTCACGTGATTTATCCTAGTGCGAAAACTTGGTGTGTTTTAATGAAAGAACGTGATTTCGTACACACAGACGGTGGGAAGCGTAGTGGGGACGTGATATGCGACAATACTTACGCGAAATACCACTCGGAGAATTTTTGAAATTCGTGAAAAGAAATTTGAATCGAGACAGGCACGAAATGGTAAACAATCGGAGTACTTTTTAACGCGTGAGTTGACAGACAGGTATGAAGCGTCGTTCAAAGCACAAATCGTTGAATCGTTTATTGCTTGTACGTGTCTTCGTGGTTACGGAGGTCATTTAAATACAATAGATTGTCTTCGATTGGTTTGCGTAATCGAACAACATTATCCTTCCCAACGATAATTCGATTATACGGAGTAGAATTTCTTTTCATCCTTTCTCGTGCTGCAAGAGCATGCAAGTCTCTTTGTGCACATTTGCTTTTGTATTAACCACGATGACAATCATCGACTAATTTTATGTATGGACGAGTTATCTGTCGCGAAGGTATCGTTTATCGAGTAACTTCGGTTACAATTTTCGATCTTAATGTTTTTGTAATTACTGTCATCAGCGGGTAAACAGATTTAAAGTATTGTCATTATAGTAATTGGGTACGAGATAATACTCATTCGTGGTACCTGTGCGCCATGTTGCGTCGCGTAAACGACTCTAAATGTTGATGCCCACCGATCCCCGTAACAAGGAAAATCGGCTCGAGCATGCACGTGATTATACCTCTTGACAATATATGCGTTATCGAATGTGCGATAACACACTGAATATCGAAATAATTTATTGGTACTATTTTTGTTTCGCGTTATTAAATGACAATTAATTAAATGGTTTAATCAGTAATTACTTCTCATTTTTTTTCTTGAATTGTTACACGAATTCGTTCAATTCAAATGTAAATATGCTTTAATTCGAACTATTTAGTTGTGTAGCAGTCGTTTATCTACAAAACTACTTATATATATTAATAATAATAATTCTTCCAAGATCTTTACGCAGGTTAATGACAACAAGCACATCATAGTTATTTAACAATTAAGACATTAAAGTCGTCTAATTCAATTTTTGCATTTTGAAGGCATTTTTTCATTTCACATTGTACAATATATAGGTAATAATCTAAAATCTAAATTATTGTAACTTCATATACAGCAGATTATGACTATACTTATTATTTTCGTTGGTGGGTTAACTTTTTAATATTTTGTCATTTATTAACAGAAGTATATACACCATTGCAATCAGTCAATGATAAAATCGTTGAATATAAGTAATTTTGTAGATAAACAACTGCTACACAACTAAATAGTTAGCATATTTACATTTGAATTGAATGAATTCGTGTTACAAACCAAGAATATATATATACATATATATTTAAATATATAATTAATTAATAATTTAATAATTATATAGTTAATATTAATTACATAATATATAATATTAATTATATATTTATTTATGCAAACAGAAATACATACATACCGTACGCCGTATAAAATCGATTTTATTTTACATCATCAATACATTTTTCATTTACCAAGCTTTGATCAGTCACACAAAAATGTAAAATCCTCGGTAATGCATTGTCGATTGACGTTCAGAAATGCGTTTATCTCGAGCAGATTATATAAACGATAACAATGAATAGGAAGCCGGCTCTTAGCCGGACGATACGAAGGAAGAAGCGGTTGAACAGTAAACGTTGAATCGTTGGTATATTACATCACTGATATCGTTTCCGTGCGTTGGCGCGGGGCTGAATGTTGTTGCAAAAAGGTTAAATGTACTGTGACGATTCGATGGCAACGACCTGGCCGCCATAGATGGGGTCTGGGGTCTAACGTGGCGGCCACGTCACGATTCCTTGACGAAGGTCGTGCGACCTTGCCGATATGGGGAGACAATCGCTCGTGTTCGACTGCACCAGGAGGACACGTCCCCGTGAGTCAGTTTCCCGATCGATTTCACGCGTGCACAGTGCACACACTCTCGCCGGGTCCATTGTCACGTTCCGCACCACGCGTACAATAGACTTGTCTATTTTCGAGCAGTTGCGCAGCCCTCTTTCGAACAATGCGGCCCGGAATACACGAAACCGGTCGATTTTCGATCGCTTGTCCCGTAGACGGGCCTAATAACACGTTATCGGACTAGACAGATCAACGTTTCTTTTATCAACACTATCGCTATCGGACAGCGAACAATGTACAGCACTGTGCCAAACTTGTAGGCTTACATTATGCTAGAAATTTATATCTTTGCCGGTTGAATTTATTTTACTAATATCATTATACTTATATCTTTGTCATTTATCAATTACTTTGAAATTTATATTTTATTGCACTAATATCGTTATACGCGTATAATGTTAATCCCCTTGCACTAGAATTTTATTTACGTCTGCAACGATTAGAATTTCTTTTGCGTTTACAATTGCCTAGATGCTAAAGGAAATTTGTTACTTGTCTACGTTTATTTTAATGCTTAAATGTTAACGTCAAAGAATTGTTTTTTTTAGTTATTTTACATCGCTATCAACTCTTTGTAAAGATTATTCCGCGAAGGGACTTACGGTTTATTAATGTGGATTTCGAACCACTTTGGGCAACACAGTAATACACATAGAATAATCACAGAATTTTATTCATATTTTTAATTCATATTTTAACTTCATTAGATTACATAAAATGAACTTCTTCATTGGTAACGAAAAAATTTTTTAAAAATCCATATTTCTTAATCATTTTGTTTTCGATATTTTTGTTCTTTATATTTTTTGTTCGCTAATAATCAACTTTGATGATTTTTGTCGTAGAAAAGTTTTAGAAGAACTGTTATTTTTGGTGCTCGGTCTATAGCAGCTCGCTCGGTTTCCTACAGTGTACCGTCGGAACGTTGATACCTGTACCGTTCAAGATAGATAACCTGATACTTCCCAAACTTTTATAAAAGAGAAAAGAAATCATGGTTCTATAACTGCAACCTATCTCGGTTCATCACTTCCTGGGTAAGTCGATACAGAACATAACATTCTTGCGGCCTTCCTTACAAGGGTTGCCATCAAACGGAATGCGAGCGACCAGTGCGGTCACGGTGAACACGGTTTTATACCACGTGTTATAGTCATGTCCAAACTACGCGCAAACAAGCTAGACACTTATCAAGTTAAAAATTAGAGAGTTAAACCATTTTCACCTGAATCTGCGAAAAGAAGGTGGAAATGATGGAACGGATAATTTAGAATTATAGAAATGGAAATTCTGTTGTGGTGATTACAATATGTATCCGTAGCAAGATATATTTAGATGCATTTTATTTTACCACGTTTTTTTACCACGTTTTTATTAGCTCGCTTTCTTGTTTGTCTGTTTGTTTGTTTGTTTGTTTGTTTGTTTGTTTGTTCGGTGGCAAATTTTGCAATTGATTTTAAACTAACTTCCTGATGAGCTAGAGACTTGAAATTGCACACATGGCTCAGAACTGGATGACAATGCATTATTCAAAAAAAATTTTTTTAAAAAGTCTTTCCGTTTCGGAGAAAATAACAATTAAATATTTACCTTTTCATCCCCCCGCGAACTACGTCATCGCGTTCAGCGATCCCCACTTCGCTCGACAACCCTCTCTACTTTACTATGCGTGCGCACTCTGACTCGTCCCCACTCCACGGACCCACTTTGCCCCGACGCGCGACGGAGCTTAGTATATGATAAGTATAGATATGATCGGTAGTATAGTACATCATCGCGCGACGATCGGTAGTATAGTATATAATCGCGCGACGATCGGTAATATAGTACATCATCGCGCGAAGATCGGTAGTGTGTCATCGCTTTGTTTACCAAATGGAATTTACAGTGAGCTTAGTGAGTATACAAAGTATTAATAAAGAGTGCTACAAGTATTAACGCAAGACTAAAAAGTAGAAAATAATTATTTAAATAAAAATAAATTTTTAAAAATACCACGTTTTTAAAAACGGACTAAAAAGTATAAAATAATTTTTCCTAGTGCCATACAGATTCCTAACCTCGTACACATAGTCCTGAAAATTTGTGATTGTGAATTTTGAATAGCTATGAAAATACTTGTGGGATTTCAACCGAAAAACGTGGGGCGCATGCGATAGATAATTGATGCATTTTGCGCTCCACGTTTTTCGGTTGAAATCCCACAAGTATTTTCATAGCTATTCAAAATTCACAATCACAAATTTTCAGGACTATGTGTACGAGGTTAGGAATCTGTATGGCACTAGGAAAAATTATTTTATACTTTTTAGTCCGTTTTTAAAAACGTGGTATTTTTAAAAATTTATTTTTATTTTTGATATTATATTATATGCATTTATATGCAATTCGACCTTAATAGAACCACGATAATGGAAACAGATAACTATTCAGAAACAGAAATTTCTCGTTACGGATTGATAATACTCCCGGCATGACGCGTCACCATAACACTCTACCCTCCATTTTGGAGTTTTGTTTGCCATAGTGCATTCGCCTGTTCGTGACCGAGTTGCAGTCGTCGAGCTATTTATTCGACCGAAGCCTGTGACACCTGCTCAGCGAGAGTTTCGCAGGCTATGCAATCGATGCATTGTACTATTAAAAAGTACTGCACACGCAGAATATCTGACAAGTTAAATAGCCTGGAACGATGCACAGTAAATGATGTTAAGCTAACAAAATTGACTTTTGCAATACGTCAAACAAAACAGATATAATGTTAGATCAAAATGTAACTTACAAGACCGATATTTTTATTTCGTTGCAATTAAATTTTCCAATACAATATTAAAATCAAGATTACTGGATTGATCAAATTGATGAAGCATTTTTTAAGAACAAAATAAATTTTCCTATACAATGTTAACAAATAAATGCACTCTGCATGTCGAAAAAAAATGAAAATCATCGCGTTTTTCTGCTCAATCTCATAACTAAAAGTATGACTAAGCGTGAAGAAATTTTCCCACATGATAGTTCTTTTAAAACGCGATATACTATTAATATTTAGATTTTTTAAAAGTTTGATAGCACGAGTCGGAAGTGATCTGCTTAATCTCGCGTGTGATATTTCTTACCTAATCAGATTTCATTCACAGATACATGAATCGAAGTACTTATTTTTAACACGTTTTGGGTCACGCGGCTACCAGTAACTGAATGTGTGTGGGGTGAGTCATGCGATCAGGATAGGGATAGCTTCTGTTTTGTTAAGGATAAAAAAAAAAGAGTAGGAAATGCTCTGGAGCCACTAGAGTCTGTTTTAGGATGGGCGTATTCACGAATGTAATGTTGTCACAGAAAACATATTATTCTTCTGTAAAATATGATAATATATTATTTATACGAATCAATTTTCTTAGTGATTTTATAAAAAGAATATATATTACACAATATTTAAAAACTAGTAGTTTTTGTGGGATTTCATTATTAGTAAATGAATTTCATTTTACTAAAGCATTTTTATAGAGTATATTATTTTTGTAGATTATTGTAGGCGATCTTGAATAGACATTTATAGAGTATATTATTTTTGTAGATTATTATAAAAGATCTCGAATAGATATTTATAGAGTATATTATTTTTGTAGATTATTGTGGGAGATCTTGAATAGACATTTATAGAGTATATTATTTTTGTAGATTATTGTGGGCGATCTTGAATAGACATTTATAGAGTATATTATTTTTGTAGATTATTGTGGGAGATCTCGAATAGACATTTATAGAGTATATTATTTTTGTAGATTATTGTGGGAGATCTTGAATAGACATTTATAGAGTATATTATTTTTGTAGATTATTGTGGGAGATCTTGCATAGACATTTATAGAGTATATTATTTTTGTAGATTATTATAGGAGATCTTGAATAGACATTTATAGAGTATATTATTTTTGTAGATTATTGTGGGAGATCTCGAATAGACATTTATAGAGTATATTATTTTTGTAGATTATTGTGGGAGATCTCGAATAGACATTTATAGAGAGTATATTATTTTTGTAGATTATTATAGGAGATCTTGAATAGACAGTTTTCTAAAATTTCTGACAACGTCTGAACGTTAACTTGATTCCCAGTGTCACTTGTTTAAACATCATCTTCCAGCACACGGAACGATTTCGAATCGGAGTTAATTCCCTGAATGACGTAGCCAGAACAATTCGTTCCCCTTGGGCACACGCTAGTATCTAATCGGCAAATAATCTTCACAAGGACGATATGGTGTAATAGAGTTTACAATACATCGATAAGGCGGTAACGCGTCATCATTTTCATTCCACTAACAACTCGAAGTCGTGGTTTCGCAGATTCAGATCGCAGCGAGACTGTTTCGCCCATTCGTCCAGCAGCGGCATAGCTAACTAAAAACGAGCCACCCAGCAATTTAGCATCATTTATTTCTATTGCCTTTATGCGGGTCTCTATTGCGTCACGCGATTTCCCTCCGCTTTGTCCTGCTGCAAGTTACGCCGTCCGTGTGCGCCAGAACGTCTTGCGAATTTTACGAGAGGCCAATCGCGAGGCAATTTTCGATATTGCCAAATATTGAGATCGATGACCGCTTTAATCGTCAGCTACCCTCCCCTCTCTCACTCTTCGGACATTTTCGTTGCTCTCTCGATATCAGCTCATCGCCATTGTTTTCTGCAATCCGAGACTACATTGATCCGCGGTTATCGTAATTGATAAAACTAATCGTTCAGAGAAACATTCTTTCCTCGTAATTAGATAAGAGATCAACTACTTCTAAGTTGACACTTCGGATATAATCAAACTTGAAGATTCTTCGAAGTAAGAGCAGATAAGAGCTTTCTAGAATACTCCTTAGTAGCACAAAAATATTAAATGAATATTTTTTTCAAATATTAGAAAATATTTTTTAAGCCACATTTTTTTATATGGGAAAAATATTGGATCGGAATATTGTATACATGTACAATGTACAAGGACAACCATTATCTATTTCTACTATTAAACAAAGATTTCTTTCATAATGAGAAAGAATATATTTTTTTCATAATATGAAACAAATATTATTTGTATATAATATTTCTTCTAATATAATATTTAGAAAAAAATATTTTCCTCCTAACATGGAATAGATATTTCCTGCATATTTAAAAAGAAATATTTGTTACTTAATATTAAACAAATATTGTATGTATACTTGAATATTAAAAAAAGATTGAATCTCTTTTTAATATTATACGAATGTGTATACAATATTTTGTGCTACTAGGGTTCTATCATTCAGTTGGATTGAAGCAAGATTGTTTGCATAAATTGTTGCAGTTACTTAACAAGTCAGTCATACAATAAAGTTACTCGATTGAATATTCGGACGGTCTAAAAAAGACAATAACTTTTTTAATATTTACTACTAATGTTTACCACGGGATGTGAAAAGAAATTTTTTCGAAAAATTGTCATGAGAAATTATAAAACGCGAAGGAAGTTAAATAAAAAGTGAAATCTCGAGCATCCGCTTTGATACTGGAAAGAATTCGAGCTTGTACCGACAGCAATCAGCCTGGGAACGATATACGCGATGCGTTCCGGAAGAGCTAATAGAATTTGCAGACAGCTTTGTTCTCTTTTTCCGTGTTTAAATGGCGGAGCGTGGAATTTCGCATCCTTTTCCCTGTACACAGCGTGACTTGCGTTGCGAGAGACCTACGCGTCCTTTGATACAGATAAATTACGTCCATCGTTTATCCGCGACGATTCTAGAGACTTTAGATAAATGTGGATCTCGTGCAACAAGTGGTTGCAGATCAACGTCTATAGTACCATTAAGTTAACGATCTTCGGTTTTTACCGCACGCTAGTATCACGAGACATTTTTCTCGAACACGTTTATATCTTGTTTTTAATAACAGGTAGCTTATGTCGCAATTTGTAACGAAATTTATAAATCAATGCCTATTAGCACCGTGATATTAGAACTACAAAACTTAGGTGAGAAATTATTTATTTAATTACATATATTAAATTAAATATGTATAAATTAAATAATGAATAAAAATGTACTGTACATAGTTGTTGCAGAACATTTTTATTTTCCGTACAGATTCGCAGTCCAGTTATTAGTATCGATTTTAATAGCGACCATTAAACGAAGTTTATGCTGAAATTGTTAAGGAAGAACTAAATTCTATTTACAGAGTTTTCAAATTACCACGTTACTTTCAGGATGCGTATAAAGCGGAAAAAAAATTAATTTCGTGGGAAGAGAACTCTATTCACGTTACTTACCTATTACACGTGGCTATCTGATGATAATGAGTTTTTACGTGTAGCGTTTTAATTGAATAAGTTGTAATATGCGCATAGTGAAGCGAATCACCTAAGATGAAACCTTTTGCAGTAGATGCCGTGAGAAAATGTTTAAATACAATATATCGATGATTCTTTAGAGATCGTATAAACTCAAAATTAAAGATCATTTATGTTTCATAAATGCTGTAAAATTAATATGTTTTATTCAATAACGTGTTTTTACGTTTTTTTCTATTACTTTTTACCAGTTTCATATGAATAAATACCTTAATTTTATTTTTTTTTGTATTATTTAACGTCGCATAATACAAAACATCGAATATTTTTTAGCAATGGCATACATCGAGCGCAAGTGTCTAATCAAATAGTCTTCGTATATTGTAACTTATCCCAGTTAACATGGCGTATAGAGATGAATAGGGTCACCAAGGATTCAATCTGTCTCTGCGCACGTGTTTGCCGTTGCAAATTGCGTTTCGCACAAAGGTCAATCCGTTCGACGCGAGATTCGTCCGTTGTATGTATACTCTTAAAAAATGATCGCATTGACCGACATGATTTTTTAATTTCTTTATTACAATGGACATGGCACGACAAAGGTCACCGCTGCGTGTTATGAGAATTAAAACTAATCGCACCTTGCACAAAGCATTCGTCGGTTGCATCGAGTTAATCTAAATAAATTCCATTAGAAATGAACGAGAAATCAACAATATTATGCGTAATTGATTTAATAAGTTTGTTATTATCGCGTGGTGTAAAAATAATCGTGGTTTTGAAATATAAACTTTAAATATAATTATTTAAATAAAAAGAAATTTTTAATATACCACGCTTTTAAAACGGATTAAAAAGTATAAAATAATTTTTCCTAGCCCTATAGAGATTCCTAAAAATTAGGTGTATCGTAAAGTATATTAATATCGACACAATTTTTGTTTTGTTATTTCTAAATTATTTTTAAATTGAATCGAAATTAACATCCACTTAAGGGAGAAACATATTTATCCCTTTGTTCGCGAAATTATTTGGACGTGTAAACATATGTTACCATAAAGTAACAATGGTAAACTAAATTGTTTAACACAATGTGGCTGATTTAGCAACATGAAATTCTTAAGACCGTATATGAGCTCGGAATGCGTTCAGTACGAGCACGCATCATCGATGAGTCATCAAAGCGTTCGAACGAATGCATTATTACTTATTATTTTCGTGCATTATCTCGCATTATCAGGTTGAGTCATATCTGTGCCAGTAATAATTTCCATAGTATATATACCTTTGAACATTTGATTATCTTCCTAACTCGTGGATCATGCGTGGTTTTACATGTGTAATGTAAATACTATACATTTACATATGTCGCCATAATATTGAGATTTCAAAAGAAAAATTTTCTGCATTGATTGTAGGAAGCAGGGATAGTAATAAAAATTGATTTCATCCATTAATGGCTTTGTTGTGTTAAAAACAAACCATTATGATATTCTTGAATTTTTCTAAACCTTTACTATTTTATATTTCACCCATCAAATTTCTCCATAAATGCATAAAGATCATGATTTATATGATGTAACATCATATAAAATTATTTAAAAATGAAAGTGACAATATCTGGCTTTTGTAAAATACTTACAACGAACGTTTTCAATTATCCTTTACAAATTCAGTTCTCAGCGATTCTCGTATGAACTTTTTCAACATCGTACGAAAGGAACGGTTTTTTTTTCGATGCATTAAACACGCCTCCTCGACAACCCTCTCAGCAACCGACGCGGAAAATTTATAACTAAAGGCCAGCGGGGTGTCGGGCCCAGAGTCTGGTTTTACGACTACGCGCAGCGCAATGTAGCCACACGGTTCGTTACGTCGAGAGAGAAAAGGAGAGAGAGAGGGAGAGAGTCTAGCAAAATTCGTGAATTCCCGAGCAATTTTTTCAACGAGCCGACAGATCCGAGTACCCCTGAATTTTTTCTCACTCGCTGCGGTAAAAGCTGTCAATAATCGTTAGCCATGCGGTTTCGACTCCTCGTCGAATGAGTTTGAACATGAGACGCCTTCGTTCCGCCGTCGGGCACACACACTAACGCGCACTCACCGACAAAAGTTTTCTGTCGGAGATTACCCGGGTATGTGCAAACGAGCACAGATTGTTCGTCAAATATGTATCTATTACAAACAACCTTGTTTCTTTGCGAATACGTGATCAGTCTTGCACTAATTACAGGCTATGGCAAAAGTGGTACATGGAATATCTGCTGGCTGAACAACTTGCATTATTGAAAATCGTAGAATTTATTTGATATAAAATAAGTTCATTTTACAAAATTCGATTTTTAGACCACGCGTATCTTGCTTATTAATAATATTAATATCTACGTATTCGTTCATATGTATGATTGTTCTGATTCATTTTATTTCTTGCATTCTGTAATTTATTTAATGTGTCTTTCCTGTTTCTTTTAGAAACCATAGATTGGTAAACATTTCCCTTTAATGTTTTTAGCGGTTAGCTTTAGGTCACAAGATAATTGCTAAAAATTTCATTTGATAATATATTTCAAGGAAAGTGAAATCGAAGAGAGGGTAGCACATCGACAAGTTTAAAAAGTCGTTTGATAACACAGTAAAAATGTATTTACTTTCCAAGTGCAAAGCGTATCATAAAAACTTTGTAGATTATTCATTTTATTTCTTGCATTCTGGAATTTCTTTAACGTGTCTTTCCTGTTTCTTTTGGAAACCATAGATTGGTAAACTTGTCGAGGTCACAGAACAACATTTCCCTTTAATGGTTTTGTGGGTTGGCTTTAGGTCGCGAGATAATTGCTAAAAATTTTATTTGATAATATATTTCAAGGAAATAACGTGGTAAAAATGTATTTACTGACCAAGTGCAAAGCACATCATAAAAACTTTGTAGAAATAAGGAACTGGAGACACTAACAATAAGCCTAAAGAGTTACATGTTATGCGAGAAGCTGTCGGTCTGTCGAAAATAAAATTCGAGTCATGTAATGTCCAGCAGCGTCGATGACCAAGAACGTGTTCATGGAAATCCTGCAACACCCGCCGAAGAACAATAAACACTGTATACTTTTGTACCGCTATACACTTGCGAGGCGAGCGTAAACATATACCTCGTGTGTCGTGAATTCTCGGGGAAAATCTTCCCCGCAAGACCGTTACTTTAAAACGGTAACGCGGGATGTATCGTGTATCTGAAAGCAGATATAAACGGATTAACTGACTCATAGTGAATCACCGTACTGATTTTTGGGGAATTTAGGAGCGGACTATGCTGTATGATAGTAAACACCTAACGAGGATTCGTTCCGCACCTCTTCCGGTTCGAAGGCCAAACAATTTTTCAGCCTGTAGAAATGCGCCTCCGTCTACCTGTCCTTTAATGGTTCAAGAACATAATTTTCTTCGGGGCAGGTAGAAAAGGATCCTCGCTTAGGAATGTGGTCAGATTTTCTGACGCGATTCGGCGCGTCACGAACTTTGCAAACGGAGTTTAATGTTTATGTAATCTAACCGTGGTTAGATTATGTCACACGTGTGTTGGTGATTGCAGGAAAACTTGTTGCGAATGCATCTGACTGCTGCAATATTTTGCACATTGTCTCGCATCTTTTGCCAATTGTTTTTTAATAGTTGCAATATCAGGAAACGATGTTAGATAACCGAAGATGAGTATTTTCATTCCATTCCATTATTGGAATTTTTTAATAATATTTTTAATAAACATAGCAATTACTAGCTATTTTATTTGTATTTTTTCTTTAAGTGCACTTATTAAGAACACATGAAAGTCAGCTTTACTTTTTTTAATGGAATCATGTAATTATTACTTCAGGAGATATTTTAATTTTAATATTGTAAATTAATTTAATATTAGTACATATTAATTGCAATAAGTACACTAAACAGGCTGTAGCTACAACAGACAGCAACAGAGAAGTACCACAAAAGAATAAAACTAACAAATTGTTGAATAAAACTAGCAATTTATAGTTTTCTCGATTCGATTATTTTATAAGCTGTAGGTATTTATAAAAAATTCGTTGCTCCTGTAAAAAGATATTTTAGTTTGTGAAAATTGTGATAGTTATTTGCACGAGAAGTAGCCCAAGTCTTTTTAGGCTTAGCATATGAATCGGCGCGTAATCAAGCTTCTTTAATTAAAGACACTGCATCGGAACTAACTTTCCCAACTTTCAATAACCTCCGGCCATCTCGAAATTGCCGCGTGTACTATAATCATAACGAATTCTAGCTGAACGGCCCGCACGGATATCAATATGCGGTGCAAGAGTTTGCTCGGCCAGCAATGCTCCACGTTGTCCGTGAGCTTCATTGCAATGAAATTATCATCGGGTTCGGAACCGATCGAAACGAACCACCTTTCCTTTCGTTTCGACGGTAATTTTTCCTTCCGCCCGTAATTCTCGTTTCCCGAGGGCACGATGCGTTTTCATCGAAAGCTCTGCAGCATCAGGATCGTGCAACTGAGGTTCACCTGAATGCTTCGCTTATCCTCGATATCCAGGAAACCGCTGAGTAGCTAGAGGGCCGAGCTGAATGTGTACTCACCAATATCAATCAGTTCTTCACCCATGATCGATTTGATTGCATTCGATTACTAGTACCCAACGAAACAAATGGTTCGCTTGTTTATTTTGGACGAATGTCCCATTAATCCACCTCTTGTTTGGCCTGTAAAAATCGTTTCAACTGTGCTTGGCTAACCAGTCAATTTAAAATTATAAATAACATTGTAACTGTCAAAATAATAATAATATTAGATGCAATTTTGTATACTACATTCTATTTTTATAATAGATAATTTTTTAAATATTGACAGTTATTCCAAGAATGTAAATTATTTACGTCAAGCCTGGCAATGTTTCTACTAATTTATCAATATGATATTTGTTTATAGAAATTTCTTTTAGGCGAATTTGCACCATTTTCATAATTAGTCAATTGTAAGAATCGTTTAATTTCAATTGTAAAAAATTAAATATTTAATATTTTGTATTAATCCAATTATGTTTATCAATAATAACAAGAATATAATAGGAGTAGTATTTTTGATTTTGATTCAAACATTTTTGAGAAGTCAGAACAATTGGTTTTACTACACAACGTGACCAAAAATGTTCGACAAAAAATTGCAATTGGTCAAACATTTATTATGTGCAGGATATTACACATTTTGATAGGTTAAAAATAATAAAACAGAATTTTCAAATTACACCTGTTCGTTTTTGTCACAAACGCGTAAAATCCGTTGTCTGTGGACGACACGGTGACTCGCAGTAATATTCGGACTCATTCGAAAGGACGATAACGTTTCTGCGATTAAACGAAACGAAGAAATGGCTACATCACCAAGGATACAAACAGCTGTATCGAAACTGATGCAATTATCCAGATCGCACGGTTCTTACGCGAGAGTTTAAAGAAGAGCTGCACGTTTCCACAACTCAATCACACAAAAGAGAGAAAGAGAAGTGGGCTATTTCAGTAGCAACGACCAACCATAAAATCAGACGGTCGTATAATACGAGCGAACCGTGCATCGGAAGACCTAGAAACTGCGACGAACGCCCACCAAAGAGAAGAGATGCTCGTTGGGAAGTTCGATTGCCCGGCAAAGTAATCTACAGCCTCGAGCAACATTTCAAACACTTAATTTTCCTTTCAACGCAGAACGACGACCGATCGAGGAGAGCCATCGTTCAATCCAGCCACGAGACCGGACAGGACAGACGCAGACTGACTCTACACATCGATATCTCGCAGCCACGGAGAACCTGTTACGTACATAGCGCGATCGAGGGGAGGCTTTTTCTTGTCCTTTCATAAAAGGCGAATAATGTCGGTAAAATCGACCTTGAGGATAAAGACCTCCCGAGCGTATCATTTAGTGCATTATGGTCGTTCAAGCATGAAAGGTGCTCGTTACGATTTATATTCCCGCACAGGTTTCACGTGCCGCGCATTCAACCGGGCTAAATAGTAGCGGCGGGATCGAGTTTTGTACAAGAGGCAACGAAAGTGATGGCCACCGCATTTAGGACTGAATGGACGCGTCTAGAGCAGACGTTTGTACGAAATACTCGCCATAAAATTGTTTAACCCCCTTGCCGTACCAGTTTCTATGCAGTTACAGTCATTAAAACATCTTTATCCCCTAAAAATATCGTAGAGAGAATAGCAAAGGTGAAAGATGTACGAATCTTTAGATTTATTGCAATTTCAGGCTGAAAATCATATTTATAAACTAATATATACAAAATTATATATTGATTATTTTACAAAAAGTTTAGTATTTGAAATTTATATTAATTTTTTATATAAGAAATTATATATTGATTATTTTACAAAAAATTTAATATTATTTGAAGTTAATATTAACTTCAATAACATCAATATATATACACTTTGGAGTCACTCAAATAGATGAAAAATTAAAGAAGCAACATACATAGTAAAGTAACATAAATACATATATCGATCCTGTCGACATTCGTACCTATTTTCATATGCGAGAGTTTAGATCGTTCCATATCTTCTCATTCTTGAACTCCCTAAATTTATTCGATGTCACGTTGATCTTTCTGGGAAACTTAAATCTTCCGTTTTCTGACTGTGAGACTCCCAAGGGCTCTCGCCTCTAATTGACGAACGGGTGCCGCGACACCTGGCGCTTTCCCTACCTGACTGCATTCTCAGAAGACTTCTAAACGTTTACCTCAAGGCCATTCGACTTCCTACTTCGAGAATGTTACGCAACCTTGAATTATTCATTCGAGAGAGGCCCTAGCGAGCGATAACACTTTCATTGTTCGTCCCGCTTGGCCCTGCGTGTTAGAATAACTTCGGGTTTCGATTAACATAAATCGGCCGTAATATTCCCATTACACTGTACAAGTAGGCTATTTACTACGGGTTATCGTGTTTACATTATAGTTTACGAAGCTGTTGACAGAAGGTACACTGATATCGACGCAAAGCATGAATGTACGTTTAAAGACCAGGAACCATAAATTACCAAAAAGAAAAATCATCATGGAATAACAAGTATTTCATCGACTAAAAAAATTTCGTTCTCTTGTTGGTAAATGTTATCATTGAGAGAAATTCATTTTTTTTAGCACTTGTAACAGTTATCAATGAGAGACATTTATTTCCATCGTTCGTAACAGTTATTGATAAGAGAAATTTGATGAGCTAATATATTTAGTTCGATTGCTCATAACAGTTATTCGATGAAGGAAATTTGTAGACAATCAATTATTTAATAATTTTTTTATTCGTATAATTAATTGCTAGAATCACAATTAAATGTGACAAATAGATTTGGTGTTGTTCTTATGGTCTGTTGACTCGATAATAATTAAACAAGCAACCGAA
Source organism: Lasioglossum vierecki (assembly GCA_028455595.1). Lineage (NCBI taxonomy): Eukaryota > Metazoa > Arthropoda > Insecta > Hymenoptera > Halictidae > Lasioglossum > Lasioglossum vierecki. Next base: position 3,707,848 of record CM052339.1, read on the forward strand.
ATGAATTTTCTTTAATCATTAGTTAATATTAATCAACAAGATGAGTACATGAATATTTACGGAGCACTAAAAGTGACTATTAAACATTATTTTGTTAAAAAAACAAAAATGTGTCTGTCGAAATTGAAAGCCATTTTTATTATAATATTATATTAATTCTTCATTATTAATCATAATTAATTCTTCATACATAGATACATCTTTGTAAGATCTTTACTTTACTTTCTCTAATGGTAAATATTTCCTAAATATTTTTTAAATAACGCAGATCTAAGCCAGACTCATTGTCAGTTCTTTTCCTTCGTCCTTGGGTCAGTGTCTTCTACGCGTCTTTTATTCTGGTGAAAGGTGGACCGGATTCATTAAGCCAATACAAAATCCCGTTGAAATTCCGATAAGTTGAGGCAGGCCAGAACTCACAATGTATCTTCGCGAGGGCAAGATTCTCCGAGAACTTTTTTCCTTCTCTTCTTCCTCTTCTTCTTCTTCTTCTCACAGAACTCGTAATGCCTGGTTTCTTCCCCTTTTTTTGTAATACCACAACGACGAGCTATCACTCTCGCCGACTCAATGCGAGATCCAGTTTCACTGCTCGATCTCGTCTCGGAAAGTATCGGACTCCATTCACGGAATGCAATACGCGTGCAATCGAATCTCTTCAACAGTGATTTCTAATTGTTTTCTTCGATTACGTTATTCCTATGCCGTAGGAATACTAGAGCTACCACAGTTGCAATTACCCGTTCCACATGTTTATCTCGCGATCACTGAAAGCATGTTACTTTCATGTAGAACTAGGCAGATTGTTTTTAAATGAAAATGGGAAATCAAATATTTCGAATTATTTGTTATTGTATATTTGTATATTATTTCGATATTTTTTATATTCCAAGTTTGTGAAAAGAAATAATCCTCAAAATAATATACAATTCTACATATAATAATTAATGTATATTCATATTATAAATATTCTAAACTATTATACTCATTTAATATGGACACATTAAACTATAATAGTTTAGTATATTTCAATAACCCGATTAAAATTCATATCAAATACCCAAATGGTATAATATGCTAATCGAATGAATTCAATGAATAATGTAATCGTGTTATCTGATGTTCAATGTTCTCAATTTACGATGATGTTTACAGATGAAACGATAGAGTTAACGAAGCAATAGTAGGTACGCTGTAATACGCGATTACTAGAGCACAGCTATTAGCCATGTTATTTCAGCGTCCGCTTTTTTAGGTAATATTTTCAGAAATCTAATCTGGTAATATGACGCATTTACATTTCATTACATGTGTGTACAACAAAATGCACTTTAAAATCAATAGTATACAGTAGTTAAAAATGAAAGTGTGAATCTTATCGTTAGATTTATTATCCAACCCTGTGTGAGGTTTTATAGCTTCATAAAAAAAGAATACAAGGAAATGCTCTACAAAAATTACTAAACGAATTATATTCTGTATTTTTCTTTAAAAAGCGAACAATAATATTATTCAGCAAATTGCAATGACTTCGATTTATTTTTACTTTTTTTTTCAACGACATACTTAATTTATTGTTGTCACTATATGTCTTTAATTGTTTGCAACAGAAGCATACTGATAAAACTGTTTTTTTTTCAAAATGTCAGTGATGACACTCACATAATTCATTACTTTTTTCTATCACTATGTCTCTAACCTCCTATTATCATATATATTCGTGCATAAATCACATTATCAACGTTACTCGTAACGCCGAGGAGCATTCGATAACCCCGCGCTGTATTAAATTGTGATTGTAACGATAAACAAACAATTATCAAAAGCTTACTACTTTTTTAGGAAAAAATGGGTCTTCGAACGAATAATGTTTACCAACAGAAGTTTTCTTGGATTCACTGTATTTCAATGAATAATACAACTATACATGAAATGGAAGACACAAAGTGAAATGATGAAAGAGAAAAACGGTACACGTAAGTACGTTGCTCCCAATACGTTTAATTCCTATCACTGGGTCGTCTAGAAATATCAATTTGCAGAACGCTCGTCGACGTGCAAACACAGGGATCTGCTCGGCTTTATCATATCTCGTTTCCATGCGACAATAAATTTGCACCTCGTGCTAAAATCACGCGCCTATCTCTGCTTCCTTTGCTGCAAGAGAATATTAAGCGCGTTCTTCGAGCTCTTCGTTGCAGGTTTGCCGCGCGTATTCGACTATCCCTTTACATTCCGAGAAATATTTTATGCTGCTAACACAAGCATCGCGTAATTATATCGCTTATATAGTATGGATCGAGTATATCGTTAACAATATTAATTCAAAACGATATTAATGAATTAACCCTTAGCCTCGAGTGGTGCAAAATATAATTCAAAATATTAAATATGTCGGTATCTAATCAATTACTAAACATTTAAATTCGTAGAAAACAAAAATATTATTGAAAACAATTATCACTTATTGTGTAACCTTGTGTTCACTTAATGAATTTGTTTAATTATCAGTCTGGTTACTCGTTCAGTCTTGTCTTAATTGTCAACATTTTTCAGCAAATTAAGAGCATATTATTTAACGCCTTATATATTCAACAATTAAAAAATGCAGTGGCTCTTAAAAATGCTTATGGCATAACAATTATGTTTTCCTTGAAACGATTTGTTTTTTGTTATTAGTAACTCTTATCGATGACACAAATAGCTTTTGGGTCATCAATAACCACTATCGATAGCGGAAATAATGTTTGATTATTACCAACTCTTAGCAATGACTAAAATTGTTTCTGGTTAATGACAGAAACTGCTTTGGTTGCGAATAATCATTATCAACGAGGAAAATGGTTTTCAGTAAGATATACCCATTATCGTTAACCAACATTTTCTATTTGTTAGCTCATGTTTCTTAACTATAGACTTGTTAAATGAAAATACGACGTACTCGACGTACTCGAATGGTATCCTCGTAATAAATCATTGACTTAATGATTAAGTTGTTGCTGGCAGGTACAGCGAATGAAAATGATACTTCAACCGTGACAGTGTAGTAGATGATTGTTTCGTGTGTTCTGCGTCCAATTACACGGGGAAAAAGTTGCGCGAGCTTCGATTGATTTTGATTTACTTTATATTTAGTTTCTACGCGAGCAACCGACGTTCTAAGTAGAAAGTAACGAGGAGAAATTAGCAAGAGTTAAACTCCAATTTGTCGCTTTCTATCTCATTGAGGAGCGATTCGCGTTCTTTCGACGCCATTGAATGCGTAACAAGCCACTTTAGTTGTTAGAGATTCGGAGATATGCGCCACCCAGATTCGCGAGATTAAAACTTTCTTGCTATACTTACTGACGCTAGCCACACATTGACTCGGGATGATTCGATCCGCCCCATTCGCTTGTAAATGCCACATTACTCGGCACCATTAACTTTTATCAGTTGTTCTTAATTACATTAGTATCGATATTAACCATCGAACTAGTTTCTCAATCATTGAGGAAATGGGACAACGTTTATTCTGTGGTAGGTTTTTCTGTTTCGTTGAAAATTAGCAACTAGAGTTTATGTCGATATCTTTAAACTAACCTAGGGGAAATGAAACGTCACTCTCATTACGTAATAATTATCCCTTTCGGTACAATGGACGAGATATCTCGGTTCCACGATGTCGAAGGAACAATGCTATGATAGGCAGGAGAGATATGTATCTCGTCACCGTGATGTACGTAGGATGCTATGGACGAGATAGAGTAAATGTACCCATTACTGCGGGTGAACGTTTTACTACGGTATTTTTCCCCAATCAGATTGAATTACATAAAAATAAATATTTTTCTCCGAATTTTATACAATTACAATAAATGTCTAACTTCATAATAATTACAAAGTGCAGAATTCTTCTGGCCAATGCAAGTGATAGTCATAAACAAAATTCAAATTTACCGTAAACTATTGGCCCTTAAAAATGCATTCCTGTAACGTCGAATATATGCGACAAAAATAGGGAGAGGGTTCAGCTAGATTTCACCAAGCATTGCTAAAATTTAGCTCATATAAACGGAGTTCCACTGTGCTTTGCTTTATAAAAACAACAAAAATATAATCATATAATATATGTGAAAGGGAATAAATTTATCGAATAATTCACAGAGGACTGTCGTTTTTATTTTAACAAAATCGTAACGTAAAACATTCATTTAACAAAACATTAACGCGATATGCAAATCAATAAAAATATATATAACACTTAAACATATATGCACACTCACATTCAGTCATATGACATGCATACTTACATCATTCTTACAATTAATAGTAAATAAAAAAATTTGAGATCCGTCATTGTGATAAAACATAAAAATGTCAGTTCTACTGTACAGTAGCCGTTGCCCGAAATCGGTTCGGCTGTTCGAAGGGGTGTATCTCAGGGAATCAGGTATAACGACTGTTAGCTCTGAATTATTCATATACAGAAGAGGAGTGGGGGGTAAAGTTGGCGGGAGGACAAGCAGCTTCCCAAGTGAAAATCCGAAGGTGTGAGTCACGGCGACGGGCCCCCATGCATTCCGAATTTCCGAAACGCGTTTCAAAGGAATCCCTGGCGTTGGAAGCGGGGTGCAGGGGGTGCTGTCGAGTCTAGGATGACACGGGGTGAAAAATGGTGGCCCGTTCATTTGGATGCGAGCAACAGTTCCGGGACACCTCGGAAGAGAGATCATCGGGTGCAACGACCTCGGATCGCGAGATGATCTCACGTTCTCGAAGGATGACCACCGCGAGAACGTATATGGTTTCTTTGGTGGAAGAAGGAATTCGCGGAAATGAAGGCGCGAACCTTGCCGGTAATACATTACGGGAGTTATTATCCCTGTGAGATTTTGTTGGGACCCAATTCGGACACACGGTTAGCTGCTGAAGATAAATTACCAGGTTATAACACGCGGTTGTCGCTGAGAATCACCTCTGCGAGAAATTATATCATGAACGACCGTCATTTCTCCTTTTCTGTATGCTACTTTAAAGCAGGGATGGCCAACCATTTGTTCAGATGAGCCCTGCAACTCGAGAACTTTTTCTACCTTCTCACGTTCATTGTTGGAATTGGAAAATGGAGATAGGGGTAGGATCTGCTTCCTTTATGAGAAAAAAAGGATAATCCAATTAATTAATCTACGCCAGTACAGAAGACACACGTTTATTGAAGCACCAATCTACAATAGTGAGAAATGATCTCTTGAACGAGAGGACAATTTTAAACTGTCAAAATAATTGCGACGGACTGATGCACACAGGTGTTGGAAATACGAAGAATTACTTCAAAAGAATAAGTGTAGGTGCAAGGATCTAATGCGTCACAGATTGGCCACCACTGCTTTAAAGTTTTATCACTTATGCACCATTCAAGTTTTTGTTACTCTTGAGCCGTTCCAGTCGGCTTGAAGATCAAATTATATGCTAAAATGCATTCATCTCATTATTACTGTTAGCACTTCAGTCTAATTTAATTAATCTAATGTTTAAAATAAAATTGCCGATGATGTGGGTCATCAGCAACTTCATCAGCCGACCGCCAACTGTTTCCTTTGAAATATGAATATTTCAGTTAGGTTCAAGTCCGCTATCAAGAACATCCATGTAAATTTACAAGTAAAGCTTTAAAGAGAAGCTTACGTTGCTTACAAAATTGGTAGTGTGTAGAAATTGATAGAAACTTGCGCCAATAAAAATTAATTCCAATTATTTTAAAGAGAAGTGTTGTTCAGAATGGGGGTCTTCACAACATATCTAAAGCTCATTGAAATGGGACCGACATCATTGGCAAGTTTAGTATTTTTCTAGCTTTATTTATTTGCTTTTGTTTATTCATTGATTGATGCTGTAAACCATGTTTGGTTTATACAGCACACATTAGTATAACACTCTACAAATAATAAGAAAGATACATTATTTGAGGTTTACATTTTTTGAGGTTTTCTAACTTTAGTTAGTTATAGCAGATATACGATCACAAATTCTTATCTGTGAGAAAAGTAAGTAAACTTCAAGTGTTCGTTTCGTGATTCATAACTCATGTTGCCCATGATTACATTATCTAAACGACTTTTTTGTTTATATAAACTATCGACGGACATTGAGTTTCTGTGTTCAGATATTTCAATGGTCTGTCAAATTTCATAATTGAATATCGCTGCGGAAAATGTTTCCCATGAAAACTTCAGCGATAAATTTACGAGCTCATTAGGGGACTACGTTAGTCGATAATGCTTGAGTAAATACAGTTGGTTCTTAACGACCTTGGAGGTCGGATTCCTCTGCGTCTCAATGTTTTTACTGTATCTCCAACGATTGCAACATTTCATGTTGTAAAAACATAAATTTTTGTCCACTCATCCTGAACATTATTCATGTGGAATTTCAACCACATATTGTCATTAACAATTAATTGCAACTAGTTTCTCTCATTGTTCAATTAACGATCTTTTTACTAGCCTCCGGATTCTATGCATTTGTATAAAAATCAGTGAAAATATTAAAAGACTATTAGTATTAATACATTATTTTCACCACATTCAAACATGATCAATGAAGAATGTAAATTTATATTTAGCTACCACGTCTTTGCAATTGAGGCACGAACTTGTTATTACAACAATATTTTTTTTCTAATATGATATAATATTTGTACTATTTTACATATCAACTTATACACTTTAAAATAGAATACGCATACACTGCTGGTCAAAATGATAAGGCACTTCGAGGTTTTTAGCAATGAACATTTATTCGTAAATATACACACATACATAGTGAATATACAAACAAGACTGAATGGCGTAAAGTGTAGCTTCTATAAACAAAACTTTTCGTTTTTATTCCAATAACAAAGTATCATTCGTAAACATTGTTTCTCACTGTTTATGAGACATGAAATAAAGCTCGAGTTTTGCACGCGTATTTTGTACTTTATAATAGAGACAATCATTCGTCAAACAAGAGCTGAAGTATTTATCAGCGTAGATTCTATGGTCTGCGCACAGATTCAGAGCTGGAAAACATTTCATATCAAGTGTTGCAATCGTTTTTACGCGACCATTTTCAATAACAAAGGCGTACGATTGTACGTCTCTGTCTCGTGGTACCCAAAGGTACGAAAATATTTGCTTGCACAGGCGCGATATCTGTCTCCACTAAGCAAACCGTACAGAACAATTCACTCGATTTGCACGGTAACGCGTATCTCTGCTTTATCACCTTAGGTGTCATATTTCATTTCTGTGGAAATTTGCGTAACAGCGATAGCTCTCGGCCTCAAATGATAATTCGAAAAGACACGTTCCTCGCACCGTACTTGCTTCAAGTTCTAACCGATTAAAACTTGTAAATAAACAAATCTCAGTTATAGTAATAATTCAATTTGTGTCTCGTTGTAAAAATAGCAATTTATTTCTTTAATCAAGAGTTGCAGTTGTAACTCCTTTTAATTATTGATTGAAAAGTCAGACTGACGGTATGAGGCTAATACTGAGGGACTGATAAATTGGACTGACGGATTTTCAGATATTTTGAAATTATGCTATATAAACCAAAGATGGTTTGCGGCATCAATAAATAATATAGTTTAAAATCCGAGCTTCTGTATGAATCGGCAAAAAATGTGTAGATAATATAGGTGCATTCTTCGATGAGATTCGATTTTATTTGTCAAGTTTCATACCTAATGGCCTGACATCTAGCCCGACTGATACCGATGACGATGACAGCACGGCGCGGCAGCCAAAACTTTCGCCCACGCGATCAAATCACCGCGCGTCGTTCATTAAATACCTACGCCCGTTCCTGTTTTGCTCGCTTCTCTACAGAACATTGCACGCCCCAGTCTCACCTCGACGCTGCTCGAATTCGCACGAAAATCGAGCCTTTGCTTCGCCGCGATGACACCCATACGATTAATGATCGGTCTCGGCGTGGATCTTGCTTCCAATATCGTCTACTTTAACACTGGGTTTACGGAGCACTAAAAAACTGTGTATTTCAACAAGAATGTGTCTATCCAAATGTTAGCCATTTTTTATTTCGTATCTTTACAATCTCAATAATCGTAAAACAACCCCTACGATTTATTTTACGATTTCAGTAATCCAAACTCTTTTTTTTTATTTTTATGCTCTCCAATAGCTGTACATTAACGAAACCAAAATATAATTTGTAATTCGATTTAAAGGAAATTAATGGCATACCATACATATTTATTAGACTCTGTTCAGAATCTTTATCATTAGTTTGACTCGATAAACCTAACCTAACCAAAATATAATTTTAATTCGATTTTAAGGAAATTAATAATATACCATACATATTTATTAGACTCTGTTCAGAATCTTTATCATTAGTTTGACTCGATATTGTAAGGCAAAGGGTTAACAATATTGAAAAACACCGTTTCGATGGGCTCCATAAATCTAGTGTCAAGTGACCGTCGAACGTGGAAAATAAAACGAGAATGGATATAATACGCTACTTTTGTTCCTCTCCGTGCATTCCTAAGTGTGCGAAATATTCTTTACGCTCTGGTATTTTCAACTTTTAATTGAGTCAAAGAGCTCTTGATTTATACCTGGGAAAGTGATGCACACCGTTGGAATTCTATGGAAATATTCAGTCAGCCATGATGTCTCTGAGTAGATACGGTGAAATTTCAGAAAGTATTGTAATTAAGATAGTTAATGGTGGAAGAAAGTGCGTGGAAAGTTCTGTAGAAAAGGTGATCGAATAATGCGTTCGGAAAAATAGAATTTACATAATTCTATGTAGACCGATTTTATAAGATGTGCCTAGTGCAATGACTCGGTGATGTGAGAGAGAGAGACACATGAAATAATAGTCAACATAATAAAAAGTAAATTATATCAGAGTAGGTTGACACAGGACATCAGTTGAATGGTATTAATTTTTTTTAACCTTTCTTATTTGTTTTCATGACTTTTATTCTGGTAAATACATCAATCAATATACTATAGAGCTGTCAATTAATGTGTAAACTGAAATTCTTGGAGATTGCAACCACAGAAATAATTAATTCTAAAAGGAAATGATTAAAATTAATTAATTAATTCTTATTAACCACAGAGTAGGTTGACACAGGACATCAGTTGAATGGTATTAATTTTTTTTAACCTTTCTTATTTGTTTTCATGACTTTTATTCTGGTAAATACATCAATCAATATACTATAGAGCTTTTAATTAATGTATAACCTGAAATTCTTTGAGATTGCAATCACAGAAATAATTAACTCTAAAAGTAAATAATTAAAAGTAATTAATTAATTCCTATTAACCACAGAGTAGATTGACACAGGACATCAATTAAATTGCCTTAATTTTTTTTACCCTTTCTTATTTGTTTTCATGACTCTTATTCTGGTAAAAAAGTCAATCAATATACTATAGAGTTATCAATTAACGTATAAACTGAAATTCTTTGAGATTGCAACCACAGAAATAATTAATTCTAAAAGTAAATAATTAATTCCTATTAACCACAGAAGTGTCCGCATACTTTCAGCGGGGGTGTGTGTACACCGTTTCTAGAAATTACAATGGCCGAGTAATGACCTGATATACATGTTTACAAGGTAACTTACGGTGTACCGGACACTAGGAATAAGTTAATACTGTAAAAACTCTCTTCTCGAGAGTGACGCATACGTCAGAGGAATACGATTAATCAAACGGTAATTTTCATCATCGGAACGAAGCCGATCGAAGGATCGCTCCAAGACGATCACGTATAAGCTACGCGCGTAGGTACAACGTATCCGTTGAGTCATTGGGTATTCATTGAGTATCGCGAAGGCCGATAATGATAATCTGTTGGAAGAATGCTGCGGTCTCGCGGCCACAGTTATGCGGAGCAACTGGCCGCATGTCAATTTGTTCTCTGTTGGTCACCCGTTACTGTCGCTGATACTTGGCACATAAGATGATCACGGAAGCGATGCACTTGAGGAAAGTATACAATATCGTCGCATAAACGAGCGAATTTTATTGCATCACGCTAGACGGGGGCGTCACTCGAACAGACAATTGTGATTAATGTGACAATGATTATTGCTGTAATAAATTGTCTACTCTAACCGCAATCATAAAATAATATTGCTCTTAATCGTTCGTACTATGTGACATATTTTAACCCTTTAACCCTTTGCGCTCCGTATTATTTTTTTTATTTGAAATTTACTTGAGAGGACAGTTCCTCAACTGCTACCTATTTTAAACAATTTTGTTTATTAATTACATCAGATATAAGCTGTCAAACTATGTTGTAATTTATATTTGTTTTTCACTAACAAAATAGATATAGGAAGAACCAAACACATATAAGAACCTAAAAAAATAATTATTATAATATATTTATCAACAAGGATTTTGGCACCTAAGGTGCTTTTAAAAAATAGAATTTGTAAAATAATTTTTTAATCGGTTACTCGAAAATCTCCAGTCAGGAGTCAGCACTATTGCAACGGTCTCTTTTTGGAAGCCGTAAGTATTTCACGAATGTTTCCATTTCAATCCGTTCCGTCCGCATTCGCCGCGGTCCGAGAATCGTGAAACACGCGGCATACGGGATACGGGTGGTTGAAAGCGGATATTTTATACACGAGTTCGCAAGATTCTTCATCCCGGGATCGTAAAATTCGAAACTCCTCGCTTCCCTCCTACGGAGACAGCTTATTTCGTCACGAAGTAAAAGCTATAGTGTGCAAAGGTGTCACCGAGACGGTTATGAGAGCAGACAGCTTTACGACGTTGAAGCTAAAGCCAGCCCAATCTACTCAAAGGTCGTTAACATGGCCGAAACGATACGGAAAAAGGCATCCTCGAGGAATGTTTTGAGAACGCTTTGTAAAACTGCTGCGATCGTCAAACTGATTTATAAAGGAACATCTTTCAAACGTGACCGCTATAAAATAGTTTTCGTTTACACAACTTTGAGTTAGTAGACACAATCTTTTGATGTGCAGTCGATATTAGACAGCGGATTTTATGAATTTATGACAAAAATTAGTAGGTATTAAAAACAGTATAAAAATTAGAAGAATTTAAAAAACACTGTTATATTGTTTTTAACATATTAAACATATTAAGAAAGAATATCAATGTCTATTTCACTTCAGATTATTGCAATTCAGGTAGAACATATTTATTTTGCAGAAAGCAAAATATTTTTATATATTTTTATATATATTCGGAACCTACTGTAAATACAAAAATTTAGTGTAAATACAAAGCGATGTTTATGAAGAATAAAATATTGAATAGCGAACTCTAAATGAAAAGTTTTAATGTTAGCAGGCTCTCTGAGTGCAGAGATCACTAAGGGAATCTTCAAAATAAAATAGCGTAAAATAGCGTTTTATTCTCTTCTGAAATGAAGTACAATGACAGTGCCAGCGGTACCAGTTGTAAACTGTTCCGCGGATTACCAAGGATTACCATAGTATTTTTCGTTGCCATTCTACGGCCACCAGTTTACACCTCCTCATAATTTCAAACTTTTCTCGTTACACTTCTCTGTTACTTTTTTATTACAGTTTCTAACTTCATAGCTACACTTTTTCCAGTTTTATGTTATGTGTACTCTAAAATTTCTCACGCAGGCCTGTGTAATCTGCCGTTTCTCAAACAAATAGGAATAGATATGCTAACGAGCAATGCGGGAAATCATTTTCCCTGTTTCGCAAAATTATATCGTACGACCACCTTATATATCTTTATAGAAACTACATTTTTTAATAGTAAAGAACAATTTCTTTGTAAAAACTTTATAAAAAATCGCATAGTGAGAATTGAAACTTCAAAGAAAAAGTTGGAACTTGTTGGACCGTGTAATATACGCCGAACAAAGCTGTAAAATTTCCTTAAAAATAACTTTAAAAAAATAACATTTTTTTCTTGTTTATATAAAACAGTTATTTTCACAAGTTTCGCAAATGAAACAATTTCTGAAGTATGCGTGGAAAATTGCAATGATTACTGGCTCTCACAATGAATTATGATTATTTAACAATTCCAAAAACGCCTGAAAAAGGTGGCACATTATAAATAAATAACTTATCGAACAATCAACGTTGATTACCATAGAAGCAGGTTGAATACAACAATCAGTGATGGAGCACAGAACGCGAGAGAACCCCAATTCACGAATTGGTCACTCATTGCAAAATAACACTGTCCGGCTGCGTCTGGTTCGCCGACTAAACAAATTGCTCTGAAATTGACGAAGAGAATCGGCGATCAATTTGTCGCCGGGGTCGTGCTGTTTCTCATCAGACTTTCCAAGGAGTGCGAACGCTGACGTAACCCGCTTAATTGACACAGTTTTTGATACGAGCGATACGTGTGCTTCACTGGGTCGACGTTCGTTCCTTATTAACAGCAATTAACACCCGCGCATAAACGTTTACTAATGACGTCAGTGTTTCTGTACGCGGAACGATTTGTAATCGTCAAACAGACTGTTTACTTCAGCCGTCCGGAGCTGTGGTAACTGACCCAGTCCAAAATCTATCTCTCTCCGATGCAGTCTAGCTTCTAAACAATTATTCACATCGCATTATTCGCGATTATTGTTAGTTTCTATTTTAACCCTTTGTGTACAGATTTATTTGAAGATTTTTTACATATCGAATGAATTTAAATTTTTATTTAAACAATTAGTATTGTTTAATTATATTATTTTTCATTAAATTATGTTATTATGTTATTTTTTAAAATTATGATATTATTTAAATAATTCCTGTCACATAATTCGCAATTGTTGCTAGCTTCTATTTCAACCCTTTGTGTCAGATTTATTTGGGTACGGATTTATTTGAGGATTTTTTACATATTGAATGAATTTAAGAATTTGATGATTCATGTAAAAATAATAGATTTCATTTATCGTAGTGATATTATTTAAACAATTCATGTCACATAATTCGCAATTATTGTTAGTTTCTATTTTAACCCTTCATGTACAGATTTATTTGGGTACGGATTTTTGTTTGCAGATTTTTTACGAATCATTATCATTTACATATCATAAATTGATATAAAATTTCATTTAGAGAATATAGAAATAGGAAAATTCACGTAATATCCATACTCGTAATTCTTAGTTTTCAAGTTTTCTTACATGCATAATAAAAATAAAAAGTTACCATTCGTTGTTTAAATTCAGTCTATAGATTATTGCTGTAAAACCTCCGAAATGTGTACCCTGTTATTAACATACAATCGAGCCATCGATTTCTCATCCGGGTTCTCAATAGCTCCGCGGTATTTTTCATTAATTTTTTGTCAGTCTGCCTCGTAATTGCAGGTGACGTTATCGGCAATTAATTATTCATGCAGTGAACGCGCAAGGATGCTTGGAAATCATTGAAATTTCCGTGGCGTATAGTTCATGGAAATCGATAGTGGAAAGGAAAGCATATTTTTCTTTCGCGGACATGGCTGGTTCTACCGTGAAAGTGGTCGTAAAAGGTGGTCATCGACAGATACGCATAATTAAACGAATTACAAGCACACGTAATGAACGTTACGGCGTCGATATCTGTGATTAATCCTGCGGACTTATTAATTAAAGTGATCGTAGGATACGTGACTTAACGAGACGATAGGTTCCAACAATTAAATGTTATTCACTGGGAAAATTATGGTAATTTTTGACTGTCGGTAGAAAGTTTTCAAAAGGAAAATACTACCGACTATTGAGATTTATTCAGCAAACAATTTTTTATTTAAAGATGTCAGAAAAAGATGTCTGCATATTTTTTTACATACTGATTACAATAAACATTAGCCTCTTTTTATGTCTTGCTATTAAAAATATTTATAATCTTAAAATTAAAAATACAAGTTATAAAACTTATATTTTAAATTTTCATTAAGGACCCAAATAAAAAAGTTTTAAAAAATGTCTTATTTATGTAAGTTTTATAAAATCTGTTTTAGAAATTATCCAATGAATTTCTTCATTCAAGCACGTATTGTCATAAAAATTGCGAGAAATTAAAATAAATTCATTGTCATCTTTATAAAACAATGTACAGAAGTCACATTTTGTACTCGGTACGGTTAGTGTTAGAACTAACGTTAAAATAAATAAATAAATAAATTATAAGAGTTAAATTATTAAAATGTTTTAAATTAAATTCATCACGTGCCAGACACGATAATATTGTAAGGGGTTAGCAAAAGCTGTACCGAATTTTTCCAAACACAATGTCCATTCGGTTCCCTACGATTAAACTTGGGAGCTGTGTATCTATCTGCGCGATTGATTCGTCGGGTGAAGAAGCGAAGATTTATTTGGATCGAGGTGCAACGCGCGAATCGCGGATTGCAGCGGGACGGTTTAATTGGAATGCAGGGAAATGAAATACGAGACGTGGAGAGACTATGCGAATGACATTTCCTTTCTCGTGCTGGCAGGATGCGGGTTCGTGCGGGCGCTCGTACGGGTTCGACGTTGCAATTAGGTCAAGGCGTTTAATTACGCGACAAAGACTCCATCGTGTCCCAAATATTGAGATCGGGAACAGCAAATCAGAGAAGCTAGGAAAGCTGGTCCAACTACTCTCCCGTCTCAGTTTTATGTTTCTTCGTATTCGTGTTCACTGGATGCGAGTTTGCAATTTCATCCCAACGCGAATATTTCGAACAACAAATCCGAAAAAGAGAGGAAACGAACACATAGCTGAAGAAAAGCTCGGTTGCGATGGGTCGATAAATCTGGACACAGAATCGTAACTTTAACAAATATTTTCTATATACTATACAGTATTTTATTTGACGTTGAAAATAAGGATTTGTGCAAGAAATGTTCGAACAGCAAACTTTTAATTAATCTATATATTTTAACAAAAGAGATAATAAAGTTAGATGATCGAACTGCACTGACTTTAATTGTTTGAAAGCGTATGGATTTCATGGGAAATAAACAGAAATAAAGAGAATCAGTTGTGGTGGTTTACTGTCTCGAACCAACAGAACTTTTGTGCACGCTCGATAAAACCGTGCTAGTTTATTTGTCGGAAACCCCGGTTCTAGCATAATTCTTTTATACGTTTTCTAGACTGACGAGACAATACGATCAAACTAAGGCATATAAAAACTTCGGCGATATTTTACTGTGTTCGAATACAATGGAACTGTTTATCCACAGTCCCGTCTCTTCAGTTTCATTTTTTCCCTGTCAACACCGAGTTCCGCTGGGACGTACACAGTAGCTCACGAAAATATTCGACCATCCTTTAAAAAAGAACCACCTTTTTGCAAATTGGATCAAACGTCTTGTTTGATTGGGCCACTTTCAAAATCAAAATTTGCATCGTTCTATTAACCAGCTAATTTCCTTTTCACAAAATCTTTCTGATTTGAAATATTTTTATAGAAAATTTAATATTATTTGAAATTCATGTTGAATTTTCATATAAAAAAATTATATAATTTTTTTGAAATTAATATTTCCAATTAAAAAAGAAATATAAATTAGTAAGAACTTCTAATTCTTTAAAAAATATTTTTGTATATTAGTTACAACTTGCTGCAGAATGATAACGTCGAAATGTAAATATTAAAATTGCTAGGTTGATTCTTTTCGAAAATGAGCCATTTTCAAATTGAACATTTTATATTATTATTATTTCATAATAAATTAGGAATAATATAATCGGTACAGTTACCCTATGAACATTCTACAACATTCTCGAATGTGTTAGAAGAAACTGCTGCAAAGTTCCAGTCTTCCCAGCCGCTTATATCTGAAATTAGCGTTTTCCAGGAATGACGCCGGATCATAAGGTCCCGACCGCACCGATGTGAATCGGCCGATTTACGCAGAAATGTAACAAACTGCATCGTTAGGGTTCATTACCGTGTAAAAAGTGTTCGGTGGTATCGTGCGAACGTGGCTGCGGCATGGCACCGCGTGATGGCCCGCGAGGCGTACATTCGTCTGGCAAAAAGCGGGAATACGCGATGTAACAAGGCCGGAACAATATAAAGACGGAGCAAAAAGAGTCGCCGTCTGCCGGGTGCTGGCTCTGACAGATACGAGTTTATTTACAGAAACGGTTTTAGTACGACGACGACAAACGCGTCAGGTACACATCGTGCACCGCGTCCGGTCCTCCGCATATAGAACATCCGCTGCAGCGTGAACACGCACACGCGAACCGAGGCGACGCGCGCAGGAACATGCGAGGAGATGCACTTTTATGCGCTAGGTACTCACTTGTACACGTTTCAGCCGGTTACGATCGCTGGCAGGATCGAGGTTAATGTAAAGGGTGCTAGAAAAAAGGGTGTAACGCTTTAGGAACTTGTGTTACAGGGTCGTCATAGATGAATCCGGAAACGTCATTACAAGGGCTGTTTCAAAAAATGTGACCTTAACTTCAGTGATGGATTTTGGTTCGCTAAAATAAGAAGAAAAGCTCGTCTAAGTCTTAAGTTTTTGCAAAAACATAAAATATGATGGAAATTAATTAAACATATATTGTAAAACACTAAACATATAGTCTAAACATATATGTGCAAAGTGTTTGCAAAAACATAAAATCTAATGAAAATTAATTGTTAAGAAATTCAAGATTTTGTTTACTGCAAAGATGTACGTTAAATACTTATTTAAACGTAACTACCAGTTCATTAACTTTCTAATGTATGAAAACTGTATGGAGATATGTATATTCATTGCAGCCCTTTTTTATTAATAAATTAAAAAAATGAAAATACATATTTCTATTTGTCAAACCGGTTGTTTGACTGATCGGGCTGTAAAACTGTTTGATTTTCTTTAAAAAAAACATGCAATAATTTTACTTTTTTTATTACATTATATATATATATATTTAATTTTATATTTCATTATCATTTTCAAGCAGGATATTTTCCAGTACATCTCGCGTTCACATATTTCTAAAATTACATCAACAAATTTATTTTGACGCGTTGGAAAATTTAATACACTCTACGAATATGAAATTTGATGCATTGTAATTTTTCCCCGTCCCAAATTGACGCGGTATAATTCATTTATAGTGCACATACGAATAAATCTAATGATTAATGTGGAATATCACGAGTGTTCTACGATATCAATATCGATTCACAAGCTTTCATCATTGCTTCAGTTTACAATTTTAATTCACTGGCATTCGATGGTAAAATCGATATACCATTGTGAATGACCCGTGAGCGGACCGGTGCAGTGGTCCGTATCGAGCCATTTAGTCCTTTTTGCAATTTTCTTTCATTTATACGGGATATACGAGTAAAATCGTGTCAGTCGATAATGAAGCAAGTTAATTGGACACATGGATGCAAACAAATAATTCCACAAAAAGGAGGAAGCTTATAACCAGACAGCGGATTTTATGTATTTATGACAAGAATGAGTAGATGTAATTCAAAAAACAGCGAAGACATTAGAATAATTTAAAAATATTATTATTATTCTGCGCCTATTAAACACATTAAGGAGGACAATAAATTTCTATGTTATTCATATATACAATAATATTCTATTTTGCGCCGCCTCTGAAAATATTGTATTGTATTTAATATTTTATTAACAGATGGTATGTATTCATACAAAATGCAATGGAAATTATTTCATACATTTCAGTGCATTTTTTAGTGCACATATTTATTTTGTATAAAGATCCACAGTCTACTTAAATAATACTACCAATTACATTATATTTATATTTTTAAATTTGGCAGATATAACATTGGCATAATACCTCATACAATACTTAAATATTTCGTAATTGGTTAGATACCGACATATCTAATAATGTAAACAATATTGTCAA
Source organism: Lasioglossum vierecki (assembly GCA_028455595.1). Lineage (NCBI taxonomy): Eukaryota > Metazoa > Arthropoda > Insecta > Hymenoptera > Halictidae > Lasioglossum > Lasioglossum vierecki. The sequence goes on from CM052339.1 coordinate 3,725,714, forward strand.
TAATAGGACAGAAATTTTTAGTGACGCCTCAGAGGCGAGTACTGAGATGCTCAGAGGGTTAAGTATAGAATCTTCGCACTTCGAGGCGTTACGAGAAAGGAAACGGAGTCGAGTGCGCGACTTTCTTTCGATCCGCGAAGAAATTCGGCCGCGACAACGAAAGCGAAATGGCAGCTCCATTAAAGCAGCGACGCGACGGTGACGTTATCGCATCGCGTAACACTTGTTTCAGCGAGCGTTTCACGGAGCCGTGGCAAACAGGCGGTCCCGTCTGTTAGCCGTCGTCTGCACGACGACCATTTCTTCGTCTCGTTCCTCGGGATCTCCTTTCGCCGGGCCAGCTCGCTCTTCACTTTTTGCCGCGTTTCCGACGTCTCCTTTTCCAGTTCTACACGAGACGAGAGGCGACATACCACGCAGCTAAAAGCGTCTTCGCTGTCTACGCGTCCTCCTCGCGCTATCGCCAATTAAATGCGGAGAGCCCGCATGAAGCTGCTAAGGTCAAATCATAATTTCCCTCGTTTTAACGATCCGGTTCCGCGAACGACAGTGAAAGCGAACACTGCCGTAGTAACGTCGATGGCATCTGCGGGTATTCCAGATGATCGTTGTCGGCAAAAAGTAGATAGATAGCTGGATATACGTTTAATGTTCCTTTTCGTGTTACGTGTACTTGATTGGCGAAGGTAGTAAGGTAGATAGCAATGTTGTGTGCAAGAACGTAGAACTTATTCTACATTTATGACTACTCTAGACTGGTCTATAATTTACGTTCACTACCTACTGCACAGAGATGGAAAGATAGTGGCATAGCACAGAGACAAACAGGTGTAACAGTTAACTGTAATCTATGGTTGTTGCCAGGCATCCAAGCCATCCAAGCTATGCTAAAATACATACGGACAGTAGACCATAGATCATGAAACGCTCATTGTAATTCTGGTTTAATCAAATTATATTTTATAAACTCTCTAACTTGATCTTGTTAATGTTTCTCACATTCGTAGTCATATTCATTAATAGAATTCTGGTATTTCGTATTGATTGGGAACCTTTAACTATTTTTACCATTTAGTTTTCCAAACACACTCACCCATGTTTTTGTTATACAGTGAAATCTGATGCGCCGCTGTGTGTAATCGATTTAATTCTATTACGCCCCGCAAAATTCAATATGTACCGTTTTCGTTTGACTGTCATCCACCGGTGACTGACGCGGCGTGAACGCACGTGCTGCATAAAAATGCATGTTCACGCTGCGACGGTCACTCTCTTGTTTCGCAATAAACGCCAGAATAAATCGCTTATCACGATGCTGAAATTTCAAATATTATACATTCATATTATACATTCAACCGCATAACTAGAGATCGATAACAATACGTTGTTCGATTGCTTAAAATGCGTTACAAATTATGATGGACAATGTGCACGTCGAATAGACAGCCATTATAGTGTTCTAATTACAATGAAACTATGAAAATTTATATAAAAAAAATAGAAATACTATAATAAAATGATTTTTATTGTACATAATGGTCCACAGTCTAGTTGTTGGAGAATCTTATTACTCGAGCAAATACTATATGAAATAGTAAGAAATAGAAATACTATAATAAAATAATTTTTATTGTACATAATGGTCCACAGTCTAGTTGTTGGAAAATCTTATTACTTGAGCAAATACTATATGAAATAGTAAGAAATAGAAATACTATAATAAAATAATTTTTATTGTACATAATGGTCCACGGTCTAGTTGTTGGAGAATCTTATTACTTAAGCAAATAGGTAAACGTGTCGCAAAAAATGAAATAAATGGCAAGAGTACTTGTTACTTTGCTGACGCGAAACAAGGTTTGTTAGCACAGTTCCGAACAAGACCAGCAAGAGCAACATTGTCTGTTACTAGCTCGATGACTTACGCGTTTCATACGCAGCTAATTATAAATTCTTGTGTGGTGAGTGGACCCTCATGGCTGCGAGCAATTTTGTTTTTCCGCGGAAGTTTACGGCCGCATCTTCGCAACGGGATGAGAACGTACGCAATAACTGGGGTGCTTCTTTGCGCGCATGAATTTTGCTCGGAGCCGCGACCCCATTGCTTCTAATCTGAAAAGAACGCGCCCGATTTCGTGGAAGAGACTCCTTTGATACGGATAACTATTCCAAGCGGTCTCGTTCTGTGTCACGTTGCAGCTAGCCGTTGTCATTTACAGATAGCTCTCCGACGGCTCGTATTTCTAATACTGAAAGTGTTCCGCGGATCACGAGGAACGCGATATTGTTTTAGTACGGAGCATACTTTCCTGGGATCCGTTAATCCTTTTCCACTTCGTGCACGACGGAAAGTGCAGGGAACAATTACTGCGCACGATTATTACAGGAAACATGCTATAGCCGAAAGTTGGAAAGCAATTTTTTCAATTAATAGCTACAGCAATTTCGTGAATAAAATCTGAGACAGATTCTTTCGAAAAGATTTCCTTCTCAGGCAAGTGAAAATTTGTCCAGCATAGGGCTTTATTAAAAATCAACAAATTATTTCAACTTGGATTAAAGCAATAAATAAATAAATAAGTTATTTCAAGCTTTCGACGAATTTATATTTCTTCAATAAATAAATAACTTATACTTTTTTAATCACCGAGATTTCTTCATAGAACACAGTACATATTTTTTAAAATTTTGTTTGTATTTTGATGTGGATTTTCATTGTTCAATACAAGCAAATAATACTTAATTATTAATAATTAATTATTAAAAAATAAATTTTGTAGATTTCGCTAACTTATATGCATACTGATAGTTTTATCAAAATCAGTCAACATTTTAATAACTCGGTATAAGGCGTGGCGTTGTAATTGTGCGTAAAAATCTGTTTCTCCTATTTATTTAATAAATACCATATTTTTCATAAAAATACGAGAATAATAAAAGATTAAAATGCAATTTATTTCTGTCGACATAAGATGCATCGACAGATGGAATTTTCCATTGCAACTTCTGGCGTTATCTTCGTACAAAGGAAGATCGATGCACACGATTTTATTCAGATGCGAAGCAAGTTACGGAATTCATTCGAGCAATTATAGTTTTCGCAGAATCATACGTTCTTCCTGGCATGAATGTAGAACATTTTGATCGCACAGAGTGACGCGGTTGAAAGGGCATTATTTCCTCGTGTCATAGCACGATAGACAAAGTTCAGCGGGGCGGCCTAGCGTAATGCGCTTAATTAAAGTTGTTTCAACTCGTTAAGATCGTTCGCACGGGATGAACAACGCTATATAGTGCTCGGCAGTTTGTCGACTACTCGAGCGACACTTTCCATCGTTTTCATCAAGTCTTTCTCTTGTTCGCAATTGTCTCGTCGACGTTCTCTCACTCTATTGTCGTTTACAGAGTCCGGTCCAAATTAATTGCTTCGTTTCTCTAATGGCACTAAACGTCTTAAGATAAATAACGCAAGAATCAACATTCAATATAATTGTGTACAGTAACATTTTTTCATGATCATTACTAGGCTGCGGATCTTTATGCATTTATAGGAAACTCGAGTAGATGAAAATTAAAGTTGTTAGCAAATTTTTTCTGCAATCGATGCAGACAATTTTTATTTTGCTTAATATATATGCTAATATATATCTCTTAATATATATTCTAATATATGTATATTAGATGGTTCTAGTAGTGTTGTAGAAATTGCAAGACGTCCTCGCTCATAATATAMTGTTTAATGCTTTCGGCGCWACGGTTCGATCAATTTCTACATCAAATAATTGATAATTGATCGAACCGTAGCGCCGAAAGCATTAAACATTATATTGTTAACAATAATACGATCGAGATAAGAGACATATTTGTCCTCGCTCGTGTTTGGCAAGTTCGATATGCAAATTTTCTACCAACTAAAATACATTTTCCTGCGAAGAAGGTAAATACGGTTTCAAACGATGCCGCGGAATCATTTCTCAGATAAGAATAAATGTAAATATTGCCTAAAGCGACATTCAGCAAATGCGTAGAAGCGTAGAAATAATCTTAGGTGCCTGGGGCAAAAATCGATTGCTAATTCGAACGCCAGTGCCTAGCCGCAATATTTAAAACATCGACGTGTATCTGCGAATTCAAGGTTTGCCTTCCTAAACGTGTCGCGCATCGAGAAATCGACGGGAGTTGCCAGTTTGTTATATGGTCATGTAGGACAGGCGCAGGCTGGTTGAATTACGTCTCCTCGGATTTCATCGGCCGGTAATTTAAATCCCGATTAATTCAGTAAGCTTCAACAACCTAAAGCCTGGTAGCTTCACCTGGAAACGAATTTCGCTAATCATATTCGCCGTCTGGCGAGTCGTTTTACTTCGCAACTTGTTTCGCTTAGTCTCAGCTTAGGATATTCTTTTAGATTTTGTATTTTGATGTGGATTTTCATTGTTCAATTAAAGAATTAAATTAGATATAGCTCTCAAACTGTGTTTTAATTTATATTTGTTTTCAACTAGAAAATAAATAAAGGAAGAACCAAATACATATAAATCTCATTTTATATTATATATATTTTTCTTTCTCTAATGCCGAGATACATAAGAGTGCAAAGGGTTAAAATACAGCAAGTGGTTAGGTTAGGTTAATAATAACTTATTATATCCTAGGTTAATAAAAATAAAAATAGGTTAATAATAAGAAATGGAATCAATGCCATTTCCACACGAAAAAAAATTAGTTTCCGAACGATATAATAATTACAAGAGCAACGGCGAACCAGCGATGGCAGCTGGAGGCGTGTGAATATTTAAAATTAATTAAAAGTCACGTCAAGGAAAAAATACACTGCCAGCAAATAGTATCGGCTAACGTGATGGCCTGACGTAAGGACACACGAATTATGCGTGCATCAAGGTTATATTAAAAACGAGGAATCCTTTTCTCACGTTCGTACTACACGTTGCACCTCCTCCACGCGATGCATACCCACTAATTTATCACGACCCATGACTCCGGGACGAAGATCACGACTGAAAGAAGAAGAACAAGAAGAATAAAGAAGGAGAAGAAGAAGCGGACGAGGAGAAAAATAATCCCGGCGATCCCGAGAAGACCGACCGGTTTCTTCTCGTTCTTGTCTCCCTTCCTCGTCACTTATTTTTCTCGTCTACCGCCGCCAAATCGATCCCATCCCTGAGCCTTCGACAAGATCATTCGTCGGAACGATTACACGAATCTTCATTCTTCTCCCGCGGGAATCTCGGACTATCGGCGATGCAACGTATAAATTGGAAACACGCGGAGCGAGTTCACGTTCGCTTTTTATCTCCGTTCCGGTAATCGAAGGAAATTTTAACGAAAACGCGCGCGACGTTGAATCGATCGCTGATTGAAAGTAACCCTTTGAACTCGGAACTAGTTCAAAGCTAAAAATTCAACATTTCTTCTGGAATATTTCTGGAATATATATGGAACAATTGAATAATGTAACAATTACTTTACTGATACAGCAATTTAGTGGTGGCTTAGAGCCGCCACTCTTTTTAAAAAATGCATTTGTTCGGAATTGTGAAAAACAATAGTAAATTTGACCATTTTACCATTTTATAAAATAATTTTCCCTAGTCCCATACAGATTCCTAACCTTGCACAGATAGTCCTGAAAATTTGTGATTGTGGGGCGCATGCAATAAATAATTTATGAATAATGTTTGTAAATTATGAATAATAATAATAATAATTTATGAATTTTTTAAAAATTCACAATCACAAATTTTCAGGACTATCCGTACGAGGTCAGGAATTTGCATGGGATTAGGAAAAATGATTTTATACCTTTTAGTCCATTTTAAAATTTTGGCTCTCGTTCTGATCATGTCACCCTTGAAATTTTTTACTAATTTCTGTTACTGTTTTTTTGCTCAGGCATGGCGGCCGCCGGTCTTGAGGTGCGCGAGGCTGGACGAGCGCTGCGGGTACAAACGGAAGCACCGCATCTCGTTTCCATGGGAAGCGGGCGTTTGTCAACGGCGGTGACCCTGCATCCTCTACCCGAAGGTATGGTAAAGTGCAATTACGCGAATTAAAGGTACCCAACCTCGAATCCTTTACCGTTTCGCTACCTGTATTTATTTTTTTTTATTGAGCCACTGAAACAATTTTTTTTAGAGTAGTCTTGCAGTTAGTGTACAATGACAGAATTAATAACCTCTAGAGGTGAAGATTTTTTTATTGCTACTTGTATAGAAACGTTGGGATGCCTTCTAAAAATATTTAAATAATAGTATAATTGGTATATGATAATGAAACTTGTAAACCAGAAACACCTCCACTTTAACAATTTTTTTACAGTAGTCTTACAGTTAGTGTACAATGACAGAATTAATAATCTCTAGAGGTGAAGATTTTTTTTTAGCAAAGAAAATGTCCGCTTTTAACTACCTGAATTTATAGAAACGTTCGGATGCCTTCTAAAAATAGTAAAATAATAGTATAATTGATATAATTCCTTAAATTATTATTAAATGATCAATTCCGTGCTACTGTGCTGTCAAGTTTATGCATATTTGTGAAACGGTAGACATCTTTAATGCGTTTCACAACTTGAGCGGGACGTCATTGTTATCGTATTGATAGAATGATCACGGAGGACGTTGGGCGAGTCTATATCCGCAGAAAGGCGATTGTATCATCACCGGGTGAGATTACAATAGTTACGAAATTTCAGCTTCCTCACCGAAGCTCGTCTTTATTAACATAATAGCCGGCTATCTATTCGATTCGACGCGAATGCAAATATTTGTACTCGACAGGCTCCTTTCCGGTTTCGACACCGAACTATGTAGATACGTGGATGGAGAACTTCGGCTTCCTGCCGCGAACCGGGTGTATTTTTAAAAGTGAATCTTTCGAGCGCGAGAAACCCCTGTGCGGCGTTTTGATTATTTCAGGAATACATTCTGTGTTCCGAAATTATGGGCCATATGTCCCGGGAAAATCTGTAGGAATTGAAAAGTCTTTTTACATATGGAAACCTTAGCTATTTTTTCGAAAATAGAAACATTCTTATTTTAAACAAAATTTGAAAATTCTACCTCAAACTGTTGGGCAAAGCACATTTTATGAAGTTTGATAAATGTTCATAGCATTTTTTAATCAAAATTCTAACATAAAAATCTGATACTTATTCATAGGCTTATTGAACAACGTGATAAGTCACCTATAAAATGGCAAAAAGTAATAGAAGACTCTAAAAAAAATAGATTTTGAAAATTTGTATATTGTTCTTTCATAAATCTTATTACAAAATTTCAATATTAATTGTAGTTACAATTTGAAAAGCAATTTCAAGGTCTGTCATTAGACTTTCTTTTCTCTGATATTATCTTCGATTTTTTTAATTAGAATGAATTTGCATATTTCGTCTCGCCTCATTTTTAGTCTATTCAATGTAGTTTACGACGGATAAGGTTACGCGTTGATGGGTTTTACGACTTTAACTACGTATCGTGTAGCTTGTAATTGCCGCGGCAACTTCGTTACCAACATGATTATATTTTCACGCTTTAAATATGTAAATATTGAAAAGATATATTGCCGTGCTCAAAATCCTTAACGTATAATTACATATTTCCATGAACCACTATTCGAATATGTATATATATATTTTTTTACTAATGCTACTTGGATCTCAAGGGAGAGATTACTTTATAGTTATCTAGACAATTAAATACATTGTGATACCAATTACTAAACATTTAAGTATTGTATGAAGCACTATATCAATTTTATTTAAAAAATTTAAAAAATCATAGAAAATGGAAATATTCTAGATCAGAAGAATTGTTTGTGGCTGGTTTAATTATACATTGTAAAAAAAACAAGTTTATTTACCAAATGCTGTGTCACACAGCAAAATAAAAATATTTATAATTTATTTACTATTTCAAAAATCGTAGAAAATTTAAATATTCTAGGTCAAAAGAATTATTACATGTTCGCTTTAAAATAGCTCCGAGTGCAAAGGGTTGATCGGTTAATAAATTGTGCATTGTAAAAAAAACCAGTGGATTTACCAAATGCTGTGTCACACTTTAAAATAAAAATATTTATATTTTATTTATTATTTCAAAAATCTATTATTCTCTGCCTCGAACATCGAACTGGGAATGTTATTGTTCTGGGTCCAAACTCGGTGGTCATTTTTATCACTGTCCTCCGAATTCCGTGGCATTGAAAAAAGTGTACCGATCAAATATTTAACCGGTTCGGTGGAAGACTGCGACACAGCAGCCAGTGGCAAATATTCGAATCCCATGGTATACATATGGTACATAGATACTTTCAGCCCGGTAGACCCTTTGCGAACGTGCTTGTAGCCACGTGTCCGGACGTCTGTGCAATAGTGTGCATCTGCGCGTGTGCCCGTGCATCCAATAAAACGGTACGACGTAAAACCCGGCGATTACCGTGCCGGAAAAATGCAGTCGGCAGAAGAAAGCGTTTTCCTTGGAGGTGTTTCGCGATGCGGAAATTGCAAAGGGTTAGATAAGAAGATAATCCCGAGATAACGATAGGGTCGTTGTGTAATAGCGGGGAAATTTGTTGGATAGACTTCTTTTTTCCCTTTCTATCCCCCAGCAATGGAATCCACGGTATCGAGGTAATCTGGATTCTTGGATTCGTGTGTGGCAGACATTCCGCGCGCGTGTTTCTTTCCTAGCGCTTGTGTTCGTGTTCGTCTCTCGATCTTCTTAGAAGACTACTCGCTATTCTTCTTTGCTGCGCGCCGTCGCGTTCGGATATTCGAATTCTTTGTCGCCAGTGACAATTTATCAGTTCCACCTGAATTGCAACAAATCGGAGTGACAAAGTTTTTTTTATTAATTGAGCCACTGAAACCTATTATAGGTTTATTTCTTTTGAATAAACCTATTATAGGTTTTTTAAAATAATTATAATTTAATAATTTTAAATAATTTTCTTTTAAATAAACCTATCATAGGTTTTTTTAAATAATTATAATTTAATACTTTTAAATAATTTTCTTTTAAATAAACCTATGATAGGTTTATTTCTTTTAAATAAACTTTTAAAAGATAAAATTGTACTAAAATCGTCAAATGATTAGAAACTTCCCTTCGGCACCGTACTTTGTTTGTGCCGCCAATTATTCGAAGTCATTATCTGTTCAGTGACTTAGCTGCCGCGTCTGTTGTCAGAAATAAACTTCGTGTGAAGTCGCTTCTCGAGAAGGAGAACATTTACGGAGAGAATTTTATTTCGCGTTTCCGGAAACACCATTGGCTTCCCGGAATGGCTGAAACTGGACCGCATATGTTTCTACGAACACATATGTATCTGCGATTGTCCATAGAAAATAACATCCTTTGCAACTTGATTCGGAACGACATGCTGGCAGCAATTACATGGCACTTGCTCACGTATACGTAGACAGCGGATGTTGTTACAAATACATATTTATAAGGCAAGCTTCCTGACCCGGTCAAGAATGTGTTTCGTGATCAGATTTTTTATGCAAAATAATTCTCTTAACGATTGCAATAACTTCAAAATAATACAATAGTATTTTTTACATTCTTTTTGACATTGATTTTTATGTTGTGATAATTATCATAATAAATATATATATTTTTAATTAATTCTTTCAATTTCGTTGCCTTAAAATAGTATTTGAAATTATTCATTTGTTACTTATTTAATAGTTTTTCAGATTATTTGAATCACCAATATCTTTGGTTATTCACTGCAGATTTATTCTTCATATTTTAAATATTTCTCGAAATATAGAGAAATTTAATTAGACAATCCACTACAATATGGTTTACCCTTCATATTAACACATGTGAACTGTCTGATTCAGCAAATTTTACTTTGGAATCATAGTGGTGCTCTTCGATCCTGGAACCAACGGACAAATTAGATTTCGAGCAAGCCACGAATTCGCCCAATTCATCAAAATCTTTATACCTGCTGACAAGACCACTTTGATTTTTCAACGAGTCCAAATAAAGTTCGCAAAACGCAGCAAAGGAGATCGCACCTTAACTTATATTCATTTGACTCCGTTCAGAATCTTCATATCACGAGTCTTTCGGCCCCTTTGCGTTTATTAAATCCTTAAGTTAGCGGTATATAAAAGCCTAGGAAATTCGTATTTTTAAAAATAAATAAATTTAAACTTATTTAAGCTAGGGTATACCTTATCCAATTTTTTTTAAATAGGGAACATATTTGTAAGGCTTGCGAAAGATACTAAGACTACAGTTGACGTTATAAGTGTGTATATTGACAGTTGACTGGGGATTTCTAAATAAAAGTAACGCTACCCTTTCATCCAGGACTGCATTATAAGAAGAAGACCTTGAAGGAGCCTCTATTCAGATAAGAAAACTTCAAATTTTAGGGCATCCGTATAATGGAGACTATAAATCCCATTACATCCATTAGTCTTCGACGTCCGGAGAAGATACTCGTTCCGAACAACAGGACTTCCCCGATTGCACGTTAAAAGCGAATGAGTGGATTGTGGTTATCGCGGTTTGCTTAATTAAACTTGTGCCATGCGCAATTAGTAGCATCTAATTACACCGGAATCAGTTAACATCGGCAGTCCCGCTGTTAGGCGACCTTCTCCATAACGAGAAAAAGAAGGAAAGCAGAGAGAAAACTATGGAAAGAGAGAGAAAAAAAACAGAAACGTCGGAACCACCGCGTACATTCATGCGGCACGAGGTGCACGTGCATAGCCGCGTATATGACGCCTCTGTGCACGGTATATAAATGGCGTAAAGGCGTTTACTTGGTCGAAGGGGGAGTCGGAGGAGAGGACAGTAACCCATGAGGAACGTTCTGTCTCATAAGCGCGGTGCACTTAAATATAGTCGGTGCATACGGAGAGAAACAGCGAAGAAGGGGAAAGAAATAAAGGGAGAGAGTATAAGTACGAGAGAGCGAGAGAAAGTGCATGTGAGAGGGAGAGGGAGAGCGAGGTAGCAATATAAATTATTGCATGAGTCAATCCTCAAAGTGACCGTGTATTTTCAGGCGACGTTCGTTTTTCTCGGCCGTCCTATTATTCCCTTTTAGCACGGCGACCCGCTCTTGCCTGAAAACAGCATACTGGCCTGCTCGAAACTTCCGAAAGCAAAACACGTTCCTTTTGGGGGTTACTCGCTAGCTCTAATCGGATGGCGAAAGAAATGTATTATATAATTTTGCAACAAACTATTCGAGAAGCCTCGGAAGCATTTTTAAATGTAATCGCCATCCAGATATCCCATAATGTTTTCAAAAGACCATGTTGATATGGGTACCAAGGAATTGATGTAGTAAATGTGACGGAAATAATAACAAATATATTAATAAATGTAATTATAATATATATATAATTTATGTATATTATAATATATATTATAAATATATTTATTATATAATAAATAATAAAATAAAGTGCACAAAAGGGTGCACGAATATTTGTTTATCGCGAAAATCCTACAAGATTAAGTGCTGAAAATAAATTAGTGGAATACCTCCAAAAATAAGCCAGTCGATTTTTTTAATTTAACCTTAACACTAACCCTTAGCACTTGAATGGTAACTCCGAGGCGCCACTAAAAATTGCTGTATCATTATTTAAAATATTATTTACATTGTCAAATATACCAGTGTCTAATCAATTATTAAACATTTAGATATTGTATGAGGTATTATATCAATTTCATATCTACCAAATTAAAAAAAAATCATAGAGAATGAAAATATTCTAGGTCAAATATTAATAATTGTTTAATTTTCGAGTTAAAATAGTTCCGATTGCAAAGGGTTGATTAGTTAATTGTGGCTGGTTTAATTATGCATTGTAAAAAAACAAATTGGTTTACCAATTATTTTAAATATAACGGATACATACAAATAAAATATAAAAACATATAATATATAATAAAAAATCGCAATCGATAATGATAATAACAAACATCGAATAGTAACGTCATTACAGTTACTAACAACGCGACATTTTATTTCATGATTAATTATGATTAATATTAAAATAGTTATTATCGAAGCTTGATAAGCGTAGTAATCGGTTACCCTACAGAAATTCCAATTTCGAACTTTCTTTTGTCCGCCACTGTAATATCTGGCTGCGGGTTGCTGTTTGAAAGTCAGTTGACGGACTAGAACAGTGGCCGCTTCATCTGACCAATTCAAACAGAAGAACCCTTTCCGAAGAGAAAAAAAATTTCATCTCCGAACTCTCCTCGCGTTTCGTAGACCGCTAAGTAGGCGAAGACTCACCCCTAGCCACCAGTATATTTTGAACGCAGCGTGGCGGAAGCTTTTCCAAAAAGACCGAAAATGTACGAGAGTGCACGACCGCGCCAAAACTAAATATAACTGCAGTCCTTTGTAGAATGCACCGCGATTTACTCGCTTCTCGCAGTGCGGGGCAAGCTTAGACTTCATCTTGTTTCGTGACTAATGTTCGGATTGGGGGTTTGTCGGTCAAAAACCGGCGAATTTTTCATTGCGTGTCGTTGCGATTCGTTCGATCCTCGAAAGCGGTCTGGTTTGTTGAATAAAGTCCAACTATCGACTCATCGGCGGTTGCAGGTAACGAATAGACAATATATATTTATTAATATAATTATTTATTAATAAAAACATTTGAATCATTATATCTGCATATGTATGTATCTACACACAGTTGTCACATATTACAAAGTTAATGAACTGGTAATTTCTTTTAAATAAGTATTTGATGTACATCTTTGCAGTAGATAAAAATTTTAATTTCTTAACAATTAGTTCACATTTGAATTGATTTTTGAAAATATTGTATTTATAAAAGATTAATATTGTTTTGCAAAAGGCTGAATTTGGAGTGAAAAAACCAAATGGTTAAAATTGTTTTCCAAAGGGTTGAAATTGATTTGCAAAAGAGTGAATTTCATTTGCATAGGATGAACTTGATTTGCAAGAGGGTGAATTTGGAGTGCAAAACAAAAAATAATAGCAATAATAACAACGAATAATAATAAGATATAATTAATTATATCATAAAAATGATTGAAATCATCCACAGAAGTACAGTATAAATAATAATTCGTTGAATTCAGACTCGTGTCGATAGCTGTCGATTTGGATGAAATGAAACCATCGATCCCCAAGTAATTACAAGTAACGAGGATCTTAAACCACCATTAACAGATCAATACGGCCAACTTTGTCGACTATAAACAAACAAGTATGCCCCCATGGTTGAATCACTTGCGCAACGTGGCAAAAGTTATCGAAGACATTTATTATTAGAAAACCGGCGAATGTACGACCGGCGGGTCATCCGCATTCCCGGAATTCTCGGAAATGATTCTACGGTCCAGATCTGTTTCGCTTTCGTATGTACCATCTGGATCTTATATACAAATTAATGATTGCTGCAATAACATTCTGTACATCATTTTAACCACGTAAAAAAAAGATATCATTTGTATAAAAAATTATTCAGCCATCTAAACAAGATAGCTGATTCATATACAGTGTGAAACTATTTTATAAACTTTTAATGTTCTTAAAATACTTTATAGCTGAATTATTCTAAAGTCCGCGACAATACTATAAGACATCACTTAATTTTAGAAAAATAAGCTGAACAAAAACTGATGAATTAAAAAAATATATATCACAGGCTGAACATGTAACATTTAAATTTTTATGTCTTTCTCGCTGCAACATAAATATTTTTGCTCAATGTGATATCAAAATAAAGAGGATGGTATCCGCAGAATTTATACCGAAAATATACTGTTCCATTTAAAAGACTTCAAAATTACGCTACAAAAAATGATGCACTTTTTAAAATAAGATATTAAAAATATATTTAAAAAATTAACTAACGAAATATTTTGTTTGCGTAACTTCGTCCTGAAGAGTTCTTTCATAGGACAGTAAATAGGGTAGATATTGAGGTGTTTCCATTTATATGGTCCTGTATGTATATACAATATACATATACTATTTACTAATACTATATACTATATCACTGTTTGTAGTGATGTACAGATTCAATTTGATTGTGGATGGAAATCGAATGGATTTCAATATTTCCGTTCTCCTTTTGTTCCAGGCAAGGTAACCCTTGGATCGAGTCGAGATGCGGATATTTCTGTCGTCGGTACCAATGTTGAATCCATTCATTGCGCGATTGAAAACAATAACGGCGTGGTCACTCTACACCCCATAAATGGAAGCACGGCAGTCGATGGTGTACCAATAAATTCGCCAGTGAGACTCGCTCAAGGTAAGACCTTGACTTAAATACGGTTGACCGAATCCTCGACTTTTCAAGAAGCCACTTCTCGAGTAGTCGTTGCGTGCAAAATTCAGTTTGACAGAATAGTATAACTTATCAGGGTTAAAGTTAATTATCGAAAAATAAGAAGGCGCATCCTGCACCCTTACAATCCTGGAAACGAGAGCCTACCACCTTAAAGTTATGCTCTTATACTCGTATGAAATAATCGTACACAGTGAAGAATTATCAGCATTGAAAAATTAACTTGTACCCTAATTCGTCCCTCGTGTCAATTTAACACAGTTTCCCCAAAATAAGTCATACCATTCCGTTAATTGTGGGCACATTTGCTCAAAACTTATAATTATTAATTATCAAATATTAAATATCAATTTGATTAAATCAATTCGGCCTAAGCTACCACCACCCCCTTAGTATGCGGAAAACGGGTTATTTGATAGTACAAATAATGATAGTATAAATGTATAAATATATTTGATGGTATAAATAATGATAGTATAAATATAAATATATTTGATAGCATAAAAGGATTTTTCAATAACACGTGTACATTGTTGCAGGTTGCATGCTATCGATTGGAAGATCGAACTACATGCGATTCAACCACCCAGCGGAAGCGAAACAATTAAGATCGGTGCTGCCACAGTCAAGAATCTCAATGGCGCCGATCAGCTTCTTGCTGCCGGAGAACCAGCTCCAGGAGAACTATCATCTGGAAAGGAAACCACCGGTCGCGCCACGAAAATCACCGCGGAACTCCTGCTCGGACGACGAAATCGGTTTCTTGGGAAAGTTGACGAAATTTGAAATGCTCTCGAAGCAAAACCGAAACAATTGCGTCTCTCCAAAAGTGTTTCCAGCCGGTGCGGTCACCACGAACGTACCAGCCGATCAAATCCTAGGACACTCTCGATCCTCCAGTTTGATCTCGCTGAAGAACGGCAACAATAACTCTCCTTTGCAAAATTTAACCAATTTGGATCGGAGTCGTTCGAATACTCCATCAATCAATGTATCCTCTTCATCTCACTACTCAAACGCATCCTCGCCTGGCAATTGTTACGCGACGCCCTCTCCCAATCACTGCTCCGACGAAAATCGTCAGAGAGAAATGAGAACGCCTAGCCGGTCGAACACGCCCAATATTCAATATCAGAGCACACCGACGAATCACAATCAGATTCAGATGTATTCCTCGGCGGAGTCCTATCTGAAGAGCTACAAGCCGTATTACCGGGAGAACAACAACGAGAACGATCACAGTCCGCAGAATCCGATACTGAAGAACACAGCCAGCCAGGGAGATCTGATGTCGCGGAGCCTGACGTGTCAGAGATCGGCCGAATTGGACGAGCTGAACGCGAGGGAATATGACATGAGCCAAAGCTTGATCGTAACCAAAACCACCACCACGGAGTACCTTCAGTTGGACAAGTTCGGCTCGAACCCCAGCATCTGCAACAACTCTAACAACGGTAACTTCTGCACCGGAAGTCTGAGAAGCGTTAGCGGCGCGCAGAACTTCGGCTCGAACCCGAACATTAAAAGAATTCAACCACCGAGTCCGGCGTTCAATCGCAATCCGAAGTATAATGATCCGAAGAGAAGCTTCGCTCGGGTGAAGAGTCCAACCCCGAGCACCGAAAGCGGTTGCTCGTTGGAGGAACTGCGGGAGAGGCAGATCGACGCGGAGAACAAACGCAGAGAAGCGGAGAACAGGCGGAAACAGGCGAAAGAAGAGAGGCTGCGAGAACAAGAGGTCGAGAGGCAGGAGAAAATGAGACTTGAAGAGATTCTTGCCATGTGTGCTGAGTACGAGAGGCAGAGTGCTGCGGAGAAACCGAGGCAGCCTAACAGGTGAAGAGTTCTGTTTCGCATGAGAAAAAAACCAGACCGTAGATTGTCGGTGATTATGGCGACATTGTTAAATACGCAGAACAGTTATAAATTTATTATATAGTTTGGCAATTTGTTGTAGCCTAAAGAGAATAGTTTGAACAAAGTTAATCTTTCACTAGAAAAATTCACAATGCATACATAATCTTGTAGAAGCAAAATGAACCAAAGTACCTAGGTGTTTAAGGTACATTTTAAATTTTATCTGAAATATATAATAGTTGTATTTCTGATGATACTACAGTTTCTTTAATAGTTAATTCGTATGTTTTTTTGGAATTTTAGTTTTGTATGCCTTCCAAGTGTAACTGTTAATTATATTTATTATTAACAACTGATTATTCCAACGTATATTTATGTCAATATACGTAATTCAATTACAATGTATTTCAATTAACTACAACAATGCAGTACCTTGAAATTATGTCTGGGATTATATGATCCAGTTTAGTAGTCAGACAAACGAGTGTGAAATTATAGAATACAAACGTGACCTGGCACCTAACAAACACGCTTCTACAATGTAAAATTTGCTTCTGTTTTCCAGAATCAAAACAAATGGCTCTCTTCCACGTGACAAAAGACTCGGCTACAATTCGCCGTTCGAAAGCCCGAAGAGCCCATCGAAGACGCAGTCTCACTTCTCCTTCGACACGAACAAGCATTCTACATCGTACGAGAACGTGTGCGTGCAGAACTCGAAAGTCATTTTCCAAAACGGAAATTCGCCGAGCAGCTGCCGAAACCCGATCAACCAATCGGAGAACCAAACGACGCTCGTGCAGAATCATCATCCGCAGTCGACCACGCCGAACAATAATCAAACGACGAAGTGGTCAAACGTTCATGGCAACGGGGACTATAGTTTTTCCGGCTCGATCGCGCAGGTACGTAGCCCGGGCTACGACAACACGACAATCGACCATTCCGTATTAAACAATAACAATAATGGTTACGGTCAAACAAACGACGGGGCGAAAGAAACGTCTGCCTACGGGACGATTCAATTGAACGGAACCAGAATCATCTCGCAGCCGAATAACACGCGAAATTACGATAACTCGACGCCGACCAGTGGTAACGTTAGCTTGTACGAGAACATCGTGATCAGCTCGCCGCAGAATAACAATCAAAATCATTCCATACCAAAGAAAAACAGTCAGACCTCGAATTCGTGCGAGATGATTGAGAATAAGCTGGCGATATCGAACGACGACCTCCTCGAAGCTATCGAGCAGCTTTCGATGCTGTCGAAATCCAAAGAGATTTGTATGATTCCGAAGAAGAATAATTCGGAGAAGGACAATACGAAGTCGAACGAGGCTAAGGCTGATAAAGAGAGGAAGGAACTCGAGGAAGAGGACAGGCGGAAGTACATAGAGTTCCTCCAGAATGAAAAATTACATATCCTCGGAAATATGGACGCGTTGAAAAGAAGCGTCGCGGATATAGAGATTCAGGAAGAGGAAATCAGTAGAGAGGTATGTTGCTTACATCTTTCGTTTCGTTGGATTATTTGAAAGTGTTTGTTGATGCGAAAGCGAACTATTTGTTTTAATGTCTGCTGACACCTCAAGAGGATCAGGAGCAATGTTCTTTTTTATTAATTGTAAGTTGTAGTCTAAATTGTAGTTATTGTTAAATTAGTTAAGGAAACACGTCACTGTTCGTAAGTGTTCAAAATACCGTGCTCAAGATAGTCGACGGTATGACTCTGGTCTCCTTATCAATGTTCGACTTTGAGTAAATATTTGATTGGCATTTTTGCAGTTTATGATACGTTTCCTTCCTTTCACGTCGCTATTCTTTGCCCAGTTACCTCTCGTCGTTCGTGCGTCGAGCATGTGAAAATGTACATAAATAGTCAATTATATTAATTTCGTATTTACAATTTAAATATGAAAGAGATCGCGAAACACTTCGAAATAAAAATCCTCCAGTTATGTCTGAAACAGGTAATTCAGAAAAATACCTACACTACTTCACATGACTTCAGCAATATTTTGTAACTTGTGTGTTGTAAAAAATTTTCAAACAAGTATATAAAATGAGTTTCTATTTTTCCGGTAGCTCGAGTTAGAAAAGGCGCTGCTGTCCGCGGAATACGAATCGGAGTCCTTAAAACTTAGTCAGGATGAGGGCGAGAAGATCAAAGTGCAGATGCGGATAAACGAGCTCGAGAGACAAATGGCTGAGGATAATACAACGCAAGTAAATTTACAAACGGAAGCCAAGCAAAGGGTTCAAAGGGCTGAACAGGCTTGCAGTCGTTTAGAGGAAGAACTAACGAATTGCACGGACGAAGACGCGCAATTAGATATTAACAAGAAACTTACCGCCCAACAAGACATCTTGGAATCTGAAAGCAAGGCATTTGAGGACCTCGAATTCCATCATCTCGAGGAAGAGGCGAGTAAATTGGCTACTAGGGAAGAATTGCAAAGGTAAAGTTGCTTTTCATAAAGTGTGAAAATATTGGCCAACCTTTTACATATCATGCTGTACATTACATATCATTGCTTTTATATCTCACGCGAAACGCGTCATTTTCAGATACTTAAGCGAGCTGACGACAAAGATTGAAACCCGAAAGGCCCGAATGAATCACTTGGAATCTCAAAGATCTGAAGCGAAGAACACAGCGACTAAAGACGCCAGAAGTCTCGAGAGGCAGAAACTGACGCATTTAAAGCGGTTAGAAGAAGTTAGTACACTCAGAATTACACCTAAAATGTTTTCGGTTTTAATTACACTAATGTACAAAGTAAATAGTACAAGTCCATTTATTGATTAATGCTTTAAAAACAAATTTCATGTCCATGTCTGATTAAGACTACCATTAACTCATTTTTCCAAAAATGAACTTGTACCACTTTCAAAAACAACGGCTCAATTCATGCTCTAATCAGAAATGTATTATCTTGCTACAGGGTCGAAACCGAGTTAGAGCGATAAACGACGAACTAACGAAATTGGCACAAAATTCGTGCGAACACTCTGAAGAGAAACGATCTCCGAGTAGAGAGGACTTTGACAGGATTTCAAGGGTTACCACAGACTCTCCTATTGTCAATCATCAGGGCAGCTTGGGAAGGAAGACTATCGAATCCCTCAAGGAAATTGAGAGAAATCGACAGCTTCATTTAGCAAAACAAGGTAATATATTTCTCATGTTTGTAGAGTATCATCCCTTAGACATTATCTATCTTTTACTTTTTTTTTGTGTTCGAACTTTTTATTGAAAAAAATATCAGCACTAGGAACGTTGTAATGCCGATAAACGTTAATCAAAATTAACTTATTTTTACTATACAGGAGATAAAGATTTTGTATTTCATTTGTTACAGGTAGCCAAGTAATTTCCGAAGAGCGACGGAGAGTCGAGGAATTGAAACGAAGGGTACAAGATGAGGTTCGATCACAATGGGAAGAGAGAAAGATGAACTGCACTTCGTTCAACAGTGTTGAATCGGGTGAAGAATCATCCAGCTATTCAACGGGGCCAACAGAAAGGTGAGTGGTGCATTGTCCGGCTTTTTCTACTTAAAATCAACAACCATACTGTTCATGCTTTCTTTCTACGTGCAAAGGTATTCATAATTTTTTCGCACAACTTATATAATTTAATCCGTCCAACATCTGGCCTTTTAACTTACTGTGCGAAAACCCAACATCTAGGTATATTGATCCCCCATCTTTTTTATAATATATAGTCCTCCCTTCAGGTATGAAGGTACGTACCGCCGCCTTCGCGTTTAAGGTTTTAGTTCTAATCGTGTGCCCGTCTTGTAGACACCTCCGACTAGGTTTTCTTACATCTAAATATATTTCTTCCGCCGTATATAATTATTTACACGTAACCTCTCAACAGGTTATGGGTCCAGGTTGTAACACAAGTTATCAGTGTAAATAATTCGATTAGGAAAATAGAGCCGATGCGTTTGAAAATAAAAAAGCTCTATGACAGTGATAATTGGCTTCAGTGGTGTTTTGTGTGTGAAGAGGAAGTAGAGGCAAGTTGATCGTGACATCAGTCGAGAAAAACCCCTAGACAAATAGGCTGGTATGTATTATCAAAACGTTGCAAAAGATGTGAGGATATTTTTCAGTTTATCTTAAAAAATAAGGATCCAACGTAAAATCGAACTATTTCACGCGTTAGAGACTTAATTATAAACGGTCCTTAAACCAGGAAGAGATTGGAGATATCATCATTAAAAGGTAGAGGAATTTTCTATGTCAAAAATTTTTTATGTAAAAAAAGTTTACGGGTTAGAATTTGTAGTAACTGACGAAGACCCGGTAGTTCCAGAGTTATCGTTTGACAAGTGCGCGATAAGAAGACGTTCTAGCTTGGACGTTCGGAAAATCATTAGCTAGTGTCCGATAAAACTATCCCTCAAGATAAAAGTGTTCCCCTCCAACGACGTCGTATGTCACCATAACGGAGGAACGCAGAGGAACGCGCAAAGCGAGAAAATCGCAATTACGCCGTCGTATATAGAACAGTGTTAATCGTCTCTGGAGGCATGCCGCTCTTGCTCCCGGCACGGTGCACTCTTAATAGGCGTAGCCTAGTCCACCAGTCGGGTCGGTTTTTTTT